>CM032001.1:11551794-12034016 GCA_018804465.1 Populus tomentosa
AAATTATGAAGCTAAATTCCCAACCGCCCTAGTGTTGAATGATGAAATTAAAAAAAAAATCAATTAAAAAATGACATAAAAAATAACCTGAGTTATCTTGGGTTAACTTGTTAAGCACTATTTCTGGGCCTTGAGGTTGAAATAACATAATAGAAAGTAAACAAAATAAACCATAAAGTTTAATTCTTAATCAACCCAGTATTAATGATGAAATTAAAAAATATATTAATTAAAAAAAAGAGAGAAAAACCAAGTCAATTGAGTTAATTTACTAAATCAATAATTCATGTCACGAGAGTGTGGTAACTTAATAAAAAAAAATTTAATATTAAATAATAATAATAAAATAATTCAAAAAATTAAAGACAAAAAAAAAAGCAAAGCACTTTTTAAATAAAAAATGTTTTATGAGAAGCGGTAAGTAAAACCCTTTTTTCTTTTACTTTATAGTTAATAATATAATTTGGACCTGTTTCGTTATTATTAAGAGTGTGTTTGTTTGCACAGAAAACGGTTTCCTGGAAACCACTTTCCAAACTTTCATGTGTTTGTTTATTATTAGAAAAGTTAATTAACGGAAAACACTTCTTAGCTTGATTTTCAGGAAAGTATTTTCCTTTTATTTTGGGCAGAAAACACTTCTTAGAAGTTGTGAAAAATTTATAAATATCATATTATTTATTGATTATATGAAATTTGGTTCTCAAACTTTTGATTGATACATATTTTGTTTGAATCTTTGTTTTTTAATTTCATTCCTTAAAATTTGATTTTTATATCAACTTTGGTTTTATTTTTATAATTGTTATTTGCTTTTCTCTTCTTATTTTTTTAATTAAAATTTTTTATCTATCAAATTTAGTCCTTATTTTTTTGATTGACTTATTTTATTTGAAATAATTTATGAAAATATTATTATTATTATTTTAATTTCATCATCTTTCAATTTTTTTATTTGTTAGATTTGATCTCTATTATTTTGATTATTATTTATTTTATTTGAGATAATTTATGAAATTATATATATATTTTTAATTTTATTCTCATTCAACATTTTAATTTGTAAAATTTATTTCTCATTATTTTAATAAACTTGAAAAAATAAAATATTAATATGTTATTTTCCAGCTTATTTTTCATAACATAACCAAATATTAAAAATTATTTTCTAACTTATTTTTTATATACTACCTAGAAAATAATTTATTTTTTAAAAATTTATTTTTTTAAAAATAATTATTTTCCAGGAAAAAAAAAAAGAGGAGGAAAAGTGAGGCTGTGGCAAGGATGTGGTTAATAGTCTCACAGCACAGTGCAGTACAACAAAAAAAACAAAAACCCTATCCTACTCCGAAGTCCAAACTCCTACTTTCCTGGTAGTTTCACTGTAACAGCGCACACGCACGTTTTAGTTCCTTGTTTCATCAGACATCTATATCACACTTCTCTCTCTCTCTCTCTCTCAATCTTATATCGCCGGCGGCGTGTCGTCGGGAATCCTAAAGACCATAAACATGGAGGGAGACAAGTACTGGCAGCAGTTCTTGGACGAGACAGCAATGTTCAACAACATTGTTTTGCGTCATTTGTTACCCTCCAGTTGGTGGGTCACGCTACCTCATTTCTTGCAGACTTGGCTTCGTAACTTCGTTGCTGGAACTCTTCTTTACTTCATCTCTGGACTTCTCTGGTGCTTCTATATTTATTACTTGAAACGCAACGTTTATGTTCCTAAAGGTAATGGGCACATTTCTTTTTCTTGTTTGATGTTTTTCTTGATGTGAGATGGGTTTTGCTCACTTGTTGAATTCATGAATCTGGGTTTTTTTTTTTTATTTCGTCGTTTACTGTTGACTTTGGGTCCATTTGTTTGTCTTTCTTTCTGGAGTTTGAATTTATTTATTTTTGTCTAGATGTTTCTTTGTAATAACTGTCTTAGTTTTTCTAGTTAATTAATAGATATGGTTTGATTTTTTTATTTGGTTTTAAAAGTTCTTCTTTTGTGATGTTTATGATTGATAAGTAATGGGTCGATCCAGTTGTTGATTTTGAATCTGGATTTTTTTTTTGTCATGCTTTTTCATGGCTGACAATTGATGTTACTGATATCATGCTGTTTTCCTTTTTCCTCCCTGGATTCTTAATTTTGTTACTGTTGAAGCTTTGCAATTTGACTGTGAGATGATACATATGTGGTTGGAAGATTTGATGAGTTGGTATTGCTCGAATCATTTGTACTGTTACTGTTGCTTTTCTCAACACAGAGTGGATGGCTAGTTGTAAAGTTTGGGTCTTTGTTTATAGTCCACTGATGACCTTATTTTTGGCTGCTTTTGCATAGGTGCTTATTTATAGTATCTGCTTTGCTGTCAAGTTTGATTGTTGTATCGTCTGTTCTTATTCTGAACTTTTCAAGTTTTCACTTGGATTTTGAATGTATCTCAATTGTGAATTAATGTTCATGTCTGAGTTGTTTAATGCCTGTGTTCTATCTAATGATCTATTTACTGTATTATATTGGGTTTTCTTCCTTTTTTTTCCCACCTTCAGATCTGCAATGAAAATTTTAAGTTGATTGATGCAGTGCGAATACCTGCCTCCTCTTAAACTTTCAAGTGTTCGATATAGATATCAAATGTTTCTAATTTTTTCGAGGGTAAATGTTCCTGAATGTGAATCTGAGTTTCTTTATTTATTAGTTTTCGATCTTTATGTCAACCTTCTAAATGTTTCCCCCCATAAGATGCATATTTTGTCAATTTAAAGGCCATCCCATGCCTTTGTTTCCTTAGCTACATTGCTTGCTTTCCTTACTTTGCTTTTAAACATAACCACATATTATACCATATTCTTGTCCCCCATGCTTACCTCTTTTAACTTTCTTGGAAATATGTAATATTTTTCACCTCTTTTTCTGCAAGTTATATTCACTGCAATTGCTCCCTTTTGTTTATTTTGAGCTTCACATAGCCATTTATGGCCTGTTTGTTTCTGCATTTTAAAAGCGCATTTGAACTCTTTTTTTTTTTTTTTTTTATTAATTTCAAATTTTATGTTTTTTGTGTTTTCAAATCATTTTGATGTGCTGATGTCAAAAATGATTTTTAAAAAATAAAAAAACATAATTAACATGTATTTTGGCATGAAAAATTATTTGAAAAGCAACCGCAACCACGCTGCCAAACAAGCTCCGCATGATGTGCTGAAGCCCGAATGCCACATAAAATAACATTACTTCATTACATGATTATGACAACAGGAGTTACGATGTGTATAGAAGTTACTGCTTTAATAAGGTTGCTCTGCTATTTCAACCAATAAGCTTGACTTTTAAAAGTTGTTGATTGATTTATTGGTAGAGTTTTCTTATGTGAGATGGTCATACTAGGTTTTCATATGTAAGGCATTATTTGGGTTTTCATTTGGAATCTTGTATCATTCACTTTGGGAAGATGTTGTGCTAGTTTCCTTATCAGGCTCAAGATTACACCTATTTTTGATCTCTTGCACATTCCCATTGCAGATGCCATCCCTTCAAATAGAGCCATGCTCTTACAAATATATGTTGCTATGAAGGCGATGCCATGGTACACTCTTCTTCCAACTGTTTCTGAATACATGATTGAAAATGGCTGGACAAAGTGCTTCTCTAGCGTATCTGAAGTTGGCTGGTTTGCCTACATCACGTATTTGGCTGTGTATCTTGTTATTGTGGAGTTTGGGATTTACTGGATGCATAGAGAATTACATGATATAAAACCTTTGTACAAGCATCTTCATGCAACCCATCACATCTACAACAAACAGAACACTCTTTCTCCATTTGCTGGTATGTTCTTAATCCAGTCTATTTAGTTCCACTGTTTATGAAACAAATTCTACAATACCCTAAAACTCCTTATCCAAATCTAGCTCCCCCATGCTATTTCTCATCTCATTTTGCAAGAGGTTCAATGCCAGTTTGCAAGTGTTACCAAACATGGCCATAGCCAGTAACACCTTGACTGGATATGAGGTTTGTGCTGGATATTATTTTGTAACAGTGGAAATTTGGCACTGACAAAAAAAATAATTCCATCCCTTGAAAAGTATAGTTACGGTACTTTGTGACAATGAAAGAAAATGTGACTATTAGAGAACTGCCTTCTTTGTTGCTGAATTTCAGCAATAAGCAATCCATATCTGGCCTGAAGGTGACCTGATATTGTACATCGGTACCAACTATGTGGACATATTTGGATCACCTGTGTAATGTAGTGTAAAAATTGCAGAATTTAGTGAATTTTTTTTTTGGATAAAGTGTGATGTTTTTGGAAAAGGCGTACAGGGAAGGCATTGCAGAATTTGCTGTTAACTAATGTTGTAGCTTATTGGCTGAAAGCTTTTATTATAAGGTGTGCTTTGCTTGGTTTGCTCTCATGTTTGGGTACAAATTCTAAACTTTAACTATTTACCAAGATAACTGGATTATGTTATAATACAAGTTTATTCTCCTGCTAATGTTGACTGCTTACCTTTTTTCTTTTGCTCTATTAGCATGACCTTCGAAATGCACTTAATTTGCTGCAAACTGTGTTTTTTTGACCAACTTTTCATTGAATTTCACAAAAACACTGCACTGAATTCCAGACTTTGGTAATGATACAACTGAAAAAACCCACCTTGTGTGATCAAGTCACTGAACGTGTGCTGGAAAAAAAATCCACATTGTATGATTCAGTTAATGAATCTGTGGGATCAAAGTTCCAAAAAGTTAGTTTAAAACGTAGAAGCTGCCCTCTATTAGAAGAGTGTAAAACTAAATCATTGATGAATTTGTTGAAACTTTGTTGATAATTGCATCAACATCAGGTGGCTTCTATACAGGGGCAAACACTATGTTTTTGGGACTTTTGTCGCATACATTCGACGACATGTTGAAATCTTGTTCCATACATTTGGTGATGTGGTCAAGGAATATGATATTTTTTTAGTCACTATACTACTGAATTTCAGAATTCAGCGTGGTGGTTGTGAGGAATTTAGTGAAAGATTTCCCTTGAGGGGAAGGTATTGTTGACTTCACATTAAGCAATTGCTTTTATTTGAATCAAGTCATATTTTAGCATTGTTAACTACTGTGGAATTACTTTTATTTTAGTGAGCTATCCCTATTAACGTACCATTATTATCAGAATTTTTAATCTGGATCACGAACCAGAAGTAATTGTCTATTTCAGGTCTGGCATTTCACCCACTGGATGGGATTCTACAAGCTGTACCACATGTTATAGCTCTCTGTCTTGTACCAATCCATTTTAGGTCACACATAGCCCTCTTATTCATCGAGGCTGTATGGACAGCCAACATTCACGATTGCATCCATGCCAACCTATGGCCCATAATGGGTGCTGGGTACCACACAATTCATCATACTACATACAAGCATAACTATGGCCATTATACCATATGGATGGATTGGATGCTGGGAACCCTTCGTGATCCTGAGGATGATTCACACCAGAAAGCGCAGAAGGTGCAGTAGGCATGCATGTAGTATATGGATGCTATAATTTCAATCAATAAACTGTGCTCCAGAAGTGTTAATTTTTCCACATCTTCTCTATGTTTATGTTTGTATTCAAATGGGGAGACTAGTGCAGCAGCTATGAAGTGACAAGGAGGTTGGTTTTATGCTGTCAAATTTGTTTTACAAGCTGTAGCTCAATTTGACACTAGTTTCATCTTCTTTCCCAATGTATATGAAATTCGAACCTTTTCTTTCCTTTGAGACCAGAAAAAGAAAGAAAGGGGGATTTGTACTTGGCTAATTTGTTCTAGATTGAAACCAAACCAAGGAGCAAAGGAGATAAGGGATCATTCCCAACAGAGACACACAGGAGGAAAAAAAAAAAGGGAAAAGGAAAGAGTTGAGGGTTCGAGTGACACTGCTGGGTAACTTTTCTGTCCATTATACATTTGCATTATGCCATTCAGGAATTATCAGTGCTATTAAGAAATAATAACGCTAATAATCATTTATGTTTTATGGGATGTGTATCATGTTATTAACAATATTTAAAAGTTAAAACCATCTAATGCAAGTTGTAAACTAAAGATGTGGGTTATGTACTGAGATTACAAAGTGTTAAGGGGTTGCTGGTTGAAGGAGTGAAAATAGAAATGAGACGGAGGAGATAGCGTTTTAGAATGAATTTTTATATTTTGGGATTTTTTAAAGATAATATATATTATTTTTTATTTTTAAAATATTTTTTTCAAAACTTTTAATTTTAAAATTTAATTTGAAAATTGATTTAGAATAAAATTCACAGGTCGACACATATTAGAAGAATTAATGGAAGAATAAAAATAATAATTATTATAATTTTAAAATTTACCTTGAAAATTTTTCTTGATTGTTTTTTTAAATATAAAATAACTTTGATTTAATTAAAATTTTTAAATTAAGATAAAAAAATTTTTGAATTGTTTTTTTTATCTTGAATTAATCGCAGGTTTTTTTTTTTTTTTTGATTAACGTGGGTGTCCGGGCCAGCTTGCGCGCACCTCGACTAATTCCACGGGTCCTGAAGTTAACGACCATGTAAGCCTCCAGTGGCCATCATATGAGCAATCTAGGGATTGAACCTAAGACCACAGAGAGAACAAACCTCTTGATTCCAAACTTTTACCGCTGGGCCACCAACTTTTAATTGGATAGGTCGGTACTGGATATTATAAAAATATTTGGACTCGGGTTACATCTCAGCTCGTGAACTGTAGCTGTATTTTATGCTACTTTGGAGGAAAGATCCCTGAACGTTTAATTTCCTGATTTTGATCCATCAAATCATCAGGTCAAGGCAATAGGGTTCCTTAGGCTTCCATCCATTAGACCCCATTAATTAGCATGTTATATGAACGTCTATGACTATTACCTCTCAATTTTCATGCAAAAAACCTAAAGGACCCAAAAAAAGGCAGCGTACTGCCTTGACTTGATAGTTTAAGGGATTAAAATCAGAAAATTAATAGTTCAGGGGCGTAGTTGGATTTGACCAAAAGTCTCAGGGGTCTCTCGACTGATTAGCCTATGATTTAATGACGAATCTTTTTAGCAGCGTTTTTACTGTAGAAAACGGTATCCTCTCATTATTGAAAAGAATCCACTCTCGCTCGCTCGCTGACTCACTCACAAGTGAATCAACCACTCATGGCTTCATCAGCTCTGTGTCTCAAATTTTTCTCTTCTTACACTCCCATAACATCCTCCTTAAACCCAACAACAAAAAAGCATGGTAATACTACCTTAAACAATGCCCAGATAACAACCCCTTCATTTATGTTTGCAAACAACAACAAAGAACTTGCGGTGTTAACAAACCCCATTTCGCAATCCAATGCCACCACCAATGTTAAAGTGCCAACACCTCCATGGATAAAGGGTCCTCTCATTCTCCAACCCCACGAACTCCTTAACCTCACCAACCCCAAAAACAAGAAGCCAATAAAGAATGACAAGATTGAAAAAGATGACAAGGCTTTGACTGCTAAAGAAAGTGGGGTTAGAGGCAATAAAGCAATGATACAGATTGTTAAAAGTGTTGAAAGACTGCAAAGAGATGAAAACTTGAAGGACACCCAAGAGATTTCTGAGAGTGGAGAGAGTTTAAAGCAGCTCGGAAAAGAAAGGATTTTAAGTGTTTTCGGTGATAAAAGGATTGTAAGAAGTATTGAAAAACTCCAAAAAGATCAAAACTTGAAGGAAACCCCAGAGAATTCTGGGGGTTTTGAGATTGGAGAGGGTTTGAAACAGCTTAACGGAGACGGGGTTTTGGGGTTTAGGGAAAAAAAGCTGCCTTGGGTGAGAGAAGAGAGAGTTGGGAATTGGAGAATGAAAAAAGAGAAGGTGGTTAGCAAGGCCGAGTTGAGTCTTGATAAGGAGTTACTTGAGAGATTGAGAGGAGAGGCTGCAAAGATGAGGACTTGGGTAAAGGTGAAGAAAGCTGGGGTGACACAGAGTGTAGTTGATGAGATAAGATTGACTTGGAGAACGAGTGAGCTGGCTATGATTAAATTCTATATGCCTTTGTGTAGAAATATGAATAGAGCAAGAGATATTGTTGAGGTTAGTTGGTTTACTTTTTTGTACTAATTTTTTGCTGGTTTATTGATTCTTGCAATTTCTTTTTTTTTGGAAGTTACTTTGGAGATAAGTGTTCGTAATTCATGGAAAGACATGCTTTCTGTTCGGAAGCTTGATTTCCACCCTGCTTAAGAACTTGTGTTTAAAAGACCGTATTTGCATAAGAAAAAGAAGATCAAATTTTAAACTTATTTTCCTAAGAAAAGAAGATCAATTTCTAAACTATGCAGTAATAATTCTTTTCAGATTGCTCATCTTGCTGCTTTTAGCACATTTTCTATGCAAAGCTTCATTGACCCTTTTTTGGGCCGATGTAAGTATTCTGCCTGGAAAAGAGTTATTTGTGATTGATCTGTGTAAACTGTACTGCTTAGTATATGGGTGAATGCTTTGTTGCTCATATTGTAGAGATTGGGATGCTATCTCGGATGTTCTTGTTTGTATTTGTTGCAACTTTAAAATAAGGCTACTTGTTTATGGGTTGTCTTTTCTCTTTTAAAATTTGCTGGTATACCTGGAGCAATCAAAATGCAACAACTGCATTCTTTTCATTCCTTTGTAAACAGATGAAGACAGGAGGCTTGGTTGTTTGGACCAGAAAAGATTTTCATATTGTTTATAGAGGATGCAATTATCACTGGAAGAAAAACTTTAATACAGCTACAATCGAGGAAAGTTTTCCCAGAAATGGTGGAGAAGAAGAGTCTATATCAGCTGGCATCTTAATGGAAGCAGATTTGAATACACAACCAATTAATGGATCACTGTTTGAGAGAGAAACTGATAGATTATTAGATGGCTTAGGACCTCGTTTTGTTGACTGGTGGATGCGAAAGCCATTGCCAGTAGACGCAGATTTGCTTCCAGAAGTAGTTAAAGGATTAAGGTCTCCATCAAGGCTTTGTCCTCCACGTATGAGATCAGAGTTGAAAGATGATGAACTGACATACTTGAGAAAGCTTGCTCAATCTCTACCCACACATTTTGTCCTTGGTATTTTCTTACTGTATAAAGCTTTCTATTGCATTTTTTCCCTATGAACAAAAGCAGACACACTCATACGAATACATAGTGTACAGACAAACAACGAACACATCACATGCATAAGATAACTGAAACAAGGAGAAAAGAGAAATATGCTATCATATTAAGAAACAACATTCTTAAATAGTGCTTGAGAATTGATTGAGAAAAAATGGGTCTGGCAGGCATGAACAGTTATTTGGTTGAAATGTTGCATGACATTATATGTATTGGGCTATGCTAGAGGCTTGTGTGCATGTAGGAATGTTTTGCATCATGAAGGCTTTTAAAGTTTTGCTTATTTTCTGTAGGGAGGAACAGAAGACTTCAAGGCCTAGCTGCTGCTATCTTAAAGTTGTGGGAAAAGACTATTATAGCTAAAATTGCTGTGAAGTGGGGAGTTCCAAATACCAACAATGAGCAAATGGCAGATGAGCTTAAGGCAAGTTCGATACTGAGAAGCAACATATATCATACTTACTGATTTGCTGAATTATTATTTGTTTATGTTATGTCTGTATGGAAGTTGTCCTATTTTTATTCTATGTGCTTTGGTAGCCTGGATTTTTGAGCAAGGTGGGCCATTTCTGATTGTATTCAGTTGAAATTCATTCTGATTTAAGCACCACATCTTCTGGTATCATTTGTTGCCAGGACACTGATATAGTGATCTGAGTAAAGTAGATCACCCATATTATTTGAATCATTAATTCAAAAGCTTGATGTCTGAGGAGTTACATATTGACCCGTGCCCAACCGGGCACACTTACTAGTGTTGCCTTGAACATGCACTGGGCACGCTTATCTATAAATGACATCTCAGAGATAGATTTTTCTAATGTTGATGTTGTATATGCAGAGTCTCACTGGAGGAGTTCTGCTGCTTCGGAATAAGTTCTTTATAATACTTTATAGAGGCAAAGACTTTCTTCCTGGCCAAGTCGCAAATGTAATAATGGACAGAGAAATTGCACTTAGAAAATGCCAAACCAACGAAGAAGGTGCAAGAATGAAAGCAATTGAAACTTCTTATATGCCTGGCGGACCAACCAACACAAGCAGAAGTGGAACTTTATATGAATTTCAGGAATTCCAAATCAAATTTCAGAAGACGGCAAAAGGGGACTCTGAAATTCAATTAGAAGCTTATAAGGAAAAACTAGAGAGGGAATTGAGGAATCAAGAATACAGGCTTCGCATTGTAAGACTCAATTCATTATCTTATCAGGATCACTGCAATGCTGGTTTGGAAAATAATCCTCATGGATTTTGCAGCTTAAAAGTAAGATAGAGAAGCCAGCGAGGGACTTGTCGAAGTTGAATTCTGCATGGGTACCTAGTCCACGGGATGCAGACCAAGGAATAATGACAGAAGAGGAAAGAGAATGCTTCCGGAAGATAGGACTGAAGCTACGTGGTAGCTTAGTGCTTGGTAAAAAAAAGCTTATCATTATGAACCCTGTTTGAAATCTTGCTTCTTTTTCTTATAAAAAAAAAATGTTTCCAGATAGCTTTATCATGCCATATTTTTTCTGAATAGTTGTCTCAGTTAGGTATTCAAACATCTGAGTCATTGATTACACTATTTTCATTTGTTTCTTTTGGTTGATCTGCATGCTAGATGAGTTGCTTGGTTTCCCCTTTCTCCCGTTAATTTACCTTGGTCCCGTTAAAAAGTGTTTTGTGTGAAGAAGCTCATTTTTGAGAAATAGCAGTGAGAGCATTGGCTTTCATACGCTGAAACAGAATTGCCTCAAGTTTTGTTGCATAAGAATGAATTAGGGCTGTCATTGGTCCAGAAAAGGAGAAACTATTACATGAGCCTGGCTCCCCTTGAATGCACACTCACAAAGTGGTGGGTCTCACAGTCATTTTATGGTAGGTTGCACATCATTTATGTCAGAACCGGGCTCATGCAATAATTTCTCCCAGAAAAGGGAAGGGGTTAGTGTTGGTTAATCACTTTTGAATTGAACTACAACGCTTCCATCCACGAATAACATTTATTTTTCTGCTTAGTCTACCCTTCCCTTCTATATCTGTGTGTGGGTGTGGTTCAGATTTTTTTGTTTTGATGGTGGGTTCAGGGAGGCGTGGGGTCTTTGAGGGTGTTATGGAAGGTCTGCATCAGCACTGGAAGCACAGAGAAGTGGTGAAGGTGATTACAATGCAGAGAGTGTTTTCCCAGGTCATTCACACTGCAACATTGCTTGAAGCAGAAAGTGATGGGATCCTAGTTTCAGTGGACAAGATAAAAGAAGGTCATGCCATAATTATTTACCGTGGAAAAAATTACAAACGCCCTCCAAGGCTTCTAAAGAAGAATCTTTTAACTAAAAGAGAAGCATTAAAGAGATCTCTTCTAATTCAGAGAGTTGGGGTAAGTAAAACTCTTCTCATCTTGCTAATATGTCACTTGCATTTGTTTTGCCGTTAGCTTTGCACCAACCTGCACCATCATTTCTTACTAGATGAGTTTGAGCCTGACTCTCTTCTTTCCTCTCCTTGTTCTTCTCTCTCGCTTTTATGGGTGTATTCGTGATGGCTCCCAGTCGTTGAAGTTTTTTGCAAATCAGAGAGAGCGTGTGATCTCAGAGTTGAAACTCAAACTGGTATATTTTTATCCTTCCTCTCCCTGCGAATATTTCTTCAATCATTCTACTGGATCAGCTTAAATGGTTTGTCAGGAGCTTGGTCTTATCTTCCACGAAGACAGATCCTTAAAAAATATGAAACAGAGGTAGAATAAAATGGCCTCATATTTTTACCTAACCAATTGTCTACTGATGAATTTTGCAGGCAGAGCTTCATAGATCCAAGGAAAAACATCTTAAAAGTGATACACTATGAGCTAATAGTGGATCACATAGTGATTCCTCATGATATAAGGGAGTGCAGTGAAGATTTTCGATAGGGAGGACTTCCCCACTTCTTCAATATCATACTAGAAAAATCCTGGTAAACTTTCTTGGCATCTTGGAAGTTTGTTATTGAAGTCTACAAACTTAAATTTTCTGCTCAATTGTGATGGTTAATGCCCTAATATTTACACGTATGCATCACCATTTGACTTGTAACTTAGTCAGATCTTATAGACAAGTTAGGTCGATTTGCTTGTTAACTCATGTAATGCTTTACCATACGCTTGTTTAAGAGATCTGGGTACAATCTCCTGAACTGATGGCTTTTTTCATTAACAAATTGATATGGAACAATGAAAGGGTGAGCTAGATTGTTTAAAGTTGAGGCCAAAATATGTGATGTGCATTCATTGATGGCATCATCTGTTAAGAAAACTTGCCTTTCATTGCAGCCTATGCCATATCCTCAGTAAATGCGAAGAGTCAATCTAGACAACTCTGAAGGCAGGTTGCCAGAGAGGTTTATTGAGGAGTCTTTACCAGAGGTATCACATTGCACACCAATCCAGTTGGTGCAGAAGCCTTTGAGGACACATTGGACCAGCCTGATGGCAAGGGGTTCAGGGAATTAGCTAGTTTCAGCATGACAGCAACATCAATGGCCGAGACAGATGAGAGAATGAGGAGGAAACTGAGATGATTACTCATTGGGGAATTGGATAGATAAAGCGATAGAAATGAACAATCTAGAGACTCTCGAAGGTTTATTGGGTTTTGAAGAGGATGGGATTTTCATTTCATCTTTTCTTTTTTCTTGTCAGCTAAGAGGTTACAGCCAATGCTGGATTTCAAGAAGATAAATCAGTCCCTTGATTATTTTTGGATGCAGTTAACACATCTTAACTGGTTAAAAAAACTAAATTACACATCATGTACTAAGAGGAACGCAGGCTAAGGAGATTTGAAGAACTTAGCTAGAAAAATATTCTTAGCAAAGGCAGCTTTCAGGTTTGACTCTGCTAGTTGCTTCTGAATAAAAATTTTCATTTTAGAGTATTTTTGCTTATTGTTTGATGTAGGCAGGTTTGAAGGATCTGATGGTTATGAACAGTCATTGCAACAGTTAAGTTGCGAATCTGCCACAACTAAATCATGTAGGAAGCCCGATAGACTCGTTTATGGACTAATGAGATAAAACTAAGCTTAAATGAGACTAGATCTTGTGAAACGACTAGCTCTCAAATTTGGTCAGGAGGTTCTACATACTTAGTTCCACAAGGGTTGGTTTAATATATGCTATTTGAGCTAATTTTGTTATTTTTTTATATTTCAGATTTCTAGTTTAATTTTATGTTGTTTTTCTTTTTTGATTTTGAATTATGATTTTCCTATTTTATAGAGATTGGTTTAAGGCTTTTTCAAGAGGTTGTAATCCCTGTAAATTACTAGATAATAATTATCCAGTAATAAAACTTCGAATTAAAGTTTTTAGTGACCCTTCTTTCGAAAATTCCATCATTCTTATTCTTTAATGTGGCCGCGTCATTATTTAGTTTGGTCCTTTTGGAGAAACATGCATAAATGTTTCATAAAGTTCGGGTTGTTTTGTTATGTCTCAGTTTGTTAATTACGCCATGTTGCAATCTGTTTTGTATCTCTGCATTATTGGAATTTCATTTTGTATTCATCAACAAAAAAGAAAGAAAAATAAATAAATTATACATGAATAAGTTAAGATGGATCAAGCCCTTCCTAGATTAAATAAACTGTGCAGCAAATTCTACCAAAGAAATGTATCGTGTAAGGATATGGTAAGTGAGCAACAACATTCTTGTACCTGGATACTAGAAGGACATGGCCATCTCCAAAGGTTGTACTACTTTCCCTTGATGATCTTCGTAACGAATCCAGAAGAATAAAAAGTAAGCCAACAGAGTCACATGGCATTTTGTACTTGGTTTCCATGATCCAAAAAAGTTTATAAAGTAAAAAATTCAAAATCATTAAGGTTATAAAGGACATGGCCATCTCCAAGCTGCTATTTACTGAAAACCAAGTGCAAAAAGCCGACAGAGTCAATTCAGGCTTCAACGGATTAGGGATCTGAATTTGCGAAGTCAAGAATCAGTAAGAAAAAGATGACGAAGAAAATAAACTTGAATTTGAATTCCCTGTGAACTTGCTGACCACTTGAGTAGAGCATCAGGTAACTAACAGCAAAATACATGTAAATATTATGAACTCTCAATTTGATACACTGAGTGGCATAAGATTATAATATCACAAGTACATCAAAAAAGCTTTACAATGATAAAAAACATAACCGAAGTATTATGTTGAAGGATTCTGGAAAATGTTTTTGGCAGAAAACATAGTCTTCTTTTCTATGTGGACCAGTGTTGACCAGTAAAATGACAGATCAAGCCCACACTTCCAGCATATTAAATTTTAAGCAAGAGTCAATAATGACTGACTTAATCATTGGAAATGAAGTGATGGTTTACAACATGATTAGGGTACCTGTTATGAAGCTTCTTTAACTAATGGCAGCCATGCCACTTTCCTTTTGTGACAATGCACATGCTCTAGAGGTTGATGCGGTGAGGTTCGTTTCCAGTGATGTTATCGGAGAATACAGGAAAGGCTTTGGTGGAGTTTGCAAGAATTGAAGACTGCCTTCTAACATCTCCACTACCTTTGTCATTGATGGTCTATCTAATGGATTGGTTTGAACACACCACAAACCCACCGTAACCATCTTTTTAATCGTCTCTTCTGTTTCATCTGTTATAACACCATGGAGACTAGACACCTCTTCTGATTCATACATACAATTTGGAAGGAATATTTCACTACTTTGAGATTCTCCGATATCAATGTTTCTTTTTCCTCCAACCATTTCAAGAACCATCATCCCGTAACTATACACATCAGACTTGTAAGAAACTCCTCCAAAGTTTTTGCAGAATACTTCTGGAGCTATATACCCTGCAGTCCCTCTTGCACCTGTCATTGAAACCATACTTTCTTCTCTCTTGCATAGCTTTGCCAGACCAAAATCAGATATTTTTGGACAGAAATCTGTGTCTAAGAGAATGTTGTGAGGTTTTATGTCAAAATGAACAATCCTAGTGTTACAACCTCTATGCAAGTACTCAAGACCTACCAATGCCGACAGCAATTTCATATAATTTTTCCCATTGTATATTATGGTTTCCATGAAGAGAGGTCTGACGATATATGAACTTGTCTAGAGATCCATTCGACATGTATTCATAGATCAAAGCTCTTTTAGTCCTTTCAAAGCAAAACCCCAAAAGGGTAACTATATTTACGTGAGAAGTTCTACTAATACTCACAACTTCATTAACAAACTCTTCTCCATCACCTTTGGAATTCTTCAGGACTTTTACTGCCACAGGTCGGCCATCCGGTAACTCACCTTTGTATACACCTCCAAATCCGCCTTGACCTAGTTTATCCACGAATGAGTTGGTCATTTTCTTAATTTCGGAATATGTATAGCGTTTTGGAATAAGAGAATGCGAGTTATAATGATCGTTTCAACATAATGCTAGTCATCCGGCCTCTAGATAATCCTCTTCTAGAGCATAGCACAATGATAGTGACTGCTATCATCGTGTACATAGCTAACGTTACAACTGAAATAAGAGTATCACAGTTGATTCATGTGAGTTTAATGTTATGTGCTAACAAGAAGCATAGATATTCACAGCATGTCATAACTAAATATTCATGCAATGATTGGAGAAAAGAAGAGTATTTGATGGTTTTCTTACCTTTAATAAGCTTATATTCCCATCTATAAGACTCTGCAACACAAACACCAAATAACTCCGTTTCCTGACATAGTAAGCATGAAATTACCCATGATTTATATTTGAAGTGTCTAGTTATCTTTTTCTGTCTATGACAAGATATCAAATCATATCAACACTCAGTAGCCCCAAGAAGACAGAATTAAATACATTTACTTTCCCAAGCCAAATTACAGTCACGCACGACAGAGCAGAAGTATCTTGTTACTGCTACAGCAGTACGTTAAAACATGAAAATTCAGCTTCTTGAATTCAAATTTCAGGTGCCAAGTAGAATATTAACGAGGTCATCTGGTCTTGTCAATTTATTAAGGACCCCTCTTATCCAAAATGTTAGGTGAACAAGAGACCTCTTTTGGTTGCAAAATCCAACCATTGACCAAAACAAGAACAAATTGATTAATTTCTTAACTCAAAAGGCTTTTGTCAAGTACTCTTTCCCTGGAAATGGAAATTCAAAACAAAAAAAAATCTTAGAATTTTTAATTATCTTCGTTAAAAATAGGAAACTTGCAAGGGAAAGCAACCTTATTTTAATTACAGACTTGTTCTATATTTTACATGCAATCACATATCATATAAGGTCATCTTAATTAAATAAAGAATAAGGAAATTGTTATGAATTTTCTTTCCAGCAAAATAGAGGAAATGAAAATAGTGCATTATCACTTCTCAATTTTGGGATAATGGAAAGAAATCCAACAAATCTTGCTTGGGCCAATTTTTGTCTACATCAGGACAGTTAATCTTCTTTCACAAAAATAAAAGGTTACACGACATACCTTTCTTGCAAGTAGTTGCATGAGGCTGGTCTTGACAATAGCAAGTGAATTTACTAGTATCGGTATTGTATCCACACTGCAAATTTGCATTTGTTACACAAGGAATCATTTGCAGTCCACTGCAACCAAAAACCCTGATGAAGAGCATTTGTCAAATTTGCAGCAGTTGGATGGCTCTCTATTCATCGAACAGCGGATTCATATGCTGGAATGAGAACGCTGTGATTACATGACTCCAGGTAACTGCTTATGTTAGCAGCAAAGCTACCAGTGGCTGACATGCTCAGGTTCCTTGTCAGATAGTAACCTACCATATCAGTTCTGCTTATGTTGCAACTGAACTGATAGGATAGCCCTAAAATTGGTAAAAATTGACTTGGAATCGTTGGACATCCATAGTACAGCATTGTATTCTTAGTATTTGAAGCATCACTGAAACGGTCGTAATCAAAAGTGGAGTTGACAGGGGGGATAGAACAAATGTTGTCTGTGTACTCTGTTGAAATGAGATGAACTCGAGACATGCTTTTGATCTCTAGGACTTGGTAGGCCACTTCCGATATTTTAATCACTGGGGCGTCACCACTGCAATCAAGATGAAATCCTGGATAGCCACAGTACTGAGGACGATTCACTCCCCAGAAAGGATAGGTTATATTCTGAATGTTTCCACACTCAAATGACTTGCTGCAGCTTAGATATCGCTCATCAGGTTCACATAGAGAAATTGGAATTGCAATAATGATGATGGTAATTACTGTGAGAGGTAAAGAGATGGTTTGAAGGAGATGTGGATGCATTTCTGGAGATTACGGGTGAGGGGAAGGGGCTGCAGGTATAGAACTCTTGAATCCTGAGAGAGCAGATGGAGCTAACCAGGTTTTATTTCTCATAAACATAAGATAATCAGATGTCTTGACTCTTGACTCACTAATATGACTTAGTCTGCAACAAGAAGTTTCCTGTTCATTCACTGGAGTTCTAATGCGAATGACACAAGACTAGCATTTTCTTTAGTAGACTTTCAGATTTCTTTTTGCATTGAAACATGCCAAATTCAATTATCTACGATTTACTTGTCTATCAAGACAAGAAAATTCTGCAAGAATGCATAGCTTTGTGAAAACACTCTTTCTTGAGTCTAGTTTGAAAAAAAAATGTTGTGTCTAAATATTCCTCAACTTCCTCGTCCACACTGGTTAAATTTTCCACCAAGAAAAAAGAAGAAAATGTTACATTATAGGAAATAATTTACTCAATTACTATATAGTAATGTCAATGGCATAAACAGTGTTATATTTAGTTATTTTGATCATGTTCTGAGTTGACAAGAAGCCATATATATATAAAATCCAGTCCTTTTCCAGTGCCATCTTAGCAAATGACAAGGAAACATAGAAAACTTATGTTATTTATGCATATAGTCAACCACAAGAATTCCTTTCTCCACATGACTAATAAATTTGTATAGTGAGAAACATCAGGCAAATGATGCTGATTTGAAGCTTATTATAACGATAAAAACCTTATGTGTTGCGTACTGCTTCTGCTGAATATATTAACTCTGGTGTTCTTCTATTTCTACGCTGCCACTATTAATCTCTCTGGCTGTGCCACCCCAACTATCCTCTATTGTTTCTAGATGCTCTTCTTTACAAATTCTATGCTGCGAGCTCCAATTTTTCAGGTGCTGGATCATAGTAAGAATTTATTATATTTTCGAGCTCTGTAATATTCTTAAGTACTGTAAAGCTTAAGCTCTCTTGTCTTCTTATCTATGAATTAAAACTAGAAAAGCAAGGACATTAAAATGGCAGTCCTAGATCACAATTTATGGAGATTGAACTTTAAGAATAGGAACAACAATTGGTACACAAAATCATGGGAAATCAAGCAGATAGTTACAGTTTAAACATGTATCTATTACGAAGATCCTTTATCTACTTAACGAAAATGTGCAGTGTGTTCAAAATGTTGAGTAAAGTTCCGTTTCAGGTGATCTTGTAGGAGAATATAGGAAAGGCTTTTTATGGACAACTCATCCAATACTTTATTCTCATTCACAGATAACATACAAGGGCGATTTTGGCAATAGCAACTTAGCAAGTGAATTTGCTTGGGTTGGTACTGTATCCACATTGCCCAGTACCAGAATGTTTACGTTCGTCACAAAAGAAATCATTTGCAGCTCACTGCAACTTAAATCCTTGTTCGAGATCAAAATCCAAACTTTCTATGTATGGCCTCTTCTCCATAGACTGAAGAGCAGATCTAGATGCCGGAAGAATAGTGCTTATATTACACAACTTCAAGTTAAGTGGTTAGGGAGTTGTATAAATCATGCAACCTCACCCAGCAGCTTAGTTGAGATGGTTATTGAAATACCCTAAAGTTCGTGAAAATTAACTTGGAATTATTGGACATCCACGGTACAGTGTTATATTCTTAGGTTTTGGAGCATAACTGAAAATTTTTGGATTTAAAAGGGAGTTGACAGGGAAGATAGAACACACATTTTTTTGTGTAATCTGTTCTAGCAACCTTCAGAGTACGTGACACGTTATTAATGAGCTTAAACACTCGAAAAGAAAGTTCTGAAATTTTCATAACTGGGGCATCACCGTTGAAATCAAGGTGAAATCCTGGATGGCCAGAGTATGTCGGGTGGTCCATTCCCCAGAAAGGATGGGTAATGCCCTGAATGTTTCCACATTCAAATGAACTGCTTCAGTTTAAATATCTCTCATCAGTTAGCCAGATTCATATTGGCATGTGACTTGTGATTATGGTAATTATGAGTATGATAGGTAAAGAGATCGTTTGGAGTGTTGAAAGAAAATTAGTGTGGTAGGACTTATAAACATCGATGCAATAAGAAAAACTAAATAACAAGGAGGAGGTTTGAGAAGAAGACAATCTTATTAATTGTTTTTTCTTTTTTATGTATTCCTCTTTATACTTATTAATTATGCTTCTTATTACAAGTTTATTTATAGGCTCAAATCTAAATAAATAAAAAATTAAACTACTCAAATGAAGTTCTAATTTAAATGAAAAACATAGTTTTGTCGACTTAACCGTTCGACCATTTTGTGAACTGATTGACCAATTCATTTCATTCAACCAGTTGTTCTATTCCAACTGGTTGACCAGTTTCCAAGGAGTTGATCATTTTAAGTAATTCTTCAAAAATCTAGTTTACTTTCAACCTCCTTTCTTAAACTTGATTTCTTTATAATTCCCAACATATCTTTCATTTTGGCAAAAACATCATATTTAAGTGGTTTTATGATAATATCCGCGATTGATCTTGGGACTTTATATACTTGACTTTAACTTCCTTTTTTATAATGCAATCTCATAGGTAATGAAATCTTGTATAAATATGCTTATTTTTGTCATGAAATAATAGATTCTTAGCTAAAGTAATAACTGTTGAGTTGTTCACATTAATTTCCATAGGCTTCTCCTATGACATTCGCATCTCTTTCAATAATCTTTTTAGCCATATGAAATGAAAAATACATGTTGTAATAGTTACATATTCAGCTTCACAAGTTGATAATGTGACTATAGGTTACATCTTTGAATTCCATGTGAATATTGTGTCTTCTATGTAGAAAACAAATCACGTAGTGTTTTTTCTATTATCCATATCTTCAGCCCAATCACTATCACTATAACCCACAAGTTCAAAGTTGTTAGAGTATTTATAGTTCAAACCAAAATCAACAATACCTTTGATATACAAAAGGATTCACTTCAATACTTTGAAATGTGTTATAGTTAATGTCTCCATAAATCCGCTCACAAGTCCTACTCCAAAGAGAATATTTGGACGAGTGCATGTCAAGTATCTCAAACTCCCAACTAGGCTCTTGAATGTTATAGAGTTTATCTTCTTTTTTTCATTATTATTTGACATCTTCATTCCAAATTCAATTGGAGTATTCACTTTTGCACAATTCTTCATTTTGAACTTCTTAAAAATCTCTTTTGCAAACTTCTTTTGATTATTCACAAAGATTCCATCTTCTCCTTGCTTGATCTTAATTCTTAAGTAGTATATTCTAAGATCAATATCCATCATCTCAAGCTCTTTGATCATTGCTTACTTGAAGTCTCCAAAAATCTTTGGATTATTTTTTATAAAGATCAAGTTATCTACACACAAACATACAATAAGAGCATTAATAATTTTTTTTTATCTTTATATAAATAGCATATTTACATCGACATTTTACAAATTTATTCTTTAAAAAATAACAATCAATGTGATTACACTAAGTTTATTTATAGACCTCAAGTTTTAGATAAACAAGAAATTAAACTAGTCAAAGAAAGTCATAATCTGAACAATAACTGTAGTTCTACTGACTTAACTGGTCCACTGTTTTTTAAACCAGCCGACCAAATTATTTAATTCGACTGGTTGCACTGGTGGACCGATTTCCAAGTGTAAAGAAAAATGTTCTTTTCATTCAATCAGACAACTCATATTCCTGTCTTGCCATTCCTATCCTAGAACTTGGCTCACTAATTTACTGGAAAGGAAAAATCACTCTTCCCTTGTTGACTACACGCGCAGCAGATAGTTTATTGATGGAACTCGTGGCAAAACGATAAAAACGAATCAAACAATAAAAATCTCCACAAATTCACTTACAAAACACATTTTAATCTGAGAGCTCATACATTGGCGTTGTGTGCAAGCAATGGATTCAAACCAGCCACCTGATCAGAATTCAGGTCAACAATCCTTAAATATTCAGTCAAAAGAAGAACAAGAAAATGATAGTTTTTATGTAAGAATTGGCTCGATTGAAAATGATAGTTTTTATGTAAGAATTGGCTCGATTAAAGTACAATTCTGCTAATGGCATGGATGATGCTATCAGAGCCACTTGGTATTGCTCCTGGTGGAAAAAAGAAAAGTCTCTTTCTGGTGTCATCTTGTCAAATGACACGAAACACGGAAAACTTAATGATTTGGTTCTCCAAATTTACAGAGATATTAAATCCTGACACATGAAGCAGTTAATTAAGAACCTGTTATTGCTGCAACTAAGTCGGCTTGCTTGATTCTTCACTGTTTACGTTTTTGCTGTATTTCCTTTCTCACTGATGCTACTCTGTGCTGCTCTTTTTTATTATTTTTTTATTTTTATATCTTGGGTTTTACTCATCTTAAATGATATTACTTCTAAAAACACGCAGATTACTGTCTTTTCTAATGCTGCTGAGCCTGACAGCTAACGTTTTTTATTTGTTCTTGGTACTACATGTGTTTCTTTCATTTATCCAAACGTCATCCATGGAATCCTGACACAGTTTTTATTTTTAATGGAAAGAATTCATTACATATTAGTTCTCGACAGGTCTAATACACAATTTCATCCACGTTAAGGAAGTTATTTGATTTAAAAAAAAAATAGCAAAAAAAGTTTTAGTTTCATAAATTACAAGACCTGGATTATTGCAGAAGAGAATTACGAACTTGCATAAAAACAGTCTTGAGATAACAGAATTGCAGATATGCAGTGACGGATTAATTGTAGAAATGCAGCATTTACAGTAGAGGCAGAAAAAAAGTGAGGATTCGCACAGATGCAGTAGAACAGAATATCAGATCTATGACAGGAATTAAACCATGTGAAAACTTAATATCCTCGCTAATATATGCATTGATCATGAGTGATAATAAAGCTTAAACTCCATGTCTTCTTGTCTAAATTAATTTGAAGTTACAAACAGTGACGGGTAAGAGATGAACAAAGACAAAGGTTATTGTTATGATTATGATGAACAAAGACATGGCTGGAAAGAGCTGGGATTGCATTTTCACAGATAAAGAGAGAATACGGGGACAATTTGCAGGTGTTAGAGCAAATTGACCTTTTTTTTGTCATAATCAAGTAGACATTAAAAGGCCACTCATCACATAGTATTATAAAATGGTTACCAAATACGTTGTGTGACTTGTTCTAGGGTGAGAAGCTCCATAGTGGTCAAGCTACTAGTAGAAGAAAACCTAGAGCATCCCATTTTCATTTCATGACCAGCTTGGTAACCTAAAGGTCTCTGTAGTTTCCTTAGGAGGAAAATTAGAAGCCTTCGTTTTCCGACCATTCTTCCACCTGCTGTCACAGGCTCCTATGAGATGCTGGCTCATTCTGAAAGCTCGAACGCCTTCATCATGAACGACCCCTTCTGAACCCTATAGACTCAGCAGAAAGATCTTCACAAGCCTTTGAAGACCTTCCCTCTATGCTCCCTACCATACACAGGCACCAGTTCTTCACAGGAATGACTACGGGAAACTTGATGATGAAGAGTAGAAGATTTATGTTCAGTTTCCCGAAGTTTTCTGGTAAATTTTCGAAGTTAGACGATTCCATTTTAATTCAGCTGCTCAAGCAAAATAAGAATGCGAGTAAGAAATACGTAGAAGTTCACTATGAAAAATGCAATGAAGCATTGATGACATTAACCACAAGTAATAATAAGCTCAGCCTCTGAGTCTTGTCTACCCTTTGAAATTGTAAACAATGACAAGTAGGAACAGATCAATTCTACACTTCCCACATATTCAACATCAAGTACATACTAGAATTTGTTAACATCACGGACCAAAAAAAAAATGAAGGTGAGAGGATAGTGTCTCTTACCAGCACTGTGAGAGTTTCCTCCCGTGCATGAGTTATATCATAGAAAAATTAATTCAACCAAGAGCAGCAATTAGATGAAGAACAAATACAGGTTTTTTTTTTTTTTTTTTTTATCAGGCTAAATAAAATTTGCAATTTCCAGTTACAAGTCACTATCATCTGCAGACAATGTGTTTCCCCCACCCTCCTGGGATGACACACAAGGTAGTGATGAAACAGTAGAAGAGTGATCTTGAGCGGACCTTCTAGGAGAGGAAAGGGAAGGTCTCGGTGGAATTTGCAAAGACTGAAGACTGCCTTCAAACATCTCTACAACCTTTGTCATTGATGGTCTATGTGATGGAATGGTTTGGATGCACCACAGGCCCACTAAAATCATCTTTTCAACAATCTCTTCTTCCTCTTCCGTTATACCTCCATGAAGTGTTGAAATCTTTCCTGGTTCAAGATACATATAAAACCAATCCGGGAAATACATCTCGTTGGTTTCCAAAGATCCCATATCAAAGTCTTTCCTTTGCCCGACCATTTCAAGAACCATCATTCCATAACTATACACATCAGACTTGTAAGTTACTCCTCCAAGAGATCTACAGAATATTTCAGGCGCTATGTAACCAACAGTTCCTCTGGCACCTATCATCGAAATCTTACTTACTTTGCTCTGGCATAGCTTCGCGAGACCAAAATCTGAGATCTTTGGACAAAAGTCTTCATCAAGAAGAATGTTGTGAGGTTTTATGTCAAAATGCACAATCCGAGTGTTACACCCTCTATGCAAGTACTCCAGGCCTCTAGCAATACCAACTGCAATTTCATATAATTTTCTCCATTCTAAACGATAGTTTGTATATGGGGATTCTTTATTAGATATGAAGCTATCTAAAGATCCATTGGGCATGAATTCATAAATCAAAGCTCTTTTATTCCTCTCGTAGCAGAAGCCCAAAAGGGTAACTACATTCACGTGGGAAGTTCTACTGATGCTTGCAACTTCATTCATGAACTCTTCTCCATCACCTTTGGACTCTTTTAGGACTTTTACAGCTACAAGACGATCGTCGTCTGGTAACTTTCCTTTATATACATTACCAAATCCTCCCTCACCTAGTGTATTGACGAATGATTTGGTTATTTTCTTGATGTCTGAATACGAATAACGCTTTGGAGTAAGAGAATGGTAGTCCATCATAAATGTTTCAACCCTGCCAACATTTTGCGGTTTCTTCAGCCTGAAGGTCATTGCTATGACAGCACTAAAGGAACCTTCTCTTCTAGTGAGATATATTGTAATTACGGATAAAGTTAATATTACTACCGCAGCTGCTGATGTGCCTGTCATTTAAGATGCATCATCATCATCAAAAGAGAATATTGGATTTCTTATAATTATATAATTTATATTATTACCTGCAGCAATCTGTAGTCGCCTGCCACTCCTAGAAAATTCTGTAACATGACATCAAATAATGTTACGGAGTTGTCCAAGTTAGAACTACGTACACTGAAAAGAACTTGTATATAAAGATGGTTACAGTCTCTAATCCAAACAAATAGACTAATATTTTATAGTTACAGACTCATTTTTCTCACTATCTACAATTCTACACTACAGATAAAAGACTGCTATGAGTGTTAACATTTGCAAAGACTATGAAATGCTTGTTACTTAAAGATTTAAAATTATAGTATTTTATACTTTTCAATTTTTAATAATAAAAAATTATATCAAGCCTCTTTGATCCCTTTTTCACATTATCCCTGTTATTCAAAGAATTACACTTTACATCATCAACTTAATAACTTTATAATACTTTACATCCTCAAGTTGAAGTTCAAAAAAATATCAACAAAAAAAAATAAATTATTTATAGGTTTGTCATTATATTTTATTGAATGACTAACAAGATGTTAAAATTATAAAATCATGTATATTAATAAAGTTACAATACCTCAGCTTTAGGGTATATTGACATAGGATTTTATTTTTTAATCTTTTGGCATAATCATTTTTATTGTAATATTTATTTAATTTTTGAAATTTACAAGGATTTGTTTAGTTTAGAAATTCTAATGCTAATTTGATTCTTTAGTCATGTAACTTTCAATTTCAATAAATATAGATGCTCATATACCCTCGAATGATGCATATCCCTAAATTTATATAATTACAAAAGTAAACTTGTGAAAGTTGAATATACTTGATTTCAAGAGTACAAAGTTGAATAAACCATGTACTGATGATGGCGTTGATCTTGTGGAGGAGAGGTCTTCCTATGATAGCATTATAGACTAAGGCTATGACTATCACCATAAAAGATTGTTGGAGGGTGATGCATTTGGGAAGTGTGTCAATCATGTCTAGAAGCTTTAGATCTCCCTTCACCGATAGCCCTAACCTTTTGATTTTGATCAAAAGAGTCTTTACTAAAGTCATCTTTGAGGGATCTATCCCCATCTAGAACATCACATTCCTGAAAAGGATGTTGACAAAACTTTTTATTTTCTATTAATATCCTGTGAACTCTTTGGTTAGCTAGGACCAAGGAAATGATCAAGACATCGTTATAAGGATAAGTCACCCTTTCTCCATCTTTTAACGTGAAAATAATGGGCTCCTGTCATAGACTTTATTTTTTAGCCATTATAAGGACCTGCTTCCCAAGTTTTCCCTTGCTAGTAGTGGTGTCTCCTCCTGCCGATACCCTTCTTAAGATATCATTGATCTTAGAGAGAGTTTGGTTGGGTTGACTAAGTTCTTTCATGTCTTAGTTCATGTGGGCATCCCCCTTGACAAATTGCTTCAAGTACTCTTTGGCTATCAACTTTTCAATCTCTTTTCTTAGGGTGAAGCAATCGTCAGTGTTATGCCTTTTGTCTTTGTGAAAAAGATAAAATTTCCCAAATGGGTGGTTATTAGAAGACAACACCTTAAGGTTTGGTATCGAACATAATCCTTCCCCTTAATATACATGAAAACTTTAGTGAGAGTAGCATTCAGGGGAAAGGAATGCCGCCTTTAGAGGCACTAGACATGTTTGTTTGCCATCCTCTTCTGATTTCACTTTGAGTTATTCTCCCTGCTGGAAGGGAAATGACCTCGTATAGGGGGCTTTTCATCCTAAGTCTTTTGATAAAAACAAGAAAGTCCATACCATAGAACATTAGCTTCCTTTACTCGGATATGGTTTTTAACGACTTGTTTTACCCTTATTAGGCTTCTATCAGGTAGGGCATACAGGTCTCTCTACGAGGAGCATTCTCTTACTTCGCTTATCAAAGCCTTCAAGGTTACTAGCTCAATCAATTCTTTCACATTGAACATCTCTTTATTTAACCTCTTCAGATATGCTCAAGTGGGATTTCCTTTTGCTTGGGTTATGCTAAAGAGTTTTATAAAACTTCTCTTGACGGGTATGCTGGTGCTAAACCATAACATGAGTTTCGGACATAAATCTTTAAAACCTATGATGGAGCTAGCTTTAAGTTGTTTTACCACGTTCTAGCTAACCCCTCGAAGATTATTGGCAGGGATTTTACACATGACATTATTATCTTGGATGGCCAATTTAAGGTTGTTGTAGATGTTTTAGATGTGTTCTCACGGATTTGCTAGTCCATTGTTATTCTCTAGGGTTATCTTTGTGGAGATATATTCCTTGAGGACAAGAGTGTGCAAGACCTGTTTGGATAAGAGGACCCTTTTATCCCCTAGACGCTAGATGTCTTATCATGGAAATATCTCTCAGTCATGCTTCTCCCTGACTTCTAACTAGCTAGCTTAGAGGAGTTTAAAGACTTTAGCGTGGAATAACAAGATCAATAGTTGAGTTCTTTCTCATGATGGATAGAGGGATCATGCCAAGAGTAATATTTTTTTGGAAGGTATCATATCAATAAGAACAACCTTTTGGAGGGCTGATGGGTTGCTTAGGTGGAGAGCTTTCCACATCATTTTATCTTGACTCTATTAGGTAAAATAATTGTTTTTTGGTAGGGCGTCCTCCTGTTGTTGATGGTATGGGACAAAAAAAGCTTCCACATAAAGAGGTATCTTCCTGACTAGGGCCTACTGGGATAGTGAGGTTTGATGTTGCTCTTGTGATGTCAGGACAGTTTGAGTAAAGTCTTGTACCTGATTAATAAGTTGTTGGAAATATAAGGGAGTTAGTAGAGCAAATATGCCAACTATCGCGTGGAGATCCGTAACATGTCCCATCCCATGAGTTTCTTGATTATAAATCATTTATGGCAATTAGAGACATCAAAAGCTTGTTATAGAAGAAATAATTAATGACTTTTTAAACAATGCTCACAAATAGTGTCAAGTGATGATGTTCTAAAATCCAGTATGCTAGGAAAGTTAGGTTTTTGAGTGCTTGGATAACGCACAACCACATATTCATGCCAATCTTCTATTCCTATAATTGAGGGCCTGGGGGTAGGTGACAAATGACTAGATTCCTGCAAAATAGTTCCTTTTGATGGAATTTAAGAACCCTCTGATGATTAAAAAAATGACTTTATAGTGAGGAGTTGTAATAAATGAGCATTAAATTCTAAGAATAAGAATGTTTATTCTTAGTTTGTGGATGACAAATGATGAGAATATATTGTAGGAGAGTGGAGATTATAAACCTTTTTCTTAAGTTGTTTAGAGAGTATTTATAACCTTTATACCTTGAAATTTTTTATTTTTATTCAAGGGATCGACAATCTTTTTCTTTTTCATATCCGAGTGGGGAGAGAGTCCTTTATATCAAAATTCATGTTGATGTAAGTGTCTTCTTATACAACATTAATGTTGATGGGAATATAATGTGCATATAGAAAACGATTTTACATCATCTCATACACAACGTTAATGTCGATAAGATTAGCCCTCACAATTAGTATTAATATTGAAACAACTCTTAGAAGGCTTTTTATGCAGCTAGGGTGTAAAGAGATGATTATCCTAGATTTCTATATTGTATGCTTGGATCTATAGCAATCCTAGACCCAAGGATGTTGAGTCCAACGTCCTTTTAAGCTTAAAGACATATGAGCTGAGCATGTAATTGATCTTAAAGGAGTTGGGTTTGACAACTTGCCATACTTATATGTTCTTGGGTTTGACATGTAGCCAAGCCCAAAGAAATTGGGTTTGAAATCTTTTCAGCTCCACATACGCTTGAGCCTTGCACATAGTCGAGCCTAAAGGAATTGAGTCTAGCTTCTTGCCAGCTTCACTTGAGTATGGGCCTTGCACATAGCTGAGCTCAAGGACATTGGGCATAGCTTCTTACCAGCCCTACTTGTATTTAAGCCTAATACGTAGTCGAGTTCAAGAGAATTGGATTTGACATTTTTCCAGACTTACATGTACTTGAGCCTAGCATGCAGCTGAGCCCCAAAGAGTTGGATATGGTTTTTTGTTGGACCTTGTTTTCACTGATTTTAACTTATGTTGTGCTTTTATGATGGGACATCCTTCTTTTAGCTCCTTTATCCATGAGCTTTTAAAATAAATGAATTTTAGCATAAATTACATTCATCTATGAAGGGGACATGCAAAAACAATCCTAGCATAGTTTGGAAAATTATTTGGTTGACGATCATAACATGAAATTGGATCTTTTTCATACTTAATAACAAAAATTAAGAGAGATTCAATGATAGGGTTGTCCAATTGTTGAAATCAAGGTTCAACAAAAAAACTTCCCAAAAAAAAGAGATAAAAAATTGAAATATTTGTATTCAATTCAGCCTACATATGTAAGAATAATTATAATAAATATAATAATAAAAACCGATATCAAGAATAATGTAAAGTAAGATTTTATCTATGATTTGAGACCCTTTTCGGTTGATTAACATATCACCACAAACCAACTTGTGCTACCAATTTTATATGGGTATCATTAAAAAAGAGCAGCTCTGCCAAAACCATATTAGACTGTCATATTCTCATTAATTTGATACCATAGCAAGCTGATTAATTAGCTATTATCTGCGTAGCTAAAAAGACAAGGGTTCTTGGCTCCCTTTTTTTATTTTCTTTTTTTAAAACATCTTTTAGTTTTTTTTTACGGAATCTTTTTTTTTTTAATTTTAGTCTTTATTATTTTATTGATTTTAAATTAATTTTTATAATTTATTTTATTTTTTACGAAGTTATCACAATCATAAATAAATATTTTGCCATTTAATTGGTATTTAATTTTACGAGTATTTATTTTTGTTTACATATTATTAAGTAAAAAAAAGTTTTAAAACATAAAGTTATCAAACCCTATGGAATCCATGATCCAGATCACGAGTTTGGTAGGTTAAGCTATAAAGTTTGGATCAATCCAATATATTAGTGTCTTAATATTTAAAATAACTATCATTTTAATTTTTTTTAAATCAAATTATATTTTTTATCGATTGTCTATTTTATTTTTAAACTCATTAAGTTAACTGGATTATGTCAGAATAATTTTTATTGGGATTAATTTATAAAATTTTATAAAAATATTTTAAGATTAAATTGGTGGATGAAGTTTAATAACAATGCATGCGGCTAGAGATTTTATTTTATATTCAAAAACATTTTGATCCGATACAAAGAAACTAGTTAATAACTATTACAAGCCCTCCAACTATCAAACTTGTATTTATAATTAACAACTACTAAGAAAATGGAAGATTAGTTTGAGAAAACCTTTTGGAGTAAAAAGTTCTGTAAAATTGAATTATTTGTTTTAACGCTATGGTCATGTCAATAAAAAAAAAGGTGATTTTAGAAAACCGATAGCATGACATTGGGTTTCAGTGATTGAGACGAAGCCTCACTTGACTTGATTAAATAAAAAGGTGATTATATTGTATTTTTTTTATAAAATACTATTGATTTAAATAGTATTCCATTTTTTTATTTATATTTTTTTAAATTTTAATTAAATCCTTTAAAATTAAATTTATTAAAAATTAAATTTCATGATTAATTTATTTTTTTATAAGGTTTATTGAAACCGATTGTGTGACATTGGGTTCAGTAATCGAGACGAAGCCTCACTTGACTTGACTCAAAGATACTCTAACGACCTAATATTTCCTGTAATTTATTTAGGGTATAGATTGTTTATCGGAAGAGATCCTTCCGCAATCAACGGAACTAAGGTGTGTGAAGCATCAAGCGGTGACTGGAGTACTTCATGAACTGATTTGAGGAGAAGTTGAGGTACATACCTGGAGCTGGAATAGCAGGATCAGCATTTGGTGTCGAACCAGGAAGAGCACATGTTCTTGATCCACTTGATTGATTCGGACAGTAACAAGTTGTTTGATTAGTGACAGAGTCAATACCACAAACTCCTGAAGAGCTGTTGCATTCCCTGCACGCCTCACCATCGACCTTCCATCTTACCTCAAATCCTTCTTTCAAGCTTTGTTCCAAATCTGGCATAATAACGACTGGTGACAGCTCTGTAATAGAAATTGGCACAAAGACACTACCATTACAGTCGCCAGGACCAGTAGCTCCTGCTTGGATATAACCACTTTGATAATTTACCGCGTTTATTTTGCAAGTGAACAGTCCAGGAACAGACATGGCTGTAGGAGCAGCCATGCAACCATAAATAAATGTAAGATTTGTGTAACCCTCAACAGACTCGAAAACCTTCGGATTGAAGGTGCTGTTCACGAATTGAGGCGGACACAATCCAACCAAGTAGTCCTCTCTTGCAATCCTGAGAATTCTATCATCCTGATTGATGTCCAGAACACGATACGCAACCTGATCAATATTCATCTTGGCGATATTATCCTCACACTTGAGCTCCAATTCAGGAATGCCACAGGCAGGCGGTCTGCCAGTTCCCCAGAAAGGAAAATCCGCGGAAACATTCCCACACACAAACTTATTACTACAGTCAGCGAACAGGGCACTGTTGCTGACAGATGAAGGAACCTGAACGAAGAGCAACAATACAATAACAAAAACTGAAGGGGAAGGAGATAGCCAAAAAACTGGGAAGTTCATTTTGGCAAAGAGGAAGCAGTATAGGAGAAATTGAGTTGTGTAATTAGTAAAGTGAGCTTGGTTGTTTCCGGGAAAGTTTACAGAATGAAGAAATGAGTAGCGACATGATAGCCATCAAAATTAGGAAAATAAATACATCGGAAGGCGATCGATATAGCTAGATGCACTCCTTACAGTAATGAATGCTTAGTTGACTTGAAAAGTCTTCTATATATATATATATATATATATATATATATATATATATATATATTTCAAAGGTCATGCACATTAATCTCCACCACGCGCTTTCATCTGCAAAACGAAGTCTATGTACTGTACATCACTCATGAAACATGCAGAACAGAGTTGGCCAAGAAGACTTGTATATCTGCTTATATTCTAGCATGGTTGAGCAAGTCATATGGCATGATGGTAATAACATGAAATTGAAAGTTGCTGAAATCTGACATAAGAGAGATTGGGCACGAGAGACGGCTGCTCAATTGTCAAGAACAAGGCCCATTGAACTTTCCAACAAAAAGAAAATAAAGATTGTATAGAAGACAAGCAGCAGCTGCTGGCCACAGTTGAATTCATAGTTGCTCTAACCAATAATGAACTGAGAGAAAGAAAGATTGTATTTTTAAATACTTGTGTGGCTATCCCGTATAGGTTTGTATTTAATTAGCTTTAATAAGTCCTTTTCGATTTATTAGTTTATATATTTTGTAATTTATTTTATTAAACGTACAAAATATCTTTCCTCTTCTCAATTAAATAGGAGACTGGTCTAAGAGCTTTGCTAGTGGGAAATGGCATTATATTTTCCGTTTGGAGTCATGGGACACGTACCATTGTGTTCCATGCATGGTTTTTACTAGTATTTGTTCGAGAAGGGTTCATGGCAAAATTCAAGTCTTCGATTGTGAATTGCAAGATCTTCCTTGCCCCCATCTGGAAACTTCTCAATAAATCAATTGTTATATTTCTCAATACCAAGTTTTTATGGATTGATGAAGCTATGAATACATTGAATCTTGTATTTAGAGGGATATTAAAAACTCTTATAAACTAAATAACAGTAACATGTTATGATATTTAACTATTAGTTATGCTTTGATCATCCATCGGTTGTTGTTTTTTTCTTATAGGTTTTGTTTTCTTTTTTTCACTATTATCACCATTTAAATACATTAGAATATTTTGTTTGTTTTGTTTGGCAACATCATTGCATGTTCAAAATATAGCTTCATAAAAAAATAACATCTTAGCTAATAATAAATATCTTAGTGTTACGATTACATAGTTTTTAAGATCTTGAACAATCACTAATAACAAGAAAAATGCATTTTTCTCTTTTATCATTAAGTTTTTTTTTTTTTTCATTTTTCAGCTTGGAATATAGGTATAGACAATGCACCGAAAAACTCTGAGATGATCTACTATCGGTTTTCATCCAATCCAAGCTTTCTCTCATGTCTTATCTTTAATAGCGTGTGTGAGACTTCTATTTAAAATATGAATGCTTGAATTTACTGTTTCTGACCAATAAGATTTTGACTGGCAACTTCTAGTAAAAAAAAACTTTATACGATATCCATAATAGTGTGAATCTTCTTTTTACAAACATAGTTTGTTTAGGCGTATAAACTATAATAAGTTGCCTCTTAATTTCATGAGTCGTACTAAAAATTACAAATTCATGTGAGTTATACTCTCCATCATGATTTGTTAGTGTCATAATCTAATTTTTGAATAGATATTAAAAAATAAATATATTTGAGAATGGGGTTAAAATAACACAAATTCGAAGTTCATAGATGAAATTATCAAATTTAAGAGTCAATTGGTCAGAAATTAAAGAATTAATAAGTTTGAGAATTTAATTAAAATTTGAATTAGTTTAATCAATGAAATCAAGAGCGTAATTAAAGAATTAATAAGTTTGCGAACTTAATTAAACTTTGATTTAATAAATTAAATAAATTCAGGGATTTAATTGAAAGTAATCCAAGGGGTAAAATTAAAATTTATTGATTAAGGGACCCAATTGATACATTTCAAAACATCAGGGACCAATCCATAATCTGTCATTTTTCATGCCAAATGACGCCGTTTTTATCCTACTGTTCACCATCTCTTCCGTTTCGCACGGAGAAAACCGATTCAACAGGAAATCTGCAGCAAATCGTGGACCACGATCCTGTTCGTGGGGGTAATGGTTGTTGAAGCTCTCTGGCCTTTTAAAAGGCAGAGAGGAGCAGGGGAACAGAGGGGGGAAAAAAGAAACAGGGGGAGAGGCTAGGAACCAGAGAAGAGAACAGGGGGGAAGGGACTGGACGAAGATCCAGAGCTAAAAAAAACAGAGGAGAAGGGCCTCAGCAATCGAGAAGAAAACTGAAGCAAAACCCAGAGGAAAAATAAACAAAGGAAAACGCACTGGACAAGGGACGGAGAAAAAGAACCAGGGGAGATTGGACGAAAGCCAGAGAAAAAAACCCAGAACACAGAAGACTAAAACAAAAAGGAACAGAGGAGAAAGGCAGCAGGGGAAAGAACCAGAGAAAGCTTGGGTCCAACCAACCCGCAGCACCAGGACCCTTACTATCATAGCCTTGGTCCAGAGCAGTGGAATTCGAAAGCAGAGACCAAAAGTTTTTTTCTTCCCAAACACAATCTCAAAGGGGAAAAAAAGGAAACAGAGAGGAAAGCAAGCAAAAGAAAAAAACAGAGCAAGAGGAGGCAGCGTCGTCCGTCCAACGCAGCACGACCATCGCCTTCATTCTGCTCCCAGGCAAGTATCTCCAGCTCTGCAAGACAATTCGTTAAATTGTGCTTTAGAATTTTAATTAAGAGGTGGCTATAGCAAAGCGTGCGTGAACAATTCATAATATAACAAGAATATTATCTTAACAAAACTTTAAATTTACTGTAATAATTTTTTTTAAAAAAATTCATTTTTTACACGGCTTGTGTGGGTGTGTGGTCAGCACAGACGATCATGAACATTCAACTATCCATGTTAATTCTTAGACCACATTTCTGTTATAAGCTGATATGATTGTCGCTTGATGACGTATTAATTTGTTGATAGTTGTTTCTGGGCACAATCAATGCAGAGAAGTTCATGTGTTTAAAGGAGTACGCATTTGATGATGCAACTGGCTGTGTTTGGATTTTGGAAAGGTTTAATAGTTCTGTGTTTTAAAAATAATTTTAAAAAGTTTTTTTATATATAAATTAATATTTTTTTAATATTTTTAATTTATTTTATATCAAAAATAATTTTTAAAAAATATTATTTTAATACATTTCTAATAAAAAATATTTTAAAAAACACCTCCAATCACACTTTAAAATTTCAAAGTTAAAAGATGAAGTTAAAAGATGACGGTTGTATACAAAATAAAAATTTGCGGAACACAAAACTAAGTAAAATTTAGTTTTTCGTACGTAGAGGGAAATGAAATTGTCATGGTTGTCTTCACATAGATTCTAAGTGTGTAATCAAGCAGGGAGAAGGAATCAAAGCTGCGATGGTCAAATATAGCTTAGGGTAGGTGCCGAGAAGCATCCCATGGAAAGCTAAAGAAAGAAGAAGAAAAGTTCATTACTTGCAATACTAATCCTGGGAAGTCAGAGGTAAAAGAGAGGATTGAAACCATGCATTCTGACGAGAATCAGAGAGAATGTGTAGGCATGAGTAGTAATCTCAATTTTCAACCCATTTTTCAGCTGAATTTCCCGGTAGTGTTGGGAGGCTTGTGATGAAAGTCAATGTCCATGTCGATCTCTTCAAAAAAACAAAAAACAAGAATGTCAATTCAATTTCCTTTTCCAAGTTGAGAATTTCTATGAAATTTCCCCAGGGAAAACCATGCTGGCATGTTTTGACCTCGAGGGAGATTTTTACTATTTCAACACTTGTAACTTGGAGCATTCAAGAGTCTTGGAGATGAAATTTCAGCCATGAAGGACGAAATTGACACTTCTTTTGTTATTTTATTGGGGAGAATAAAGGGTTCCAATCAGCTATTAATTTTATTTTATTTTACTTTATTTTATTTATACATCACTCATGAAACATACAGAACAGAGTTGGTCTAGGAAACCATCAATCTGCTTATATTCTAGCATGGTTGAGAAAGTCATATGGCATGATGGTAATAACATGAAATTGAAAGTTGCTGAAATCTGACATGAGAGAGATTGAGCACGTACGACGGTACGAGAGACGGCTGCTCAAATGTCAAGAACAAGGCCCGTTGAACTTTCCAATTAATAAAAAGAAAATAAAGAACTCTACCATGGCCAGCAGATCATGCTTGTCTTTCACGGGCCTAATAATTGTTTTTCAAAAAAAAAAAACATTAAGATAATTACAAAATATTTTTTTATATAAATAATATCAAATAAAAATTTATACACATATCTAATTTAATAAATTAAAAACTATCTATATTATTAAATGAAAAAAATAGTCATTAAAAATAATTAAATATACATATAAAAAAAATCAAAAAACAGATATAAATTAATATATTTTATTTCATAATACAATTCATTCCTCGATAGTTTTTAATAACTCTATTTATTAAAATTATTATTTTATTTAATTAAATGATAGTAGAAATATATATATATATATATAATTGATTAAATAAAAAAATAACTTTTGCACTGGTTAGAAATACTATCTAATTAAATATTTTTCTTCTTTAAAAATAAATTTTAATTATATAAAACATAAAAAAAATATAAATAAATTAGAATAATCTCTTTGAAAAGTTAAGTACATACCAAAAAATTTAAAAAAAAACAACCATTATTTTAAAAAAACTAAATATAAAAAATAAAAAATCAAAGAGAAAGGGAATTAATTTCAATATAGATTTAAAAATTATTTAAAAAAATCATGATTTTTTTAAAAGGAAAAATTAGAAGAAAAGGAAAGAGAAAAAAAATGAAGGATCAGGCCAGCACTTAACCCATTTAAAAAGGGCTCGTGTGAAGGCCTGTTACCATGGCTATTTGTGTGCTATTGCCAGAGGCTAAATCATCTTTTATTGTTCCAATCCACAATGACACTAATTCAAATGTATATTATACATTTGTTATTTGATTCCAGTACATCCAATTCACGTTTTTATTTGCAAAACGAAGTCTATGTACTGTGTATATCACTCTCATGAAACATACAGAACACAGTACGTGGGTGAAGGGGACAAGGGTATGATAGTTTTTAGGTTCAAAAAGCGTTTTAAATTTTTTTATGATTTTGAATTGATATAATAATATCAAAAATAAATAATATATATATATATATATTATTTTAATTTATTTTCAAATAAAAAACACTTTAAAAATAACAGTTAATTCTACTTTAAAAATAAACAAACACTACATATATGGATAGATAAAGACAACTAATATTCTAACATGGTTGAGAAAGTCATATGACATGATGTTAATAATATAAAATTGAAAGTCATGTAACCTATTTAGTATTATGATAGTAGTTACTTTTTAGAATGTATTTTTTATAAAAATACATCGAAATAATATTTTTTTTAATATTAATATATCAATAAAACAATATGAAAATACAAATAAAATTAATTTAAGGCAAAGAAAAAAATTGAGGGGTATTAGAGAAACATAATTTTTCATGAAATTAAATTTAGGATTTTATTTTCTTAAAAAGCTTGTTATTGACAAGGTATGCTTCCTCTAAATAATTATTTGAATATTAAAATTTATATTTAATTGTTTTTTTGGAATTTAAGAATTATTTACAACATGGATGACTTTATTTGTGCGAGTCCTTTATAAGATATAGAGTATAAACATATCCAGAGATCCATCGGGCATGTACTCATCCTACAAGGCTCTTTCAGTCCTCTCATGGAAAAAACCCAAAAGATTAACTGTGTTTATATGGGAAGTTCTACTAATGCTTGCAACTCCATTAATAAATTCTTCTCCATAGTGAGGACTTTTACAGCCAGAAGACGACCACCTAGCAACTTCCCTTCGTATACACCATCAAATCCCCCTTGATCTAATCTGTTGTTAAATGAGTTGTTCGTTTTTTTAATATCTGAAAATGAATAAGAGAGTGATAGTTCACTGTGCTCTGTGTTCTTTCATCAGAGGGTAGGGTCATTGTCTTTGCCACTAAATAATCCTTTTCTTTTAGTAAAACTTCATTTGACTAGTTAGATGGCATACTGAATTATATTCTACTACCAACAGGTTTCTTAACTCTTTCTTTCTCTGTCAAGTGCAGGTGAAAAGGAACATCTATTTGTAATGTGTTATTACAGCCTCCCTTCCTTTTGTTTTCGTCTTCCCCAGAGCCTTGTAAGCAGGGATTGGTTCCGGCTATTTCATCTTCGATGAATGAATTCACTCTTTGCCTCCTGTGTTGGCCGTTCAGGTTCATGGTCGTTATAATGACCAGAGTAAGAAACATATGGAAGTTCGCCATGAAAATTGCAATGAAGCTTTGATGACATTAACCATAAGCAATAATAAAGCTCAGCCTCTTAGTCTCGTCTAAACCTTGAAATTATAAACAATGACAAGCAAGCAGGAACAGATCAATTCTACACTTCCCACATATTGACCATCAAGTACATACTAGAATTTGTTAACATCATGGGCAAAAAGTTGTCAGTTTCCGGTTACAAGTCACTTTCATCGGCAGGCAATTTGTTTACCTCGTCTCCCTGCGATGACACGCAAGGCAGTGATGATACGGTGCAAGATTGCTCTTGAGCGGACCTTCTAGGAGAAGAAAAGGAAGGTCTCGGTGGAATTTGTAAAGACTGAAGACTGCCTTCAAACATCTCTACCACCTTCGTCATTGATGGTCTATGTGATGGAATGGTTTGGATGCACCACAAACCCACTAAGATCATCTTTTCAACAATCTCTTCTTCCTCTTTCGTTGTACCTCCATGAAGTGTTGAAATCTTTCCTGGTTCAAGATACATATAAAACCAATCCGGGAAATACATCTCGTTGGTTTCCAACGATCCCATATCAAAATCTTTACTTTGTCCGACCATGTCAAGAACCATCATTCCATAACTATACACATCAGACTTGTAAGTTACTCCTCCAAAAGATCTGCAGAATACTTCAGGTGCTATGTAACCAACAGTCCCTCGTGCACCTATCATCGAAATCTTACTTACTTTGCTCTGGCATAGCTTCGCGAGACCAAAATCTGAGATCTTTGGACAAAAGTCTTCATCAAGAAGAATGTTGTGAGGCTTTATGTCAAAATGCACAATCCGAGTGTTACACCCTCTATGCAAGTACTCCAAACCTCTAGCAATACCAACTGCAATTTCATATAATTTTTTCCATTCTAAACGACAGTTTGTATGTGGGGATCCTTTACCAAATATAAAGCTATCTAAAGATCCATTGGGCATGAATTCATAAATCAAAGCTCTTTTATTCCTCTCGTAGCAGAAACCCAAAAGGGTAACTACATTCACGTGGGAAGTTCTACTGATGCTTGCAACTTCATTCATGAACTCTTCTCCGTCACCTTTGGCCTCTTTTAGAACTTTTATAGCCACGAGACGACCGTCTGGTAACTTTCCTCTGTATACATAACCAAATCCCCCCTGACCTAGTATATTGACGAATGAGCTGGTCATTCTCTTGATATTTGAATATGAATAACGCTTCGGAGTAAGAGAATGGTTGTCCATCATAAATGTTTCAACACTGTCAACATGCTGCGAATTCTTCAGCCTGAAGATCTTTGCTATGACGGCACTAAATGAACCTTTTCTTTTAGTGAGACATATTGTAATTACAGAAAAAGTTATTATCGCTGCCACAGCTGCTGATATGCCTGTAATTTAAGATGCATCATCATCAATACCATCATCATCAAACGAAAAGATTGGATTTCTTATGATAATATTTACCTACAGCAATATGTAGTCGCCTACGACTCCAAGAAGATCCTGTAACAGGACATCAAATAATGTTAGGGAGTTCGCGTTGGGACTGCGTTAATTGTTGGAATGAAGATTGTGTATTTATAGGAAATGTAATTATTAGATTTATTTATATGGCATATATATGACACAATATATTCATTTAGAGGTTGAAATATTAACATGTAACCTTGTACATTCAAACTAGAACTACATTAAAGTTACATTTTAATGTCAAAATATACTTCTTCTCCCCTCACTTCATTTATAATCAAATTACATCCTTGAAAAATAAAAAGCTCATTGTTTTTTATAAAGCATAAAGTTTAAATATTAACATGAGATTGCAGGTTTTAATTTACATACAAAATAAGACGTAAAGCTAAAAAATGAACTTAGGTCAATTTCGTTACTACTAGTTTATCCACCCGTGTTTTTGCTGCGGGTTAAACACAAATATTTTTAAAACATTAAAAACCAAATTTAAATTGTTCAAAACTTTGTGGTATTATCGTTAAACTTGGCATAATGATTTACACTTGAAAAAATTCCTATCCAATTTTTTTTTTGATATTTAGTCAGTTTGTCCATTCCATAACTTATGTTATAGACTTTATTGGGTCGAATTAATTTTTATTTTATTATATGATTGAAAATACTAAAAATAATTTATTATTAATTTAATATTAAATAATAAAATTCAATAAAAACCCCACATGAAATAATAGAATTGGCAAAAAAAAAAATCCAAAAGATATATATAAAAAAAAATACCAAAAAACCCCAATCCTAACTTTTTTATTAATGTTTAATCAATATATTAAACCCGTAATCAAGATTATGGACTTAACTTGGTCAATTTATTTTTTTATTTTATTTTATAATAAAAATTAAAAAAATAATTTGCCATCAATCTAATAATAAAAAATAATTTCAACTAACTAATAGACTTGAAAAAGAAGTAAAAAAAACATAGCAAACAAGAATAACTAAGAAAAAAAAGACCCAACCGCACTGATAACAATGTCACTTCGACGTGGCTTGAGAATTTTTTTTATATTGAAAAACATTTTTATCCGATCCAAGGAAACTAATTAATAACTATCACAAGCCCTCCTCCAACTATCAAACTTGTATTTATAAAGTAAAATGTACTGTGATATCCCACATGCGACCAATAAAAAAAAACGCACTTGTAGTATGGACTGGGCTACTCAACAAAGAAATAGATGTATAGAAATTAAATTAAATCAAATTAAATAGAAGGTTGAAATCGATTGCGTGACATTGGGTTTCAGCGATAGAGACGAGGCCTCACTTGACTTGACTAACGAAAAGGTGATTTTATTGTATCTCTTTTTATAAAATACTATTTATTTTAAATACTATTTTTTTAATTTTAATTATATATTTTAAAATTAAATTTATTAAAAATTGAAATTTATAATTTATTTTTTATCAAATAACGATTGTGTGACCTTGGGTTTCAGACAAAGCCTCACTTGGCTTGACGCAAGGATATATTATGTTTATTTTCTCCATTTTTAAACGAACCAATATTCCCTGTAATTTTATGTTGATTAGAGCATCTTCCATGTAGGTGATAAATGAATAACTAAAAATAAAAAAGTAATATTTTAGTTTTTTTTATTTGTTTTTTATACTTTAAAGTGAGAGCCAAATAAAATGCTAAAATATATTTTTTTTCCTTCACAAATATTATTTCTATATATCTTTTAAAAGAGCCAAAACTAACAAATTGAGACCAACAAAAAAATAAACCAATTAAATCTAGCCATGTGAAAAAAAAAAATAACATCAAAATCATAAAAAAATAAAACATTTATTTATTCCACTCTAATAAAATTGGCTTTTCAAATGGTTTTTTGCCATTGAAATATAGATGATAAAAAAAAAATCTATATTTATACTATTCAAAATATTATTTTATCAATTTATCTTTTTAAAATAGCATTTCTTATTGAAGATGCTCTTAGATTTGCTAATCCCAACTGAAAATATCATTATTTATTTAAGGGGTAGATTTTTTATCAAATGAGATCCCCTTCAGCAATCACAGTCTCTTTTCCCGTAACTATTTATTATGTTACAGAAAAAATATACAATCTATTTATTTTTAAAATAAGTGAAAATATTATATATAAAATAAATAAATTTTGGAGTTCAATATCTAATTAAATCAAATATTAAAAAATAAAACTGAAAAATATAAATTTTAAAAATAAAATAAAAATAAAAATAAGAATCTGGAAAAGTCTCTTAAATTAAACTTTGAAATTCGTAACATGTTAAATGATAGACTTTAATGTTTCTCTTAAATCTTTATTTGTTTGATTGTCTATAATTAACAATTAATTCTTTAAAAGCATAAACTTATTTTAATTGAAAAGGGGGATATTGGGGGCAACACTCAATTTACTAACACTTCTGCCCAAGTCATCATATTGATGTTTACTTCAGTCCAAGTCTATTTAAAATAAAATTAAGATAACAAAACAGGAACGGAACTAATTAAGGTGTGTGAAGCATCAACAAGTGACTGGAGTTCATCATCAACTGATTCGAGGAGAAGTTGAGGTACATACCTCGATATGGAAGAGCAGGAGCAGGAGGAGGAGCAGGAGGAGGACATTTTGTTGATCCACTTGATTGATTTGGACAGTAACAAGTTGTTTTATTAGTTGCATCGTCAATACCACAAGCTCCTTTAGACTCAATGCATTCCAAACACGCCTCCCATTCGACCTTCAATCTTACCTCGAATCCTTTTCTCAAGTGTTCTTCCAAATCTTGGACAGTAACAAGTTTTTGTATTCGTGACCAATTTGGTATAGAAAATGGCACTAAGACACTACGATAGCATTCGCCAGGACCAGTATCTCCTACTTGGATATAAACACCTTGATCCTTAACCTCATTTATCTTGCAAGTGAAAGGTATGGTTGGATCAGGAGCATCCTCGCAACCATAAATGAATGTAATATTTGTGTAACCCTCAACAGACTCGAAAACCTTAGGATTGAACGTGCTGTTCATAAACTGAGGTGAGCACAATCCAACCATGTAGTCCTCTCTTGCAATCCTGAGAATTCTATCATCCTGATAGATTCCCAAAACACGATATGCAACCTGATTGATATTCATCTTGGCGATATCATTATTCTCACACCTGAGCTCCAATTCAGGAAGGCCACAGGCACGTGGTCTGTCATAATTTCCCCAGAACGGAAAACCCGCGGAGATATCCCCACAGGCAAACTGTTTACGACAGTCAGTGAACAGGTCATCGTTGCTCGAGGATGAAGGGACTTGAATGAAGAGCAACAATACAAGAACCAAATCTGAAAGAAAAGAAAAGGCCGAGGAATTCATTCTGGCAAGAGGAAGTAGCATAGGAGAAATGGAATTGTGTGTTAGCAATATGGGCTTGGTTGTTTCGAGGATAAAGAGATGAGCCTTGACGTGCTAATTATCAATTTCAGGTAAATAAATACATCAGAAAGGGATACATGTGAACGCAATACTTGGATTTAAATGCTTGGTGGACTCAAAGTTTTTAATTTATTTGTTTCTTGGGAAAGGGCTACACCACATTAATTTCTTTCGACGAGGCCTCTATTTGCAAAATGAAGTCTTTGTATGCTATGATGCATCACTGTCTTGGGGACTAAAAGAAGAGAACAGAATCGGTCAAATATATTAAAGGACACGCAAAAAAATCCTCGCATAGTTTGGAAAATTATATTTGTGGTTGATGATAATTACATGAAATCGGGTCTTTCTCGTACCTAATAACAAAAATTAAGAGAAAATGATAGGGTTTGTTTGTTATTAAAAAAATTAATTAATGAAAAATATTTTTTAATCTATCTTGATTTATAGGAAAGTTTTTTTTTTTAAAGCGAAAAATACTTTCTAGAAGTTATGAAAATTTTAAAAATATTATATTATTTGCTATATCAAATTTGATTCTCAAACTTTTAATTGATATATATTTTGTTTGAATCTTTTTTTTTTAATTTCATCTCTTAAAATTTAATTTAATTTGATTTGATTTTTATATTAACTTTGATCCTCAATTAAATAAATTGTTATTTGCTTTTCTCTTATTATTTTTTTAATTGAAATTTTTTATAGATCAAATTTGATCTTCATTTTTTTTATTGTTACTTATTTTATTTGAAATAATTTATTAAATTGTAATTATTATTATTTTAATTTTATTATTTTTCAATTTTTTATTATTATTTCTTTATTAACAAACTAGTTAATAACTATTACGTACAAGCCCTCCTCCAACTGTCAAACTTGTATTTATAATTAGCAACTACTGAGAAAATTGTAGATTAGTTTGAGAAAACCTTTTGGAGTAAAAAAATCTGTAAAATTGAATTATTTGTTTGAAAGGTATGGTCATGTCAGTAAAATGTTTATTCAAAAAATTGGACATCAAATTCGAGTGCTATGACAAATAAAAAACGCACTTTGAGTATGGACTGGGATAGTAAACAAAGAAATAGATGTATAGAAATAAAATTAAATTAAATTAAATTAAATAGAAGATTGAAACCGATTGCGTGACATTGGGTTTCAAAATGGAATTGTGTGTTAGCAAAATGGGCTTGGTTGTTTCTGTGAAAGTTCAGAGGATAAAGAAATGAGGAACAAAAATAAATGCATTATTTAAAATATTTTATGCTCAGGTGACTTGAATGCAAAGGTATGAGCACATTAATCTCCGCTATGCTTTTATTGAAACATAAAGTCTATGCACTGCACACCACTCTCTCGGAACATACAGAGCACAGTTGGTCAAGGAGACTTGCAAGGAAAAACAAAGATTGCTTATATTCTAGCAAGGCTGGAAAAGTCATATGGCATGATGGTAATAACATGAAATTAAAGCTGGGTGTAACATGTGATGGATATATAGATAAGCTAATGGGCTCTTCAATGATTAATCTTTATCCAAAAAAAACCTATCAAAATATCTTTATATTTATTTATTTTTTATAAAAATCTTCATATAAAAAAAAATCCAAATATCTAACTCTTATTATAAATTAATTTGGCTTTTTTTTTTTATATATAAAAAAATTTATTTTAAACTTTTAAAATTAAAAAAATATATATTAATAGATTTTACTCAAAAAAATATTTCACAGTATTATGATATGACATATATAGTTATATTTTATAACATAAGTTATATATAAATATAGAATATAATAAAAAAATCCATCATTATACTTTTTAAATTTTATTTTTTTATTGTAAGTGATTAAATATTATATTAAATATTTTATATATATTAGATAAACGTGAAAAAAAAAATAATTCATTAATAAATTATTTTTCAATTTATTTTTCATAACATAACCAAGAACTAGAAAGTATTTTTTAATTTATTTTTTATAACATTATCAAATATCAAAAAATAATTTACTTTTTAAAAATTTATTTTTTAAAAAATTTATTTTCTATAAAAAAATAATTTTTCTGTAAACAAACGGAGTATAAAAGCTAGCTAGAAAATCGTGTTAACGGGAACTCACAAAATACCGAAAACAGGCTTCGTCAAGAATTTAAGAGCTGACTATTGAGTTTGGCTTAAATTGGAAGGTGATGTGGCCAAATGACACAAGCGATTGCATAGCACTTTTGGTAGACCTTTATACACCAAATTATTTCTTACTTTAATCGTCACTGGGCCACGCGCTAGATAGGAAAAAGAGATGGTTATAAGTTATAACATGAAATTGAAAGCTGGGTGTAAGATGTGATGGATATATATTAGCTAATGGGCTCTTCGATGATTAATTTTGAAAAGTGGTTTTTTATTATAACTATTGATGAATGTAAGGGATAATAAATTTATTAAGAAAACTGATTTTTATCAAACATCTTTTTTCATCAAAACATACTTGAAAATAATTGAAGTTCAGAAGAGAAACAAAGTTTTTCATCAAATTAAATTCAGGACCGCATTTTCTTAAATAGATTGTTATTCATCAAGGTATGCTTTCTATTTTATTTGCTCGGATTCTTTATAAGATATAAATTTAGGTAGTTTTTGATATTTTGGACAATAATGATCATGGGTCAAGACCATTAACTCGAGTTAGCATAAAAATAAAAATAGTTATTGTTATAGTTTTAATACCCAACTTTATAGCCGACTTAAGGCTAGGCCCAGGTCACGGTTGGGTTGACTATTAATTTGGGTCAACATAAAAATAAAAATGGTTATTATCATAATTTTAAAACTTAACTTGGGGGTCGACCTAAGGTTAGGCTCAAGTCATAAGCTGGGTTGACTATTAACTCGGGCCAATATAAAAATAAAAGTAGTTATTATCATAATTTTAAAACTCGACTCCAAGATCAGCTAGGGACCAGGCCTAGGTCACAGGTCGGGTTGATTATTGACTTTAGTCAACATAAAAATAAAAAAGTATTATTATTATTATTATTATTATTATTATTATTATTATAGTTTTAAAACTCAATTTGGAGGTTAACCTAGGGTTAGGTTCGGGTCACAGGTCAAGCTGACATTTGACTCAGGTCAATATAAGGATAAAAATGATTATTATCATAATTTTAAAACCTGACTTTAGAATTGATCCAAGACCAGGCTCGAGTCACGGGCCGAGTTGACCATTGACCCTGGCTAATATAAAGATAAAAATGATTATCATCATAGTTTAAAACCCTACTTGGAGGTCGACCCGAGACTAGAATCAGATCATAAACTGGATTGATTATTGACCCGAGTCAACGTAAGAATAAATATAATTATTATCATAATTTTAAAACTTAACTAAAAAGTCGACCAAGAGCAAGGCCCAGGTCAAGGGTCGGGTTGATCAACTTGAATTGACTAAAAACAACGTAAAGATAAAAATAGTTATCATTATAGTTTTAAATCTTAACACTAGGATCAATCTACGGTAAGGCCCAAATACTCATGACTTGGTAGGATTAATCCCGGTTGATCCAAATTTTAAAAAAAAAAAATTAAAACAATCTTATTTTGATAAAAAAATATATATAAAAGGAATTAATGAATTTCTTACCCTGTTTTATTTTACCGATGATGCCGAACACTATCTTATCGAGAGATCCATCGGGCATGTACTAATAGATTAAGGCTCTTTCAGTCCTCTCATGTCAAAAACCCAAAAGAATAACTGTGTTTATATGGGAAGTTCTACTGATGCTGGCAACTTCATTAATAAATTCTTCTCTATCAGTAACTTAGTGAGGACTTTTACTGCCACAAGACCCACCTAGCAACTTCCCTTAATTCGTATACACTATCAAATCCCCCTTGATCTAATCTGTTGTTAAATGAGTTGTTCATTTTCTTAATATCTGAAAATGAATACCACTTTGGTATAAGAGAGTGATAGTTCACCATGAATGCCTCAATCTTTTCATTTTGCTTCGTGCTCTTCCGTTAGAGGGTCATTGTCTTGCCACTAAAAAATCCTTCTCTTTTAGTAAAACGTACCGAATGATAAAGACTGCTAAAAACAGCACCACAGGAGCTAACATGGCTTAAAATAAGAAAATGTGAGAACCATGAAATAGTTACCACCACTGGTTATTGAAAGAGGTAGAGGAAGAGGAAGATATAAATTTGATTACTGTACTGCCTTCTGTAATGACAAGTCGCCAGTGTCTCTTCAAAAGTCCTGTAGCAGAAATCAAAACATGAAGATATAAATTTGACTAGTTAGATGGCATACTGAATTATATTCTACTACCAGCAGGTTTCTTAACTCTTTCTTTCTCTATCAAGTACAGGTGAAAAGGAACATCTATTTGTAATGTGCTATTACAGCCTCCCTTCCTTTTGTTTTCGTCTTCCCTAGAGCCTTGTAAGCAGGGATTGGTTCCTGCTATTTCATCTTCGATAAATGAATTCATTATATGCCTCCTATGTTGGCCGTTCAGGTTCATGGTCGTTATAATGACAATTGAAGTTCGCCATGAAAATTGCAATGAAGCTTTGATGACATTAACTATAAGCAATAATAAAGCTCGGCCTCTTAGTCTTGTCTAAACTTTGAAATTAGAAACAATGACAAGCAAGCAGGAACAGATCAATTCTACACTTCCCATATATTGAACATCAAGTACATACTAGGATATATTTGTTAACATCATGAACAAAAAAAAAAATGAAAGAGGATAGTGTCTCTTACCAGCACGGAGAGAGTTTCCTCCAGTGCATGAGCTATATCATAGAAAAATTAATTCAACCAAGAGAAGCACTTAGATGAAGAACAAGTACAGGTTTGCTTTTTATTTTTATAAGGCTAAATAAAATTTGCTATTTCCAATTATAAGTCACTTTCATCTGCAGACAGTGTGTTTACCCCACCCCCCTGGGACGACACGCAAGGCAGTGATGATACATTGGAAGAGTGATCTTGAGCGGACCTTCTAGGAGAGGAAAGGGAAGGTCTCGGTGGAATTTGCAAAGACTGAAGACTGCCTTCGAACATCTCCACAACCTTTGTCATTGATGGTCTATGTGACGGCATGGTTTGGATGCACCACAAACCCACTAAAATCATCTTTTTAACAATCTCTTTTTCCTCCTCCAATGTATCTCCATGAAATGTTGAAATCTCTCCTGGATCAAGATACATATAAAACCAATCCGGGAAATACAACTCGTTGGTTTCCACCGATCCCATATCAAAATCTTTACTTTGTCCGACCATTTCAAGAACCATCATTCCATAACTATACACATCAGACTTGTAAGTTACTCCTCCAAAATTTCTGCAGAATACTTCAGGCGCTATGTAACCGACAGTTCCTCTGGCACCTATCATCGAAATCTTACTTACTTTGCTCTTGCATAGCTTCGCGAGACCAAAATCAGAGATCTTTGGACAAAAGTCTTCATCGAGAAGAATGTTGTGAGGCTTTATGTCAAAATGCACAATCCGAGTGTTACACCCTCTATGCAAGTACTCCAGACCTCTTGCAATACCAACAGCAATTTCGTATAATTTTTTCCATTCTAAACGACAGTTTGTGTGTGGGGATTCTTTATTAGATATGAAGCTATCTAAAGATCCATTGGGCATGAATTCATAAATCAAAGCTCTTTTATTCCTCTCGTAGCAGAAGCCCAAAAGGGTAACTACATTCACGTGGGAAGTTCTACTGATGCTTGCAACTTCATTCATGAACTCTTCTCCATCACCTTTGGACTCTTTTAGGACTTTTACAGCTACAAGACGACCGTCATCTGGTAACTTTCCTCTGTATACATTACCAAATCCTCCCTGGCCTAGTGTATAGAAGAATGAGTTGGTCATTTTCTTGATATCTGAATACGAATAACGCTTTGGAGTAAGAGAATGATAGTCCATCATAAATGTTTTAACCCTACCAACATGCTGCGATTTCTTCAGCCTGAAGGTCATTGCTATGACAGCACCAAAAGAACCTTCTCTTCTAGTGAGATATATTGTAATTATGGAAAAAGTCATCATCGCTGCCACAGCTGCTGATGTGCCTGTAATTTAAGATGCTTCATCATCGATATCATCGTTAAAAAAGAATATCAGCTTTCTTATGATTATATTTACTTACCTAAAGCAATCCATAGTCGCCTCCTCCGAGTAGATCCTGTAACAGGACATCAAATAATGTTAGGGAGTTGTTCGTGTTGGGACTGTGGTCACGAGATGAACACCACCTCCAACCTACAAGAATTATAGACTAATGGTCTGTGTCCATCTTTTATACAAGTAACTCATTTTTCTTATATATAGCCTCATTTTTCTCATTAACTGTACCAGATAAATGATTGTTACGGGTGTTAACATTTGCGACGATTATACTATCCTTGTTACTTTAACATTTAAAATTATGGTATTTTATAAAATGAGGTTTGAATTATGGTGTTTAAAAAATAATGGTGGTTGAGAGGTGATTGTTGGTGAAGTGGGAGTTGAGATTTGAATAATAATAGTGGTAATAATATAAAAAGTGGTGGTGATTGATGATGGTGGAATATAGTATTGTTAAAGATTTATTTATATATCATATCACAAAAAACAATAATTTTTTTTTTATTTAGAGGTTGACTTTTCAGTATGTGACCTTACGCATTCAAACTAAAACTATATTGAAGTTGATATTATGAATTACAATAGTTTAATGTCAAAATATATACTATAGTGATTTTTTTTGTAATCTAATGAAATTCTTAAAAAATAATTAAGCTCTTTTCTTTTATAAAGCATAAAGTCTATATACTATACTGATTTGGTAAATTATGTTTTGATGGTAAAAATACGATGACGAAAAACAGAAACAAAGAAAAAAAAACAGTAAACAAAACTCAAGACTATAATGACAACGAATTGGTAAACAAATGATAAAAAGAAAATTATAATGACAACGAAGTGGTCGGCGAATATAAATTTTTTTATTAATTCCAATGTTACCAAGTCTTTGTGAATTACTTAAAGTCCATGCTTCCTTGTTACACAGGAAGTAACAGGTCAAGGAAGATGTTTTCTTCAGGATCATGGAACTTTGAATAATTCCTAATGGCTGCCCAGGCTCAATACTTAAACCAAAGGAATGGTGATTCGCACCTATTCCTAGGGTGATTGGATGCAATAATATCTCATCCTTTTCATGCATGGTTTCCTTGACTGATAAGAGGTCAGTTTTCTATTAGCAAAGATCCTACTTCTACCATTACCTAATTTGGAGGAGGACATATCTTGGGTTCTGGAAAGGGCAGAATCCAAGTATAAGTTGTCTGTTTTCCTATTTACTCCTAGCGTGACATGAGAAGAAAAAAAATAATAACAGGCAAGAGGACATACTTGAGGATTGATCATTAGTTGGGGATTGAGCTTCAGTTGGAGATTCTTGGCAAGAAAATTGTCGAGGTTGATCCTTGCAATAACAGGTAAATGCTGTAGTAGTCTGGTTGTACCCACACTGACCACCAGAAAGTTGGCATGTATCACATAAGCTATTAAATGCATTCCACTCCAAACCAAAACCTTGATTTAGACCTTCCAGCAGCTGTGTTACATTTGGAGCACTAAAAAATTGTTGCAAAGCTGATTCACGTACTGGAACTTTAATGCTATCGCTGCACGTTGCCAGGTAACTGATCAAGTTAGAAGCAGAGCTACCAAGATCCGACAAGCTGGGAACTGCTGTAAAGTAGCCCGTCATCTCAGTGGCGTTTATGTTGCAGGGAAACTGAGGTACAAGCGGTAAAGCTGATGGTGCACCTTGAGTGGGACAACCATAGTAGATTGTTATGTTCTGATCATCGGATGTGTAGTTCAATAGATTGGGTATCCAAGTGGTGTTGAGAATGAGTGTCGGACAGATGTTTTCTGCATAGTCTTTTCGAGCAACACTGAGAATCCGTGACTGGTTATCGATGCCAAGAACTTTGTAAGTCAATTTCTCGATTGTGATCTCCAGATCTTGGTCACTGCAGTTGAGCTTCAACTCCGGATAGCCACAGTATTCAGGCCTATTGGATCCCCAGAAAGGATAACCAACACCCTTAATATCTCCACAATCAAACGAGTTGCTGCAGTTTACATATCGCTCATCGTCGTTGGCAAAGGCAGATGATGGAGCATGGACAAAGGTTATTATTAGGAATATGATGAACCAAGACATGGTAGGAAAGAGATGGTGTTGCATTTCCAGAGATGGAGAGAAACTGCAGGGAAATTCTGTAGAGGTTGGAGAAAACTAAACCTGATTTGTTTTCATTAAGATACCGTACTGAATTCCATTCCTGAACAGCACTGTTGAAAAGTAAAATGTTGACTGAACATGCAGTATGACTAGGTCCAGAGCAAGAAGCTTCGTGCTGATAGCGGTAGGAGAGTGTATTTTAATCACAAGGAAAGACTATTTCTTTAATTTCATTTTATCCATAATTATATATCTATTGATCATTTATTTATTTTTAAACGGAAACATTAACAACTAACTTTGCTGTAGTGGTCTGGTTGTACCCACACTGACCACCGGAAGATTTGCATGTATCACAAAATGAATCATTTGCACTCCAACTCATTAATAGCTTCAAGCAACTGTGCTACAGTTGGATCGAGTAGAATTGGCATTATAGCTGATAGATGGGCAGGAACTTTAACACCATTGTTGCATGCTGTCAGGTAGCTGAGTAAGCTGGGAGCAGTCATACTAAGGACAGAGAGGTTGACTATTATAAAGTATCCCATCATACCAGTGTCGTTAATGTTGCAAGTAAACTGAGCTGAAAACCCTGGCGGGCTTGGACTAGGGCAACCATAGTACAGTGTTACCTCAGCATGATCTGAAGTGGAACTCAAGAGATTTGGATTCAAAGAGGTGTTGAAAAGGAGAGTAGGACAGAGATTTTCTGTGTAATCTGTTCTAGAAACGTTGAGAGTCCGCGACTGGTTATTGATGCCAAGTAGTTTGTAAGTGTCGATCGCTTGATTGTGATCGCCGGATCTTGGTTTCTGCAACCGAGCTCAAACTCGGGATAGCCACAGTAATCAGGCCTATCGTATCCTGAGAAAGGATAACCAACACCCTTAATATTTCCGCGATCATATAACTTCATGCAGCTCAGATATCGCTCATCATCATCCGCAAAGGCAGATGATGGAGCATGGACAAAGATTATTATTAGGAATATGATAAACCAAGAATTGGTAGGAAAGAGATGGCATTGCATTTCGGAGATGGAGAGAGGTTACAGGGACAATCTGTAGATATTGGAGAAAATTGGACCTCAATTCTTTTTCTTTTTCCCGCCGTACTGAATTCCACTCATGAATAATAGAATTCCACACGTGAATCCGTTGAAAAGTAAAATATTTAGTGAACATGTAGCATGACTAGGTCTAAAGTAAGAAGCTTCAATCCGATAGCGGGAGGACTCTGCTATGCTGCATGGCACTTTATGATTTTGGAATCTCTTAGTGCCTTCATCACTCAAGAAGAACCCTAGCAGGAAGAGCTGCTCGTGCCTTTGGAGAGAATCAAGGCTCTGCATTTAGCTAAGAGCTAAGATCAAGATGAACACGGTTGCATCTTTCTGTGCCCTCAACATAGTACCAATATGCATGGGTAGCAATTGTCTACGGAATTGAGTACGAGAGACTTTTTGATTGAAGCCTCTGGAGTTTTTATTTCAGTTGCCTGAACATCTCCAGTGATTTTTACAAATTAGACTCCTCCATTTTAGTCCAGTAGCCCATAGATGCACTTATGTCTCCCTCATTTGTCAATATGCAAATTGTTCCGCAGACTGGTAACCAGAGCAGCTAGTGTTTGCGAGGCGCATTGTTCTTTTAATTGGTTGGTCAATAAACCTTTCATCTGACTTTCATACCAACGGAGGTGTTCATTGCAGTTCAAAAAGAAAAAAACTTAATTCATTACTTCACAAAAACACAAGCTGCCAAGAAATGAAGAGTATGGCTACCAGTAAAAAATAGGTTTGACCTGCTTGAATGTTCAGTGGAAACTTTGAGGACAGTATAAGATTTTGGTTCAAAGAGAAATGAGAAATGGAGAACGGGGACACATAGCTCGACATGGTGAAAGAAGTTTAACGCACTGTTGATAAGCATATTCTTTGACTCTGCTTTGCAGAGCAAGGATGTCACTGTCCTTGAAACATATCCCAAAGAAGAAGAAAAACAGGAAATCTTTCGATTCTTTCCTGGATCTACTAAATGCCCTGATATCAAAATCACTCAGGATGTCCAGCAACATGCAGAACGTTTCACCAATCTGAGTTGAAGAATCCAAAAAACATAAACATAAACGTTTCTAGTTTGTTGATGTAAATCATGACCAAGAAAGAAAATGGTCAGCACCAGATAAGCATACAAGACTTTCTCAAATCTACAAAGAAGGAAAAACGAAAAATGGCTACACGTGATAGTTGCGAATACATGATTTTATCTTCAAATGAACAGCTCAGAGTTAAAATACAAGATTTCGCTTAATTTGACTCACGTTCTAAGCATTCGTACAGATACAACATTTATATGGAAAATTACACTCAATCTAATTATTTGTACTAGACTCAATGCACATTACAAAGCAGGGGTGAAATTAAATTACCTTCTCAAGTGAACCAATGCATGTATTTTATTTATGAAGCTCTTGGCATAAATAATCACCAGACCAAGCCTTTTCTTCTTCTAAATCTATCAACACGGTCAGTGCTCATCCGAGACTTTTCAGGCTTATTTGGCTTCTTAGACTTCTCAAGCCTACTATCTAAGCTATTTCTAGAGATTTCAGGAAGGTCACCCAGTTCAAAAGTGTCTGAACTTGCACTCTCAGATGGTTTGTTCTGATTTTCAGACTCTGCTGTTGTTTTAGGACCATTTGTAGCTGTTTTTGATTTGCCTATGGTCAAAACAAACTTCTTCAGATGTTTGATAAATTCTGGGTAAAGCTCAAGATTGCAATGCCCACCTCCATTGATCCACAATGGTTCATATTTCTCTTTGCAAAGCTCCCAAAGTTGTTTCCCGTGAGAGCAATCAACCACTTCATCTGATGTTCCCTGAAGTTAAAAAAAAATATTAAAATCCCTTATATCCAATGTGATTTTATCTCTAATTTCCATAAACGATATTTTAAGAGTGATGAGCCATAAATCTCTGAGTACTAACTATGATTGTACATACAGATAACTGCAAATTGAACAATATAACAAAAAAAAATTAGCAATCAAATGGAGGATCAACAAATATTAACATTTTGTTTTATCCTTCTGATTTATAGAAACAAAAATAAAATATAAATTGAACTTGTCTGTGCAAAACTATCCAGGTTAAGACAGTACATGATTACCCAAATGTCAAAGCAGTTTATTGCAAACTACATATCCAAGGAAATCAATCAGGCCACCTTTACGCCCTTAGCAAATGAATAATTAAAAAATAAGGTTTAAAGAGACCTTCTTTTTTTTTGTAATTTTACTCCGTCTTGGGCTTTTTATTAATTAAATCATATTATCAATGGTATAGGAAAAGCTCATTAGTTAACAGCCAAAATGAATGAGGTTGACACTGAATACAGGCTAGCAGTTGCTACTAAGACTCTTTTCCTCGTATTATTTGCTTAATTTATGAGTTATGACTGCAACCATAGTTACATCCTGTCGAAAGCTTCCAGTGAAACTGTGATGCTAAGGAATTTCCTGTATTCATATCTCTAGAGGTTACACAGCTATTAATTTTTCCAATGATAGTCTGAAAATTTGTATTCTAGCACAAGAAAAATATCAAAACCATAAGACCTGCATCTTTCACTTTAGCCAACAACTCATGCAATGCATAAAATAATGTCCCAAAGAGAGACTGTGAACAGCTCATAAGAAATTGAAGCCAGGGGAAATAATACTTACATGAATTATGAGAACACGACAGTTCACCATACCAATTTTGTCAATGTTCTGAAAGGAGAAAGTAACTTAAGTGCTCGCACAGAGAATTAAACAGGCATATTTAATAGAATCAACACCACAAAAAAATACCTTGTAAATGTCAAACCAGTAAGTCCTTTTGACTGGGTACAATACCCTCATCCCAGACAATATTGGGCTATGCAGAACCACACCTCTCAAGTTTGGTAAACGCGAAGCAAGATCAACTGTGGGACCACTACCAACAGACTGGCCATACAATATTAGTTGATCATCTTTAACCCCATACTGCTCCTTGAGGCATTTATATGCCGCGTCTATGTCCGCATATGTGTTACATTCAGTTGGCTGTTTCAAAAGAAAGGTGCCATATGTTGAGAGCAATGCCATATATTACAAGCAAACAACACTAACCATTTGAAAAACTAGACATAATGCCTAGTAGGTCCTTGATTAATAGACAATTTTGAAGATGTAAAATAGAATGAACAAGGAAACAATTAACATATAATTCTTGCTTTATGGATGAAGAGGGGAAAATATGCAAATCAAAAGCATAAGTAGAACTTCTCCATGTTTCATGTTTGAATTTGAATATCTAAGTTCTGAAGCAAGGATATCTAAGCATGCATGAGAAGAAGACATCCACAAGGATATGTGAAATTGTTAAAGCTCGAGCAGAGCCTAAAACTTTCTTTTGATCATTAGCAACCAGGAATAGGAAAGCTGGTATAAACCTTTCCGCTTGATTGCCCATAGCCAGAGTAATCATATCTGGAAAAAACAAAAAACATAAATTCAATATTAAAAACTAACCTAAAAATAAACAACAGTAACATAAAATTGAAAAGGAAATGAAAAGAACATGATTTATAAAGAATATGAATACTTTTTTCTTCTTCTTTTCTTTGCATCACTTCTGATTTTTTAAGAGATTATGAGGTTATTATTCGCCTATATTTCTCCATTATATTACAACAGGAACAAGTACACTAGTTATCATGTAGCGTAGCCAAGTAAATACCATAACTTCTACATTGCTTCTGTAAGGCGTATCCTGAAAGGTAAATACCATTCCAATGGTGATTTTGAAACTAAACCATGTCAAGTTAAAACCTAAGATCTACCTTTAAAGACCATTCTTACTGCCATGAACATCATTCGATTTCAGATATGCCAGTGAGAGCAGTGATTCTGTATCATCGGATTCAAGAGAAGACAGAAAAAAGGCATATCTACATTAAAGACTGACCCAATTCACTTCAGGGTTTGCAACTGCCCTAACGATAACTTGGCTTCCATCCTTGCTAAGACTAGTATTTAATTTTCAACAAACTCTCCCAAATCCCAACAAATGGGTAATACTCAAAATGGAAATTGCAGACTTGTAGAAAAAAAAACCCACACCTAAACCTCTCTTTCCACAATTAGAGTTCCCAAACTCACTTTCAATACCAGTTGAGTAAACGTTACCCTCACCACAGTCATACGTTACTTCCTTGTCGCAACCACAAAGTTCACTACTAAAGAGCCAACCCTCAAACTCAACAATAAACATTAAAAACCAGACCTTTTCTCCATCAAACACCAAAACTATACATGGAAAGCCTCTCCCATACGCTTAATCAATAAATTACACAAGAGCAATAAATCCAATAAAAATGCACCAGCCCACCAAATCAACCAAACCAACACTCATAAAGTTCCATACTTTCAATTAGTAGAACTAAACAAACTAAACCAAACCAAACAATAGTTAAAAGAAAATTACTTCAAAAGGTAAAGAGTTAAGGATCTAACCCCATAAGATTAATGCGAAGGCGATTGCTCAATTCAACAAAAAGCTCAAACATTTGACCCAAATCAGCAGCATTTCCATGAGAATACAGCAAAGTAGCTGAAGCTCTTGGATGTTTAATATGAACAGCCACGATTTCATTTCCACGCCGAGTCCTCAACTTCAGCACATCCACGTCGTCCTTCCTCGGCACCTCGGGTATATACAGCCTGGTGGTGGAGCCTCCAGACACGGCGGAGGAAGAGTCATCAGTTACCACCGTATAAGAAGCCGGGTTTGGTGGGAAGAAAGCGAACTTCGCGGCAATTGTTGAAGTGACTCCGCCCATGTTGTTTTTATTATCTTCCCTATCATCAGATGCTTTGGATTCATAAAAAGGGAACCCTTGTTCAGATCTTATCAGATTAGAGAAGTGGTGGAGGCGCGTGGGTTGGGAGGAGTGGCGCGTGGGTGGGGAGAAGGAATCCAAGGTACTATGGGAACGTTTGAAGTTATAGCTTTCAGCTTAGTTAGGAAGAGAGGGGTTGGAATTTGTTGCCCGACGGCGACTTGTTATTAAAAGGAAGGGAGGTGAGAAAGGGAAGGGGAGCTCTTTCCTTTTACTTTGGACAGGAAAGCAAGAAAATCTATACTCTATAGTTTAAACAACTGCACATGGACACTGCTTCAAGGCAACTACAGTAAGGGGAAGTTGAGGGGTGCATTGTGGTTCATTGGGTTTTGGTTGTGTGAGGGACTCTCCAAGCATCATGTCATGCACCGTCCATCCATTTGGGTCCAATCGGTATCTTAGAGCATATTTATCAAACATTATTTGATTTGATGTAAGATTGATAATGCGTTTCTAATATTATTTTTAAATATTTGAATTTTTTTATGTTTTTAAATTAATAATATCAAAAATAATTTTAAAAATATATATATTATTTTAATATATTTATAAGTTAAAAACATTTTAAAAAAATAATCATTATCATACTCAAAAATACATTTTAATTAAAAGAGATCTATAATTTAAAATTTAATTTCAAATAAATTTCAAATCAAATAAAAAAATATTAATACAATAAAACTATTACGGTTAACTTGAAAATAAAACTATGTTGACTTCAACTTAGTTGAGGTTAGGTGTCAAAAAAAATCAACCCAAAGTTAACTTGGTCACTTTATAAGTTAATTTGTAATTTGTTTGATTAAATAAAAAAAATATTTACTTTAAAAAAATTAAAATGATATAATTTTGATTTTTTTAAAATAATTTAATTGATATGGATTACCTTGATTAATATGTAATCTTGAACTCATGCCATGTGACTTGAGATTAGATGATTTTAATAATTATGCATGTGCATATGACTTGAAATTAGATTATCAATGGTTCTTTTCATAGTGTAAGGCTTGCTGGCATTACGATAGCTTATGTATTTTAAGTTATTTATTGCATGAAAAAAAATAAATAAATACTTTTTAGATATTTTTTAAAGTTTTTAATATTCTAATAAAAAAAAATATATCATTTGACGTGTACATGCTTGGGAAATGCTGATGTGTGGACTGTGATTTCAAGATGGGTTTTTTTTTTTAGTTTAATGTGGGTGTTCGGGCCAGCTTGCGCGTACCTCGACTAATCCCACGGCCCTGAAGTTAACGACCATGTAAGCTTCTAGTGGCCATCATATAAGCAACCTATGGCTCATATGATTTTAAATGCTGATGTGTGGACTGTGATTTTAAGATGGGTTTTTTTTTTAGTTTAACATGGATGTTCGGGCCAGCTTGCGCGCACCTCGACTAATCCCACGGCCCTGAAGTTAACGACCATATAAGCCTCCAGTGGCCATCATATGAGCAACTTAGGGCTCGAATCTGAGACCATAGAGGAAGCAAACCTCTTAGTCCCAAGCTCTTATCACTGAGCCACCACCTAAATGGTTAAGATGGGTTTCTTCTTCTAGCATGATCGGGACGCGGTATAAATGTTATTTTTAAAATTTTTAATTTTAATTTAAAATTAAAATTATTTTAGTTTTTTAAATTGTTTTGATGTATTACTATTAAAATTGAATTTAAAAAATAAAAAATATATATTATTTTAATATATTTCTATATAAAAAATACTTTAAACTATAATTATTATGATAATCTCAAATAGTTTTAAATGTTTGGTTGGAGGTTTTGAATTTATTTTTGTTTTTTATAAGAAGGAGGTATTTAATTTTCATAACGTTGGCAGTGGTCCTGTAATGACGTACGTAAGGCATATGAACACCTTGTTGACCCATTCTGTTCTTGACATCTTGTAGTGGAACTGTGGTGGGCACAAGAGGACATGTCGTTTAAAGATTATAAAGAGCAAGAAAGAGGACCCCACGCGCTAACCATAACGCGTGATTTAACATTATTTAGTTAATGTCACGTTAACAATAATAACTCAGTGGATTTTTCTTTTTTCCTTTTTACTGTTGTGAAATGTTCATCATTTATATATATTTTTTAAAACAATCACATAATTTCATATTTATTAAACACTTGGACTAAATATTATTTTTTTATTTGATTGTTTAGATTTAGAGTGCATTTGGTAAAACAACGGTTGTACTGTCGATTGAATTTTCACAATTTATCTTCTTTTTTTATTTATTTTTGGCCCAGAATTCTCAAGTTTGTTGAGGGAAAGAAAAGGACAGGAACCAAACTAGAAAAGTGAGGCAATTTTAGAAGAGATAAGTTCTCTACTCGTATGATGACGGCAAAGGAAAGAAGAGAGAAAAGGTAGCGTTCCATTTCCCTGTTTGGTTCAATTTTTCTCTTGAAAATCCATAATTTTTCGTTAAAAAGTCTTTTCATTTGCTTTCGTCGGAAAAGCCCCTAAGCCTTTCTATTTGGGGATCATGCTCGTGGCTTTAGTAAGGCTATTCAAGGCAACAAATCAATACAAGCTGGATTCAGGCACCATATCATATCAAGAGTCATCTTCTTCACCATTTCACTCTAATTATTATTATTATAGTTATTGTTGTTATTGTTATTATTAATTAATTATTAGCAATTAACTAAAACATATGAGGAAGTATTGTCGGTGTTAGCCATGAACAATACTTTTCTGTTCAACCCTAAAACTAAAAAACATTTTTGTCTGTTTTTTTTTTTTTAATTTATCCCTTAGTATTATATTTATTTTTTATTGGGTTATCCCACTCGTAACACAGATCGAGAGTTTAGCAAGTTAACCCTGTTAATTATGGTTTTTTTTTCATATTTAACTTTTTTTGTTAATTTTATCTTTTAGTATTGAGTTAATTATAAATTAGATTTTATAATTTATTGTATTTACTTTCTATTAAGTTATTCCGATTTCATTACCTGAGAATAATACTTAACAGACTAACCCGAGTTGACTCGAGTTGTTTTTTGTATTAATTTTTTTAAAATTATCATTTAATATTGAGTCAATTGAAAATTAAACTTCATAATCTGTTTTGATTAATTTTATATGAGGATACCGTGGTCTCAAGATTAGAGTCACAAGTTTTGATGTTTTAACCTCGGTTAAATGAAGTCTTTGTTTTTATTTTATTTCTAAGAGATTATATCAGTCTCATGTCCTTCAACATTGATTTTTGTAGTTTTATTTTTAACATTGGACTGATTGGGAATTGAACTTCATATTTTTTTTTCTTTTTCATGTAGTTATCTCGATCTTATGATCCAAATCACAAGTTTGATAAGTTAATTTGGGTCGCTTTTTTATGTCTTTTATATTGATTTTTCTTTTAATTTCATCCTTCAATATTAGGTTGATTGAAAATTAGGTTTTATAATTTGTGTTTTATGGGTTTATCATAGTTTTACAACCTGGATCATGAGTTTGACATGTTAATTTAAGTTAACTCAAGTCAATCAATATGTTATTATTGCCATATTAAAAAAATATGTCATCTTGAAAAACATTTGAATCAAACTATGTCGTTACATATCGTCTGGATTGCTTTTGGACCTGTAAAGTCAATCAAATCATATTAAGTCAATCTTTATATAGTTTAGATTTTTTTTTCACTAAAAAAAAGATAATAATATCTAAATTTTTTTTATATTCATAAAAAAATTAACCCGACTTACAACGTAATACAAGTTAATGATCTAATGATATAGTATAAATCTATTGGTACGAGGGTTTCATTATCTTGTTTGTTTGAAAGAAATACTATGGTGTAGAAATTTTATTTCCATTCAAAATAGGTAAACATCAAGTAATTTTATAGTGCTTGATGAGAAACTAGTGATATTTTATTAATTATTTTTTAAAATTTATTTAAAAAAATAGAGAGACATAACTAGAAGAGAAAAATATTAAGTGGAGATATTTTTAATATTTTTATTAAATTATAAATTGTATATTCTCTTTTAAAATATTATTAATTATTCTACTAGTACTATAAATTTTTTCAGGAAACATCAATCAAAAGATGCAAAAAAAACAACAATGTATTAACCAATTGACCTCTAGGTCATCGGTAATGAACTTTTGATTTTTACCAAAAGATCACATATTCAATTATTATTAAATGCTGAAAATTATATTTGTTTATATCTCCGTATAATATATGTTCAAAGTTGGATTCTCATCTTTATTTTGATTATCAAATTAATCCCTTGTCATAGTTGGAATCGAAACTCTAATATCAAAAGAAAAAAAACCACAATGTGATAAAACATCCGTTTTATACCTTACAACATCATTACAAGATAATGCTGCTAATAAAATGTCAAAGAAAGTAAGTATTATATCATATTGATTTTTATCGCCAGCACATATATTTTATGGCATATGTCATCGGGTTGTTTTTTAAAATATTTTTTAAATATATTAAAATAATATTTTTTTAAAAAATAAAAAATAATCTACCGAATAAAATTAATTCAATAGAATATAAATACAATTTTGAGAAATTGATGAATACTCAAAAAATAAATCAACATATATCAAGAATATCATTTGTATTTATCATATAATTAACATGCATAAATTATTAATATTAATTACATATTAAAAATTATCTCACTCACATGAAAAGAAAATAAAAAAAATAAATATAAACCTAAAGACTATTAAAAATCGCTAAAAGGATTATCGGTAGACCTTATAACGAATACTAAAAACATTATTAAAAATTGAATTGAAGCAAAAAATATAAAATATTATAACTCTAAGATTAAAGACCAGAAAATAATTATAAAATCAAAACAGAACTTATAACTAAATATTTTTTTTATCTCTTATGTATATGTTCATTTTATCCTGAAATAGTAATTAAATGCAACTTTAGACATAAGTTTTTCTTTTATTTTTGTGATTATGCTAGTTTTTTAATGCGGATTTTTTTTTTTTAAGAAAAAATTGGATTATTAAGAATTAAGTGTAAACTTGCTAAGTAATTCCCAAAATTGGATTAACATCACTCAAAAAACGGAATTTCGTCTCACTAAACTGCCTAGAATATCCCACTAATCATGAAAAAAAAAATAGGGGAAGGTAAATTGAATTCATGGCAGGGTTTCGAATCTCAAATTAGTTTCATGGAGTCCCCCTTTGGGCTTTAGTAACCAACAGCAAATCAGAAAAGCCCTTAACTTTAAAGGGCCGTGGAAGAAGATTTTGGATTTGTAAATATGGGCTTCAAAGCCTTGGATTTGCTCTGTATGAAACTATATATCTCTTTTGTTCATCGGACCAAAGAAAGACAATTAAGCTGCTCCCCAGAAAGGAAAAAAAATATAAACGGTGAAAGTTGGAAAATGTGATTTTAAAAAAGAAATTGAAAAGAAGTAACAATTTCTTTTCTCATAATTAAAGATCTGTACTGTGGTTTTCTATATGGTGGTCATTTTGCTATTAATGCTGGTTGCTGAAAGCATTCTTTTGCCTTCGAAAGGGGAAAAGAGAAACTTGAATTCCTTTGTGTATATAATTTATCAATACAATTCACAATTTCATTTTCCCATAACTAAAAAGTTGGTCCGAGAGAAACTTTTTTTTTTTTTCATTCTTAAAATCTAATAATGTTATAAAAACTATGTTAAGTTGATGACCTTGCCTAAAGCTCAAATCACAAGTTTAAGGGTTAAAATTAAAAATAATTTTATTTTAATTTTTTTTTATTTCAACCTTTAAAATCTGGTTTTGTTCTTTTATATTTAATTGACTGAAAATTGATCTACATTATTTTTATTTTTTTGAACAAAAAGATTTTTTCTACCAAGTCATCATGATCATATTTTATTTTATCAGGTTATCTCAATCTTATTATTTGAGTTACAAGTTTATCTGGTTTAGCTCGATTTTTTTTATAGGGTTGCTTTTTTAAAAAATAAATTTTATTTTATTTTGGTTTCATCCTTTAAATCTAGTTATGTTCTTCTGTATTTAATTGACTGAAAATTAATCTACATTGTTTTTTATTTTTTTAAAAAAAAAGTTCTTTTATACCAAGTCACCATGATCATATTTTTTTTGTCCACTTGTTTTCATTGTTTTTTATAATTTAATTAAAATAAAATTAATTTATTTAATCAAATTGTTTTCTCTTCTTTAAAAAGTGTTTATAGTGTATGGACATTAATTTTAATATATATATATATAAATTGATCTCATATTATAGTGCAGTTATAGAAATTTAGTTATTTTCTTACCAACAAAAATATAAATACTTATAAAATTAGTTAAAAATTAGTTAAGATATGTATAAACTAGTCGGATACATTAATAATAAAAAAAAATTAAAAATATAGATGATAATTGATTCTGACATAACATAAATACGAGGAATCATGCATGTTTTCCCTGCATATTTATTATCTAGTTTGGTCGATAATTTTTAGGCATTCAATACTCAATAGTCAATGGCGTACCCTAAAGGCTATTTGGACGTAAAACCAACCACGCCAATTTCCTTTGAATTGAAAACATGAGAATTTGAAAGTCAACCAGAGGACAAAAAAATATATAATAAAGAAAAGAGGAGCATCTGAACGTCATGCTTCCGTTGACACAAAATCTACTCCGAATTCAGCAAATTTAACAACGAAATGGAGTGCCATTTTTTTTTTAATTAACATTTCTTTTTTCCTTTTTCATTAATTTTAGTATTTGAATTAGTAAGTATTTGGTTTAGGATCCTTTTGATTAGGTCTTGGCCATTATTGCTGGCTGCACTGCTTTTAAATAAAAGGTTATATCGATTTGATTTTTTTCATTTTTAATTTTCATGGATATATATAATATAATCAAGCCTACAACAGAAAATAATTTTGAGTAGTTAGATGTAAATTTATTATAATTAAATAAAAATTTATCATAGATATATTATGTATATAATCTAATAGATATATTTATAAGCTAGCGGGATAAATTAAAGTTCAAGAGTAGATTTAATTGTGTCAGATCAAAATAATAGTTCAAAAGAACTATAATTTTTTTTATCTAACCGTTAGCTTGCGCTTAAATTTTTATAAGAGTTTTTGGATGCTATTTTCTCTATAATAGTCATTGTGTCGCTACACGACTGTCAAATCTTTAGAAATCAAAATCTCGCCTAGACTTTCTAGTTTTAACAGTATTTTTTATTTTCATTTTATTTTTGAATTTCTTGCTTAATTTGAATTTTATGCTTCTTTCTTTTGTAATCTTGAATTTTTATTTTTGTTCTCTATGTAAGGTTTTTGATCTATTTAAGGCTTGTAAACCTCTTAAGAAGCATATTTTATTATTATTATTTTAGAAAAAGATAAACTTGAGCTTTTATCTGCAGTTTTTTTTGTCCATTAAAACGTTATATGTTTTTTATTTAATTGCTTTCTTCTGTTTTCACCTGCATCACTATCAATATTGGATTTACGAGTCTTAGAGCTCGAAAATATGTTTGAATTTGATTTTCATAATGGAATGTTAGTTGCATAATATTTTGAGATGATTTGGTGATTGAAAAAGATGGTTTTTCTTATTGAATATTGATAATGAGATCTCAATTTAATCACTCAATAGCTAAATATTAAAATTAAAATAAAAAAATACACAGAGAAAATTAATCAAAATGATGACAAGCATTGATAACCTACTTGATTAGGGAAGCAAGGTTCTTTAGGCCGAGCTCCAAAGCAAGCTGTTATCACTTTGGGGCAAACTGGATCTTCAGGGTATCCAAAGTGCCCTTAAATAATGGAGGCTGCTGCCAAAACAACGAACATGCTTCTTACTTCAATTCCATTCCATGCTTCTTTTTTTCTTTTTCTTTTTTTATCCCACACCCCCCCCCCCCCCCCTCTCCTACACACACATAAAATCATGAAAAATATAATATAATTATTCAGATTCTAAATTTATACATTACAAGTCAACAATTTAAGTTTCATAAATCTTAAGACCATTAAAAATCTACATAATCATTAATTTCAGGTTCGTAAAATTAATCAAAGTATATACAAACTGGTCTAGATAACCATACTAATTAAATAATAATAATAATAATAATAATAATAATAATTTTTTCTCTTTTCTCTTGTCAAAAATACAAATTCACACAGAAAACCCCACACACGCACAATTTTTTTTAAAAAATAAATACTAACTTGAGTACATATTTTTAAATAAGTACTAATCAGACAAGGAAAAAAATTCACTCAATCGAATCGGACAACACTAGAAACAGGGGTAACAATATTGCACATCCGTATACTCTTTTTTGGTGTTTAAAAGGTCCTTTAACTAATTTTTTTTGTCTTGAGATATCTATGTACATTATATTTTTGTCGTTTTAAGGTCCTTCCATTAGTTGATGTAACTAATATCATTAAATAATGACATGTGTTAGCCGCTCATATTATGAAATATTTAACTATTAGCCGCTCATATTATGAAATATTTAACTAATGTACATTTCAAATCCTAAAATTTATTTAAAAACTTACTTTGGTCCCTATATCTCATTTTCTTATAAATAAGCCTCTAATATGAATTTCTTGGTCATCTTGTTTAACAATAAATACAATTTAGTCCCTGGTTTTTTTTTAAAAAAATCAAGTCCCTATTTGTCCAATCTTGAACTTGGCCAAAGTTAGGCAAACAATTTAAAAGGGTTAATGGACAATATAAGAGTTAAGAGGATAAATGCGTGTTTAAAAATTAAGACTTTTATTTTCTATAAATTATATATTTATAGTCATAATTTTATTTTAAAAAAATTATTTTCAAAACCTCAACTTGAAAAATCAAGACTAACCTTAAAAAAACAATAAAAAAAAACAATGCATGCGCGCGCGCGCGCGCGCACACATATATATATATATATATTTGATACTTTTTCAGATAAAAAAAATTAAAAAAACATTTTGAAAAGTAAAGAGTAACTCAAAATCAAACAAACACTTGTTTATTTAACATCGCAGTTGAATCGTTGTTTCATTATTTTTTGAAGTTTAATTTTTACTTCAAATCAATTTAATGGTATTTTTGAATTGTTTTAATGTATTAATATAAAATATATAAAAAATATTATTTTAATATATTTTTAAATAAAAAACATCTTAAAATACAATCCTTACCCCACTCTCAATCAATCATTTAATCCTCAACGTACTCAATAATAAATTTACATCCAATAATAACCATGCACGTATGATCCACATTTCCACTATGGATTTACAAATAATTGAAAGGCACACAACCCTTCATCAAACAATTTCTGGATATAATTATATAACATCAACACAAGGTAGTTGCCGTAGACAGAGACTTTATACTAAGAATTATTAATTCCTCCGTATCTCTGTCTGCATAATCTGTAGCACCTTCGGTGCTCTACCCCACCTTGATACCAAAAACTCTTCTACAAGTCAACCCATTCAGTGGAATCTTCGTTTCTCTCGTATAAATAACAAAAAAATATTTATACAAATAATTATGTAGCTGACAAAAAGCATTCCCTTGACCCTTCTCTCTGCCATCATCTCCTTGTCATGCTATGATAAAATGCGCCACTCCTGCTAACGTACGCTTTGTTTGTCTTTGCATTTCTATTTTCATTGTTTAGCTTGTGAGTTGATAGAGATTCTTTGAATTAAATTTAATTTTATATGGTTATATCTAGTTAGATTTTTTAAATAAAAATTAATTTATAAAAAATAATCAAAAACAAATAATTTTTCTAATATGCTTAAAGAATCCAATTATCAATTATCTATCAATAATTTTATACGTTCCAAACAAGTTAATATATTTTGTTTTTCTAGTTTAATTGTTAAGGTTTTTATTTTTTATTGTATTAGTATTTGATATATTTATCACTTGAAATCATTCCTTTTTTTTCCATATGTCAATGTCAAGCACATTTACATTCACATTGACGTATTTATATTAAACTTATTTTTTTTTATATAATCTCTTAAATATAATTTAAAATAAAAACATGAATAAATCCATTTACCATTCAAATTATATTTTAAAATTGTAATAACTATTTAAAACTCGTAAAATTTATTAAAAAAATATTAAAATTAATCCAAACACCAACATTAATAATTAAAAAAATTACTATACCCTTTCTTGACTTATAAGCGCATAATGCAATAATGAGTAAAACAAAACTCAAATCAATTTCCAGTCTTGCTATTGTGTTCAAATCAAATTCAAAGATTACTACTCCCAATTGGCATTCTCTCACGGAGTTTTCAGCAAGAATAATCAACTTCAGACCAGGCTAAAAGCTGAACTTAATTTCAATGTGTTCTTGAGACTAAAAGTAAAAGACCATTGATTTACTAATACAACTATATTTTTTTTGTTAATTTCTCTAAAAATCTACCATCATCTTCTTTGAGGATCAATAGCTCCTAGCATCATTAAAACACCGGAAAAAAATATGTACTTGACAAAGGAGATAAACAATTACTTCACAGAATAAACAAAAGAAACAAAAATATTTCCATTTATCGGTAAGAATTATTCGGGGATAGTAACTAATACAGGTCTCCAAGCTCTCCTTAACAATCTATATCTAAACGTCGCCGCCACCGGTCTCAACGCGCCGCCCCCGCCACCTCTTCTCAACGCGGCTCCGCCGCCACTAATCAACCCGACCTCCTCACCACCACCACGCTCGCCACACCTCCTCTCCTGCTCAAAGGGCGGTGAAGACACAAACAAATCCTTCAATTTCCTCCTCACCCTCTTCTCGGGCAACGGATCTTCCTCCACCTCCGACTGATCTTCTCGCCGGGGAGCCCTCCAGCGAGCATCGGATTTCTTCGAGAGGAGCATCCGAAGAGTCTTCCTCCTGCGGCGTATGTGAAAAACCGGACTTGTCGTTGGACTTTGTGTTGGTGTAGCTGTCACTGCACATTGCGTGGCTAATAGCTTGAATTTTTGCAGCGTCGCCATTAATCAAGAAAAGCAAGAAAACCCCAAGACTTCTCTCTCTCAAAAGCTCTGAGATCTATTGAGATTTAAAACCCATCTGCGTTTCTTTTCGATTTGATCTTGTGGAGGAGAAGAAGGGGAGAGGGGTTGTTTTAATTTTTCTGGTGTCTGGGTTCGAAGGGGTGGTGACGGGTATGTGGTGACAAGTGGAGGAGAGTGGGAGGCTTGGGATTATGGAACCGACGCAAGTGTGAGAAATGGATTTGTGTCTTTGTTTCAAGAGAGTTTGAGGCGATGGCTAATGAGGTCTGGTAACGGAAATTGCACGTGATAGACTACCTAGTATGATCTAATCTAATGTGGCCAAGTACAAAGTTTATGTCTTCATAATAATAGTAATAATAATAATAATAATAATAATATTGGTTGTCTTATTTAGAGAAAAAATGAATTGTCGATTTTGTCCTACCATTCCACGAATGGTGAAGTCCAATATTGTAATGATTTTCATGATTATTTTTAGAATAGCATGCTTTTTTAGAAATGAATTGACATTCCGTAGCTTTTATTTTTATCTCCTAAGAGAAAGAAATTGTTTAGTTAGTAAAATATTTTGTTTTTTTTTAATGCATTACATTTTTTATATAATTATATATCAAACCTTGGTTTTGTAAAAATTAAAATAACATATTTTTTATTTATAAAAATATGCTTTTCAATTATTTTACATTCAAAAATATGTTTCATAGCAGTTTTAACAAAAATATATTTCATAGTATTTTTAACCAAACATTTAATTTCTTTAAAATTATTATTTTTTAAATGACAATTAAAAAAAAACTATTATAATATTAAAAATACATCTAGTTGGATTAAAGAATTAGTGGTGGTTATGCTAAAACAAGTTTAACAATAGTAAAGCTTTTGCTGCGGTGCAAGATAGGAGAGTTTATGAAATTGTTTTTGGTGAATATAAGATCTAGATGTGAAATTATTTTTTTTAAATAAATAGCTGATTCAAGGATACTTTGTCCAGATCAAATGCAAGGTATAAATCTTTTTTCTTTTCACTTGTATGTGCAATTATCTAATTATGACTCTTTTTTTTTTGGGTTTGCCAGGATATAGGAGTCTGGATCAAGCAGAGAATATGGAGTAGACAGGCATCTTTCATGAAGTGTTAAATTATTTAGACTTCGTTACTCGTATTTACAAAAACAAAATTAAAAAAACAAGTCTCCAAAATATACTTCAGAATTCCTATGTATCAACAACAGCATCCCAAATCATCGTTTGGTATCTAGTCCCGTTGAGAGAGTCTCTCGCCGGATCCTTGATGCTTTCCGGTACTATACAGGGAGGACAATAGCAAATCTTGCAGGAGTCATGGCCCAAGATTTTTGCCACCAAAGTCGAGCAAACGCCTCATTTGACAGGCGAGGTTGAACTGGAACAGATAGCCATCCTAGCTCGCAGGAACTCAGCCAAACTGTTCTCTCGCCCTTTACCATCTGTAACAGAAGAAACAACGACTTTTAAAACGGTTGTAAGTAATGCATTCTAACTTATTGAAAACGAAATCTTCATTCAAACATTTGAACATTAGCAAACAATCATAGCAGCATTTCATAAATCCACCCCATGTAAGAGCAATAATTGTGCGCTCGACTCAAAATGCAGCTTCTACAGAGATGTAGACCGCATTATTTTGTGTGTGTTAACAACAAATCAACAAGAAATGAAAGATAGTAGAACTCAAAACTCATTGATATCTGATAATTGATGGTAACAAAACTGGAATTTAAAGCTGAAAAGGATCAGGAAATCTCAACTGCTAGTAGGAATGCGGGGTTATGGTTGAAGAACTGTCGGCCCAAAATGGATCAGACAAGGAGTCCGGTGAAAGTTGAACTGGGGGAGGAGCATGCTTCAGTAACCCAACATCATCATCCCTAATATCCAAAACTTCTGCATTCCCTGCTCCATAGTTTTCTTTCTCGATTCTTTTTAATGCCTCCAATACTTCTTGCATAGCTGGCCTCATTTCTCTATCTTGTTGCAAACACCGGAAAGCTAATTCTGCAACTGATGTTACCATCCTCCTCACTACGATATCCTTATCGAATCCAAGAAATGGATCAACCAACTCATTTAAAGCATGGTTTTGGATTTTGTTGACTGCCATGTTCGACAGATTAATATCATGCCTATGCCTATTGGTGTCCACTGCTTGTAAAGATGATATCAGCTCAATCAAGACTACACCAAAGCTGTAAACATCACTCTTGTTGGTGAGTTGGTAGCATTGATAATACTCCGGATCAACGTATCCGGGTGTTCCCTGTGGAGCAGTCGATACATGCGTGACATCATTTGGGAACAATCTCGACAAACCAAAATCAGCCACCTTCACATGGAAGCCATTGTCTAGGAGAATGTTATTGGTTTTGACATCGCGGTGTATGACATCTGAAGCGTGGAGGTATGCGAGTGCACTGGCTGTCTCTATAGCAATGCTCAACCGAACAGGCCACGTGAGCAAACCAGAGTTTGACTGTCTTCCATGAAGATGGTCAGCAACCGTTCCGTTAGGAATGTACTCATAAACAAGTAGAAGCTCATGGCTGTGCCTTGTGGTGCATCCATGAAGTATCACCAGGTTCTTGTGCCGTAGACGAGCTAGGATCTCAATTTCATTCATAAACTGCTCAGCACGTCTCATGTTGTTCTCATAAAGGCGCTTGACGGCAACCACACGTCCATCCTTGAGTACACCTGATGAGTCAAGCAATCATAACAAAAATTGAGAAAGGAGACAACAAATCAGTTAATGTTAATCTGTGCAAGTTGCTATGCTGCAAATGATATCATGTCATCTTCTAACCATGGTAAACAGTGCCAAACCCTCCATCTCCAAGTTCCTTAGAAGGATCGAAACAATTAGTGGCTTCCTCAAGTTCACTGTAGCTGAACACCGGCACTCCAAAGTAGGTACTGCCCTTTTCAAGGTATGACTTTGAGGAGGTAAGAGAAGTAGTGGCCTGAGAGAGATTAGTTGAAGTAGTAAGGCCTTTGCTTGAAGGAGGTGTAGCTACAGGCAGGCCTTTGCTTTTCACCTGGGCAGATTTTCTTTTCCTTCGTTGTACGACAAATAAGACCAAGCATCCAAAAAAGATACCAATAACGACTGCACTTGCTGTGCTAAGTCCTGGAAAAGAAAAGAAAAGAAAAGAAACAGCTCAGCTTTTCTTTTCAATGTTGATTTAACACAGTATATGTAGCAGAATAGTACCTATTACAAGTGGTAGTTTCTTCTTAGTCGAGTTATCTGCATAAATCATGAGAGCAAGAAACATCAGTTGAGAATAAAGACTACACTGGAACAAGTTTTCACCAGGGACTTACTTAGAAGGCATGATCAGCTAATCAGAAACTTGTAAAATATGATAGTGGCTATCTCAATTATTATTTGTTAGATGCAAACTAATTCATGAATTCTTTCAGATTAAAGACAAACAGGCCATTGGCCTAAACAACCTGCCACGGTAAAGGAAGCTAGTCAACGTTGGAGAAAGCAGCAAAACAGGCAGGGGAAGAACAGGGGGGAAACTATGACTAAATGAATTGTTCAGTTTTTTTCCTATCACTGAACAAAACTACGATAGAAATAAGCATTAATTAGTGAAAAACATTTCTCTTAGCTTAAGCAAGATTTGCTTAACATCTCACTAACAAGAAATGTATCATATTGTTGAATCCAAATTATGACCTCATTGGCCTTAAAGGGGCAGAGTGAATGAACACAAGACTCAATCAAAAAAGCCTAGTTTTGAACATCGAACCTCCTCTCATCAATTCTTGAAATCAGTGAAGCATTATATAATTTGATAAGAACCTCCTCTCATCAATTTCCCCAATAAGGTTCACCAAACAAACTCATGAAAACTAAAGATTTTTGCTTACCAGGACAGAGCTGATCATTACAAATGCAAATAGGTTTACCCAACTGTGTATCAAACCCGCAATACCCACCAGGGTGCTTCTTGTAACACTCTGTACAACTAGCACTATAAGGATTGCTATAACTGACATCAAACCCTTCTTTCAAAACCTCACCAACTAATGACCCGTTATCAAGAAGCTGTTTTGCCCGAGTCCCAAGAATTGGCACTTGAATATTAGCTTGACACCCAAACGTATTCGGAAAAGAATATTCAGTGCCGTAAGGGTAAACAATCAAGAAAAACCCTTCTTCTGTAACTCCATGATTGTCACAAGAGAACCTAGAGATTTTTAGCAGTGGATCTGGTCCCGTGTAAGAATCGTTAATCTTCTTGCATCCATAAGAAAAAGAAAGTTCATGGCTGGAACCAAGACTGAAGATTCTGTTATCCAGAGTGGTGCTATTGAATTGGCTGGTGCATGGACTGTCGTCGTCGAGGTCTGAACGTGAGAGTCTTAAGGTTTGGCTGGTCTGGTCAAGAATAGTGACTCGGTAACTCAGGGAGTTAGCTTTTAGGATGGTGACTGATTCATCCTCACATGTGAGGCCGAACTCCGGTGGGCCGCAGTGGGATGGACGTAGGCCACCAGTGAAAGGGTAGGTGATGTTTGTGAGGTTACCACAGGAGAAGTTTTGATTACAGTTTGTAAGGTTACTAATGCCATTGGAAGGAAGCGATGTCGTTAAGTGGAGGGAGAGAAAGAGGGTGAGAAGGAAAGAGGTGGTGGTGGTGGTGGTGAGGGGCTGCATTGGTGGAGGAATCAGAAGGGGTTGTGCAGCAGCTGGTGGAATGGTGGGGAAGGTTAAGAGGGTGGTGTTGGTAACGGGAGGGTGGTTGTGTAGAACATGACTATTGACTTGGTTATGGACATGGGTTGGCTTTGGTTGACTTTTGTTGGAGTAGGTTCTTGTAAGACAATGATTGTTTTGTCTACAAAATAATCTTCGCAATAGCAGGACTAAAGTTCATGATAAATTATTAAGTATATAAATAAATAAATTCCATTATAATTAAACATAAATCTCATTTTTATATCAGTAAGGTCCAAGTTCATCTTTATCTTAAGAATAGGCTATTTAGTTCCGAATTAAGAAATTATGATAAAAATATAAAAAATATTTTTTTTTCTATTTTAATGGTAAAAAAAGTTATTTATTTTCAAAATCATCTAATATATTTGAATTTATATATATTTTTTCACTAGATATAAAAAACAAGCTATATTTTTCCTATAAAATCAGAGAATGTGTTTGGAAATGTAGTTATAATTATTTTTTAAAATATTTTTTACACGAAAATATATCAAAATGATATAAAAATATTAAAATATATATTAATTTAAAGTAAAATTTTTTTTTAAAAAACATTTTAAAATATAAAAATAAACAGGTACGAAATCATGAGGGAATATCCTGCCTGTTTCGAGTTTTAGCTTTGCTTTTATTAAAATTTTTTTTTGATTGAAATATTCAGGTGGGCGCCATGATTGATGACACTAAAATCTTGTTTAATTCAATGGGAAGGGGAGACGGAAATTTCTTAATGGTTGTTGAGAATTTTGTTTTGATAGCTAGGCAAGACTTCAAAAACCACCCCATCTACTTTATAATTTTCTCAATGTGGTCCCTATCAATTATTTTTCTTGATATGACCCTCCTACTTATCCTTCATTGGGTCAAATAAGCCATTCCTTTCAAATTCTTACGTTAATGCTGACCTGGACTGATAAACGAAACCCGCTAATCACCCTTTCTCTTCTAATCAAGGACTAAGCTCACTTAAATTATCTATTTACAGTACAAATCAATCATAAAATTATTATAAATATTGATATTACTAGTTTTAATAATAAATTAAGACAGGCTCATCGTAATTTTATAATGCATCTCAAGTAGAAATTGAGCAAGGTGAGCGAGGATCAGTAGGAGGGCCACATTAAAAAGTTAACTGATGAAGGGGTGACATTAGGAGAATCAAGAAAGTAGAGGGATGTCGGAGCTTATTAACCCACGGAATTGGTCAAGAAAGTTGACGGAGGTGGGAGTTTTAAAAGCAGTCCATTTCTTACACCAAACTATGTAGACTCTTACAAAAGTGGTTACAAACTGAGCTCATGCCACAACCACCCCCGCCATGATAATATTAAGATTTTGGTCAATGATGGTTGAATAACAAAACCTGAAAAGAAAATTAGTAATTACTAATTTTAATCCTTATGTATTGTTTTTAGTGGTATTATAACTTAAGGGAGTTTTGAGACAAATGTAGAAATTACTTATTAAAATATTTTTGTTTGAAAATATATTCTTTTGTTTTGCCTTTTAAATTTTATTTTTGATATCAGAATTATTAAAACAACAAAAAAACATATATTTCTAAGTAAAAAAATAAATCAAGATTTTTGAAAAACATTGTTAGAATATAGTCCCAAACACTTTTTTAATATTTTGATTTCAAAAACTATCACTTGTTCTCTCTTAACCTTCAATGACATTTAATTTTTTTAAAAGCTCCATGTTTGGTCATATCAAAATAGAAGAGAGCAAGAAGATGATATGTTTTATTTAAAAAAACAAAAATTCATTTTAAAATTATTTCATAGAAATATTTATTATTATATCTTTATCTTGGTCCCTCTAATCTTAGTGGTTTAAAACGCTACCTAACTATGCATAAGTTTCTTTTAATTAATACATAGTTGAAATTAAATGATGTTTTTAAAAGAAAAATACTAAATTAGTGACACCTCAACACTTTACCAACACATATTTAATAGAAGGAATAAATTATAAACTTGAAAAGAGGTAACAAGTGATAGTTTTTGAAAAGAAAATGAGCAAATACTAATTTTAATCCTTATGTATTGTTTTTAGTGATATTATAACTTAAAAGGTGTATGGGACAGCGGTAAAAATTACTTTTCAAAATGCTTTTTGTTTAGAAATATTTTAAAATAATATATTTTTTATTTTTAAAATTTTATTTTTGAAATCAACACATCAAAACAATAAAAAACATATAATTTAAAATAAAAAAAATCAAAATTCTTAAAAAGCATAGTTGGATAATTCTCTTATTAATATCTTTGATTTTAAAAAACTATCACTTAGTCCTTCTTAACCTTCAATGACGTTTAATTTTTTTTAAAGCTCCGTGTTTGATTATATAAAAAAAACATTTATGAGAGAAATGACATGTTTTGTTGTATTGAAAAATCAAAAATTTATTTTAAAACTATCTCAAAGTTATATCTATTTTTATATCTTTATCTTGGCCCTCTCTAATCTTAGGGAGTTAAAACATTAAGTAACTATTTATAGGTTTCTTTTACTTAATAAATAGTTGAAATTAAAGGATGTTTTTAAAATAAAAATACTAAATTAGTGACGCCTCAACACTTTATAAACACATATTTAACAGAAGGACTAAATCATGAACGAAAATAAAAACATAGAATACGATATTAGGCTTTTTGACCAAGAAAAAGTAGATGATTATCTTACCAAAACACAAGGACTAAATAATATTTTATGCAGAGTAATTTGAAGATGTGAATCCATTCAACAGGCATCACCATCATCGTCTATTTTAATAAATTATAAATTTTAAAAAATAAAAAATAAAAAATAAATTAAAAAAAGGTGAAAGACGCGTTCATTTCCTGTAGTATTAATTAATATAAAAAGAAATGACAAAGTCAAGTTACGTATTAGAAAAGACTCAACAATTAATTATATCCCATGAGGAACATAACATTACTTTTATAATCATATTTGACCAGAGAAACCATATTCACAGGAATTCCCTCATAATTAAAAAAATAGATAAATATATTGAAGAACAAATATAAAAAATAAAAATATCAAATACTTTAAATTGAGAAAAGAAATTCCCAGAATTTTTTTATCTTTCCTTCTTTCAACAATTACATGTTTGTTAATTAAAAAAAGTGAAAAAAATAATTATGAAATTGAGTGAAAGAAAAAGAAAAAGAAAAAGAAAAAGAAAAAGAAAACATAATTAAATTAAAAATCATTGTCATTACAATCCATGCATTATCACGCCTATATCTCCATAAGAAAATAATAATAAAAAATATTGTTTTAAAAAATTGTTGGGAAAGAATAGAAGAAATTCAATCAAATTGCAAATAAAATATCAGCCACTAACACAACCATCATAATAGATTAATCCATCACCGAACCATTATCTCTATAAGAACTCAAACAGTTAATAAAGCTGAAAACCATATAATAAAGTTGGGTTTTTTCTCTTAACCAATCACATAGGATTTCGTATTTGTGATTTGTTATAGTTTGGGTTTCATAAATAAAAAAAAATGGGAGAGAAAATATGGATAATTTTTGTTTTTGTTTTTGTTTTTGTTTTTGTTTTTTTTAATTAAATCTGGAACTCAGAATTTGAAAGCAAAGCAAGATTTTGTTTAAAACTTGGAAGCTTTCTATGTTTTGGAGCAGTCAAGGTTGAAGAAGACTGAAATGGACAGAATAGGATAGAACGAAACAAAATTTTCCAATGAAGAGCATACGGAAAAGGACAGAAAAAGAAATCTGGACTAGTTGGAAGCCTAGGATGGATAGTTGTATTCACAAAACAAGAAACCTCGAGTTTTCGCAGTTCACTAAACAAGGAGCCTGGATTAGTCCCTGAAGATTACTTATCAGCAGATGCAATGTTGGAAATATATCAACAAGCAACTTGAAACGTTAGGATTGCTCCTTGTCACTCGCATGGCCACCTAAATTTCCTTGTCACTTTCATGGTTTCCTTGACTGATAAGAGGTCAGTTTTCTATTAGCAAAGATCCTACTTCTACCATTACCTCATTTGGAGGAGGACATATCTTGGGTTCTGGAAAGGGCAGAATCCAAGTATAAGTTGTCTGTTTTCCTATTTACTCCTAGTGTGACATCAGCAGAAAAACAATAATAACAGGCAAGAGGACATACTTGAGGATTGATCATTAGTTGGGGATTGAGCTTCAGGTGGAGATTGTTGGCAAGAAAATTGTTGAGGTTGATCCTTGCAATAACAAGTAAATGCTGTAGTAGTCTGGTTGTACCCACACTTACCACCAGAAAGTTGGCATGTATCACATAAGCTATTAGACGCATTCCACTCCAAACCAAAACCTTCATTTAGACTTCCCAGCAGCTGTGCTGCAGTTGGAGTACTTAAAATTTGCTGAAAAGCTGATTCACGTACTGGAACTTTAATGCTATCGTTGCACGTTCCCAGGTAACTGAACAAGCTAGAAGCAGAGCTTCCGAGATCCGACAAGCTGGCAAATGCTATAAAGTAGCCCGTCATCTCAGTGGCGTTTATTTTGCAGGGAAACTGAGGTACAAGAGGTGAAGTTGGTGCACCTCGAGTGGGGCAACCATAGTAGATTGTTATGTTCCGATCATCGGATGTGTAGTTCAGAAGATTGGGTATCCAAGTGGTGTTGAGAATGAGTGTCGGGCAGATGTTTTTTTCATAATCTTTTCGAGCAACACTGAGAGTCCGTGTCAGGTCATCGATGCCAAGAACTTTGTAAGTCAATTTCTCGATTGTGATCTCCAGATCTTGGGCAGTACTGCAGTCGAGCTTCAACTCCGGATAGCCACAGTAATCAGGCCTATTGGATCCCCAGAAAGGATAACCAACACCCTTAATATCTCCACAATCAAACGAGTTGCTGCAGTTTACATATCGCTCATCGTCGTTGGCGAACACAAGTGTCCAACCACAAATAAAGGTCATGGCTATGAACGTGATAAACCAAGACATGGTTGGGAAGACATGGGGTTGCATTTTCTCTTAGAGAGGGATTCAGAGGAGAAATTGCTCTATCATTGAGATAAATGGAAAAACAAAATAGATGGAAGTTATTTCAATCAGCCGTTATAATGGAATAGGTATTAATTGACCAAGTGGGGGTTTCAAACTTGTCAAAGTGAAGCTTCTATTTGAATGGCAAGGGTGTCACCAACGCGGATTTAGGCGGCTAGGGGAATCAGCAGGTCATTTTCTTAGCAAGATAAAATAATTTTTAGTGTGTATTTTCAATTTTGATAATCAGATTCCGTGACCTTGTTATTGTTTCAAGTATTTGGTTTATTTGACTTCCAAGTTTCAGGCCTCGCACCTTCTTAATTACTGTTTTACAGCCTCACGGCAATCTTGGTGTACTGTACCAAGAAGATAGACAATTCTGAGGATAACAATACGATGCCCATTTTATGGACGAAGAAGCAACTTGTTTTCGATTTTGTAAGAACATACCAAAACCCCATTTCCTGTCTGAACTTCTATGCATCCAAGAAGCTCCAATGAGCAAATTAACAGGTGACTCAGTAAACACCATTAAAAAATCATCAATAGAACAGACAAAGTATTGAAAAGATGTATAGCTAACAAGTTTGCGAGCTAACAAGCAGGATGGTAAGACAAATCAAAGAATATTGTATAATATGCAGATAAAAATAAAGGTCATCTGACGTTATGACGTTCTAGGTTCGTGTTCTTAGAGTAAATATTGTCAATGGTTCAGAATGACCGTCATATGTGCCACCTAAGGCCTGATCCGACGAAAATATGAGGTGAGCAACTTGGATTAAATTTTAATTTAAGGTTTTAGACTATATTGTACAAGGGAAAAAGACAATAAAATATTTAACAACCAGAAACGACATTATCAGAAAGACCAGATCAGCTTGTAAATTTCCTATAATTCTTAAGTTGATTGGATTTACTAATCCCGAATGAAAATTCTTTAGATTACTGTCTTTGGGGTGCAAGTAGTTTGTCGGATCAAATCTTTCCTGAAGGCTGAATCCTCATCTCAGCTCTCCTATTATTTATGGAAGCAGCAGTAAAGATTATTCCGCACGGCGACTCTTGACAAATCACTAAACACTCCTAACCGTGGTGTAAGAACTGACAGATCCGTCGAGATTGTGTATTTTGACTGGTACTTTGTCGGTCCAGCCGTCTAGGAATTTGCAGAGGTCCGTAAGGCAACAATCACATACAAGTTAAAAATTGTGAAAGCAGCGAAATCACTGATAATTTTGTATGCCTTTGATAAATTAGGATTAAGAATAAGATGTTATTTGACTCAAGAAAAGCTTTCCGGTTGACTTCAAGTTTCAACTACTGTCATGGACTGAATTTCTCACTAATTTTTAAGGTATCTACATAATTTACTACAGCAAGTGATGGATCTAAAGGGAGTAGTAAATTTTGCAGCACTAGCCAGGGCATCTGAGGAAAATGTTATTGTAAGAAAGTCACAGTGGTTCTGCTGCAAGTAAACAGCTCAGCTTCTACGGAAATGGAATCTGGTGAACATAATTTATGCTGTAGCAAACAGAGGAAGGTTGCAGCTGCCCTTAATTTGTTTCAATATTTCATTTGTAACCCCATGAACAAGTACGCAAGAGCAATTCTGATTGCAGAACAAGTTCAATCTTGTTATATGAACATTTGGTGAGGGTTCACTGATACGATGAGTTTATCTTGGATTTTCTTGCCTCGGAAGAGTTTTTCCTTGTCGAGAATTAGTAAAAGGAAACCACCGTAGACCTCCATGTAAAATGCTATGAAAATTAATGACAACATTGACGTCAATTTAATTAAGATTTGAAAGTTCTGACGTGACGTAGGGCATGTGGTTGAAGAATTCGTGGACAGAAGCCCATGGAGATAGCCCGGAAGGAAGGGCAAACAAGCACTATTGCTTTAAAATTCTATAACTTTTGACCCGCGCATTCAATTGATGCAAATCATACAAATTCATGAAAGATTATTTAGAGATCTATATCGTTGGGAGGCATCAAAGGCCATTCGAGGCCTTTCTAAAGTCAATTAATATATATATATAATTAACTTTTTTTAAATATACCATCCATATCCTTAATTTTTTTCTTCCGCACACACACTTGCACTTATACATGTATATATATAATTAACTTTTTTAAAAATACCATCCATGTCCTTAATTCTTTTTCTTCCGCACACACTTGCACTTATATATATATATATATATATATATATATGTAGCTTTCTTTTTTCTTTTTTTTTCTTTTTTAATACTATCCATGTTCCTAAATTTTTCTTTCACTTTTTTTTTTTTTTTGCCTTCTATATCCCTCAACAGTAACTTTTAAGATTTTGGGTGAAATTTCCCGAATCTTGATACATGTTTATACCAAATCTTGCCCCGGGTTATATTGAATTTCACTAAGTTACTCGTTGGTACTTTTAGTTTCATGAAATTCACTTCTAAAAAAAATCTCATTAACATTTTCGTGTATATTTATTTATTTATATATATTAACACTTGAACAAAACATTTTAATTCAAATTCTCAAATATATCATCATTCTTATAATTTAATTTATCCATTTTCCTTATTTTTTTATAATCCTGACTTTTCTTACTATCAATAATATTATCCGGGGTTTTACATAACATGTGAAATCTGCTACTTGATTTTTAAAACTATGATAACCCTTTACAAAAAATAAATCAAAATAATATGAAATCTAATTCACAATCAACTCAATGTTAAAAGATGAAATTAAAAAAAATCAATTAAAAAAACCAAAAAAATAATTAACTTAAGTTAACCTATCAAACATGTAACTTAAGTCATAAGACCGAGATAACCCTATGAAAAACAAATTAAAATAAATTATAAATTTCAATCTCCAATTAACCTAATGTTGAAGTTAAAGATTAAAAAAAAATCAATTTAAAAAAGAACATAAAAAATGACCCGAGTTAATCTGTCAAACCCATGACCCGAATCATCAAATCAAGATAACTTCATTGAAAGAAAATAAAAAAGGACTTAATTTAACTCGGGTTAACCTGCTAAATCCGTTACTTTGATCATGAGATTGAGATAACCTCGTATATAAGAAATCAAAACAAATTATAAATCTCAATTTTCAATAATACTTGTTGGACCCAATGTTTAATGATGAAAATTATAAAATTTCGATTAAAAAAATTGCACAAAAAATGAGCAAAGTCAACTCGATTTAACCCGTTACGCATTATTATTGGGTCATAAGATCAAGATAACCTAATAAAAAGCAAGTCAAAACAAATCATGAAACCTAATTTCTCAATCAAACACAATATTAAATGATGAAATTGAATAAAAAGAGTAAATTAAAAAAAGAAGAGAAATAATTGAGTCAATTGGGTTAACCTGTTAAACCCACGACCTAGGTCATGAGATAGGGACAACCCAATAAAAAGCAAATCCAATGTTAAAGGACTTATGACCCGGGTCATCAGATTAAGATAACCTCTTAGAAAGAAAATAATAAAAAAAAAAACTTGTTTTAACTAGTGTTAAAATGTCAAAACTTGCGACTTTAATCATAAGACCAAAATATTTCTATAAAAAGCAAATAAAAAAAGACTATTAAGTTCAATTCCTAACCGACTTAATATTAAATAATAAAATTAAAAAAAATCAATTAAAAAAATAATATAAAAACAACTCGAGTCAACTCATTTTCGGGTCATGAGGCTAATATAATATAACATAAAATAAAAAAAATAAATTATGAAGTCTAATTCCCAATCAATTGAATATTAAATAATGAAATTAAAAAAAAATTAATTAAGAAAAATAATAATAAAAAAAACTTGAGTCAACTAGGTTAACGCGTTAAATTGAATTAACCCGCCAAACTCAATAAAAAAATAAATATAATATTAAATAATAAAATTAAAAAATATTAATTAAAAAAAAAAAGGAATCAAATCACTATTCAAATGGTTTTTTGTGAGGAGGTGGTCCTCTTTTCGTTTATAGATAATTAACAATTGTTTTTATTTATTTATTATTTTTTAATGTAAATAGACCCCATTCCTTCAATATTGACTGCGTCAAGCCGTCAAGTGACCATTACGTAACAGGAAAGGTATCCCTTCCTACCGTCCAGTAAAGTAAAAGTGGTTCTAAAACTTGATAAAGATTTTTTTATTCTGTCCAAGACTCCAAGTATACTTAAAATAAAATTAAAGGAATAAGACAGGGAATTAGGGAACCAAGGTGTGTGAAGCATCAAGCGGTGACCGGAGTACTTCATGAACTGATTTGAGGAGAAGTTGAGGCACATACCTGGAGCTGGAATAGCAGGATCAGCATTTGGTGTCGAACCAGGAAGAGCACATGTTCTTGATCCACTTGATTGATTCGGACAGTAACAAGTTGTTTGATTAGTGACAGAGTCAACACCACAAACACCTGAAGAGCTGTTGCATTCCCTGCACGCCTCACCATCGACCTTCCATCTTACCTCGAATCCTTCTTTCAAGCTTTGTTCCAAATCTGGCATAATAACGACTGGTGACAAATCTGTAATAGAAACCGGCACAAAGACACTACCATAACATTCCCCAGGACCAGTAGCTCCTGCTTGGATATAACCACTTTGATAATTTACCGCGTTTATTTTGCAAGTGAACAGTCCAGGAACAGGCATGGCTGTAGGAGCAGCCATGCAACCATAAATAAATGTAAGATTTGTGTAACCCTCAACAGACTCGAAAACCTTCGGATTGAAGGTGCTGTTCACGAATTGAGGCTGACACAATCCAACCAAGTAGTCCTCTCTTGCAATCCTGAGAATTCCGTCATCCTGATTGATGTCCAGAACACGATATGCAACCTGACTAATATTCATCTTGGCGATATTATCCTCACACTTGAGCTCCAATTCAGGAATGCCACAGGCAGGCGGTCTGCCAGTTCCCCAGAAAGGAAAATCCGCGGAAATATTCCCACACACAAACTTATTACTACAGTCAGCGAACAGGGCACTGTTGCTGACAGATGAAGGAACCTGAACGAAGAGCAACAATACAATAACGAAAACTGAAGGGGAAGGAGATAGCGAAAAAACTGGGTAGTTCATTTTGGCAAAGAGGAAGCAGTATAGGAGAAACTGAGTGGGGTAATTAGTAAAGTGAGCTTGGTTGTTTCCGGGAAAGTTTAGAGGATAAAGAAATGAGTAGCGACATGATAGCCATCAAAATTAGGAAAATAAATACATCAGAAGGCGATCGATATAACCAATAATGAACTGAGAGAAAGAAAGATTGTATTTTTAAATACTTGTGTGGCTATCCCGTGTAGGATTGTATTTAATTAGCTTTAATAAGTCCTTTTCGATTTATTAGTTTATATATTTTGTAATTTATTTTATTAAACGTACAAAATATCTTTCCTCTTCTCAATTAAAAAAATACATAATACTTGAATATACATCCATATCTACCAGTCAGGTTAAAATAGTAACTACAACGTTCAACTTTCAAGGGTAAGGAACATCAAAGGGGACCAAAATGTGGACTCTAAATTGGATAGTGTAACAAGGAAAACAAAAAAAAAAAAAGTGGAGAAAGTAGCAGAAGGCTGTGACCGATTTCCTGCGTTCGCGTTTTAGTCCGTATGATGATGGTTCTTATACTTGACTTGAATTTTTCAAAGATGATTTAAGGTGTTCTAGACTCTATATGTAGCAGTTCGTCAGGGGAGGAATTAGAAAGTAATTGTTTTATGAGGTGAAACATGTAAAATTGGAAGTATAATTAAGAATTTTCAAAATCTTAGTGGTAAAATTTATGATTTTCCAAAGTGTGGGGGGCTCCATGACCCTCCATTATTCAATTTAGCCCCGTCTCTGCCGTCTGTAGTGTAAATAGGAGACTGGTCTAAGAGCTTTGCTAGTGGGAAATGGCATTATATTTTCCGTTTGGAGTCATGGGACACGTACCATCGTGTTCCATGCATGGTTTTTACTAGCATTTGTTCGAGAAGGGTTTCATGGCAAAATTCAAGTCTTCGATTGTGAATTGCAAGATCTTCCTTGCCCCAAGCTGGAAACTTCTCAATAAATCAATTGTTATATTTCTCAATTTCAAGTTTTTATGGATTGATTCAACTCTGTTCTGAACTATGAATACATTGAATCTTGTATTTATAGGGATATTAAAAACACTTATAAACTAAATAAAAGTAACATGTTATGATATTTGATTATTAGATATGCTATGATCATCCATCGGTTGCGGTGTTTTTTTTATAGGGTTTTTTTTTCTTTTTTTTTTCTCACTATTATCACAATTTAAATTCACTGGAATATTTAGTTTGGCACAATCATCGCTCGATGTTCAAAATATAGCTTCATAAAAAATAATATCTTGACTAATAACAAATTTCTTAGTGTTATAATTACATAGTTTATAAGATCTTGAATAATCACTAATAACAAGAAAAATACATTTTTCTCCTTTATCATTTACATGTTTTTTTTTTCTTTTTTGGTTTGGAATATAGGTATAGGCAATGCACCGAAAAACTCTGAGATGATTTATTATCGGTCTTCATCCAATCCAAACTTCCTCTTATGTCTTATCTTTAATAGCATGTGTGAGATTTCTATTCAAAATATGAATGCTTGAATTTGCTTCTGACCAATAAGATTTTGATAGGCCACTTTTTATCAAAAAAACTTTATACCATATCTTTAATAGTGTGAATCTTCCTTTTACAAACACAGTTTGTTTAGGCGGATAAGTTGCAATAAATTACCTCTTAATTCCATGAGTCTCACTAAAAATTGCAAATTCATGTGACTTATATTCTCCATCATGATTTGTTAGAAAAACTTTTATTGGATTGTCATCTTCATTCTCAATAATTGCTTTATACCTTTTAAAGCTTTAAATTTTTCTTGCAAAATATGAACCCAAGTTTCTTGATTATAATCATCAATAAAGATGATTATATATCTTTTATCTTTATTAGAAAATAGAGTAATTGAACCACAAATATCTAAATGAACAAGTTCAAATGGCTTCTTTGCTCTCTATGTTTTTTCTTGTGGAAACTAATTTTAGTGTTATTTGCTAACAACATATTCTTCACAAATGTAAGGAGTTGTAATTTGAGGAAGACCCACATCACTATATACTTTTGATATATAATTTTTAATTCATCAAAATTAAAATGTCCATAAAAAAAATGCCATAACCATGCTTCCTAATTTAATCTTGTAAAAAAGAAGAAGAGTAATATCGTGAAGATATTAAGCCCAATTTGTCATCTCTAATTCTACATGCTTCGATTTTGATATAAACTCTGTACCTCTTTTCTTGAAGCTGACCAACACTAAGTAAATTTGTTTTTAATTTTGGAATAAAGAAAACATCAAAGATGATATGAACAATATTTTTCTTAAATTGAATTGCTACCTTTTTTTTTTTTTTTATAACAAAAATTTTAGAATCATCACCAAGCTTCACAAAATCTTGATAAGATTCATTTGAATCAAAGAAGGTTGACTTATCTCCACTCATGTGATTGTTAAAACCAGTGTCTAAGTACCATAAACTTTGGTAACTTTTTTCATTCATATGAGAATATATCAATAAAGACGTTTCATCTTTCTTTTCTGTAAAATTAAGTTTCTACCACCATTACTATTCAAATTAGTTTGACATTTTGATTTGAAATGTTCATACCTGTACCATAAACTCTTGATTTGACCATTGATTTTGGCTTGTAAAAAGTTGAATGATTGTTGTCATATCTTTTTTTTTTAAAAGAATTAGAAGACTAATTATCTCCAAATTACTGATGTGAAAATCTAACATGATTATTGCTTATGCTCCATCCTCTTCCTCAACCACCTCTTCATGAGGTAAAAAACAATGATTATTAGATGAAAACTCATAAAACTTACTCCTCTTTATGTGTTTGAAATTGTGACAGTGATGGTGGTTTAAAATGTTTTTCGTTTAGAAATGCATCAAAATTTTTTTTTTTTTAATTTTTTAAAAATTATTTTTGACATCAGCACATCAAAACGATCTAAAAATATATATAAAAATTCATTTTAAATATATATTTTTTTAAATTTTGGCATTAATAATTAAAGAGTTTTCTCAATGATGATGATATCCTCAATTTTGTCTTCAAGGATCCACATATTGTTAATGGTTGTCATTATTTGTGGAAAATAATATATAACCGACTCTCTCATATTTATTTTAAGCAATTTAGATTTCATTTAAAGTCTTTGAAGTTATTGTATCTTTGTACTAGTTGTTTTTTAATACTTTTATTTTATTAAATCCCAAATATTATTGGAGGTGTCCTTGCAAAGAATACTTTTCAAGATTGATTAATCAATCGATTGAAAAAGATAATTCTATGTTTTGAAGCTTTCAATTGTTGCATTTTTATCATCTCCTTTTCACATATATGTTATTGATTCGGTTAATGGTTCAATTATTCATTGAGAAAAAAATTCTCCATTACTTTCTAGAACTTAGAAAATTATCCATTAACATGCTATAATGATCATAATGAAAATTATTCATAGGGGACTCTTTTTTAATGCTATTAGAGGATGATTTCTAGTTTGTTTTGGAGGCTGTTTATGCCTTGGAAGGTCCCTATTGCTGCTGTAAATTTTCTAATTTTGTATTCTTTTTTCCGCCATTAAAGTATGTTAAAATTGTTGTGTTTTGGAGTTGCTAATATATTTTTCTACGTTGTATTTTGCAACTACTTGTTTTGACTTTTCTAGCTGCGTTTAGGGTCTTGCAACTACGAGAGGCTATCGTTGCATCTGGTTACTGCCAAATACGTCGCCGCGTTTGCTACCATCAAAAGGAAAAAAGGCTACTATGTTTAAAAACACTAAATCACGCAAGTATTTGACCTCCCAAGTTTTTGTTAATGAATTCAATATTTTTTAAAAAAATTTAAATATATTTTCCCTCATATTTATTTATAAAAAATTACAACTTCTAACTATTAAATAAGTTTTATGTATACAAATCTTTTCTGATCAAGAATTCTAAGATTTTAACTAATATCTGACACCATTGAATTTAGAGGTAAAAAAAATTTAAAAACTAATTAAATTAAGAAAATAAAAAAAATACTAAAAAAACTAAATCAGAAAAAAAATCCAATTAATTTATTAAACAATCCAAAAAATATTTGATTCGATTAAGTGTTAGTTTTAATAATCTGAAATTAATTGAACTACATCAAATCAACCCAGTTCAGTCATCTCTGAAGAAGAAAAAAAATATAAATATAAACTTTTCTTACGACCCTCGAGACCAAATCAAACCCGGTTGTTCCTCCCCCAATTTTTCTCTCAATCTCAGCGTCTCCCCTTTTCTGGTTTCTATCTTCTCGTCTTCTCCAGGAACTCTACAATTCTCAGCTGCATTTGACAGCGGAATTAAGTGAGAAACTTGATAAAACTGAGTTAGTTAACTTGAGGTCGTCAACACGTAGACCTTCTTCATTCCGCTTTTCTGCTTCCACCAGCAAGATCTGAGTTTATTATTCTCTTCCTTGAAAATTCAAGAAAAGCTCGTGGAAACTAAAAATTCATTAGTAGATCTAGAAGAAAAACACAGACAAGCAAACATAACTATAAAGCAGAAGGGATTTTTTATATCTGATCTCCTCAAATCTGGTGAGGCATCTTGTACTTAAGTTTTGCTTTTTCTTGTTTGAATGCAATTAGTAAACCTGTATTGTTGGAGAGAAGTGTAAAAGAATTTTTGGATATCTTTGATGAAAGATATGTTTCCATTCTTTGCTCTGGTTTCATTACTCAGTAGTTTATGTCAAATCAACACATATATGGTCGGTTTTCCTGGTTTTTTACTTTAATTAACCGAACCAAAATTAACCAGAACTAATTTTTTTTAATTTAAAAAAACAAATTTAGCTTAGTTATTTTTTTTAATTAAAAACCAAAAAGGATCATCTTAACTAAATATAACTATTATGAACAATTAAGTTGAATATAAAAATCTTGATTGAATTTTTTGTTTTTAAATTTATTATTTTTAAAATTTTTAAAATTATTTTAATATGTTAATGTAAAAAATAAATTTTAAAAAATAAAAATAAATTATTTTTATACTTAAAAAAAAAACTTTAAATAACATTTTGAAATATATTAGAAAACTAATACCCTCTCTGCTTTATGTTTTTTTCAATCATAATAATTGAATGGTAGCACTTAGACGAGAGACACAAATTTCTTCATCAAATTTTCTATATATACATATAAACACTCAGAACAGAAGAAAACTATCAATCAACAACCAAAGTCTGGCCTATCATGCTGTAGAAAGACGACAGATCGGACAACTTTTCTACAGAAGTGTTTCCCATCTTGTCAAAACTTCCCTCCCCTCGTTCATCTTCAGTTTTCCCATGTAAGAGCCTGCATTCCTCATTGTTACACCCACCTGCTTCAACCTATTCTCTTGTTGCAGGCTCAAATCTGTGTCTGACTGTTTAAATAACATGATAATTAACGACATAAGATCAGAAACCTGAAAAAAAACAGAACTTTTAACACCCTGTAAATGTGATGTATGGAAGTTGGAACGGTAATCAATCTGAAGAAATCCCTCCCCAACTTGTAGTTCTGATTCTTTTGATGGATTCATTCCTTTGCCAGTAGTGTATATATCTTTCGAAAGTGAGAAACGTCTAATTAACAACTTTCCTGTTCTTCTCTAGTTTTGCTTGATCTAGCTTTAGAGGATTCGGTACAAGATGTACCTTGAAGCTTCTTCTGATAGGTATATATCAGCCACCGCGAATTCCTGCATATTAGCTTTATGTTAGTCCACAAACATGGCAACCATAAATTGTTTCATCAAAACAACATCAACAAAGAAAAAAAATACTAAATCACAAACTCATTTATTGTATAACACTTTGAATTTACTACTCACGGATTTTAAGCAGCTAGCAGGAATGGGGTGTGTTAGTGGAAGAACTGCTTCCCAAGAATTGATCACTCATTGAGTCTGCTGAAAGTTGAAGCGGGGAAGAAGCATGCTTCAATAGCCCAACATCATCCTCACTAATATCCAATACATCTGCCTTTCCTGCTCCATAATTTTCATTCTCGATTCTTTTCAATATCTCCAACACTTCTTCCATAGTTGGCCTCATTTCCCTCTGTTGTTGCAAACACCGGAAAGCTAACTCTGCAACTGATGTTACCATCCTCCTCACTACGAAATCCTTATCAAATCCAAGAAATGGATCAACCAACTCATTCAAAGCATGATTTTGGATTTTGTTGACTGCCATGTTGGACAGATTAATATCGTGCCGACGCCTATTGGTGTCCACTGCTTGTAAAGCTGATATCAGCTCAATCAAGACGACGCCAAAGCTGTAAACATCACTCTTGTCCGTGAGTTGGTAGCATTGATAATACTCCGGATCAACATATCCAGGTGTTCCTTGTGGAGCAGTCGTTAAATGAGTGACATTAGTTGGGAACAATCGGGACAAACCAAAATCAGCCACTTTGACACAGAAGTCATTGTCTAGGAGAATGTTATTGGTTTTTACATCTCGATGTATGACATCTGATGCATGGAGGTACACCAGCGCACTGGCTGTCTCTATGGCAATGCTTAGCCGAACAGGCAAAGTGAGCAAACCAGAGCTTGATTGTCTTCCATGAAGATGATCAGCAACAGTTCCATTAGGAATGTATTCATAAACGAGTAGAAGCTCTCGGCTGTGCCTGGAGGTACATCCGTGAAGTTTCACCAGATTCCGGTGTCGTAAATGAGCTAGGATCTCAATTTCATTCATAAACTGCTCATTACGTTTCATGTTGTTCTCATATAGGCGCTTGACGGCAACCTCATGCCCATCCCTGAGTACACCTGATAAAACAAGCAATAGCAATAGAAATTTAGAAAGAGTGAACAAAGCAGTTAATGGATGCAAGTTCCTATACTGCAAAATGAAACCATTTCATCTTCTAACCATAATAAACAGTGCCAAACCCTCCATCTCCAAGTTCTCTTGAAGAATCAAAAAAGTTAGTTGCCTCCTCAAGTTCATCATGGCCGAAAACCCGAACTCCAAAGTAGGTACTACCCTTATCAATGTCAGACCTTAAGGAGGTAAGAGAAGGGGTGGTTTGAGAGAGATTAGTTGAGGTAGCAAGGCCTTTGCTTGAAGGAGTTGCTATAGGAAGTTCTTCGGTTTTCTCTAGGGCGGCTTTTCTTCTCCTCCGTTGTATAAAGGCCATGATCCAGCATCCCACAAAGGCACCAATAAGAGCACCTGCTGAGCTAAGTCCTGGAGATGAAAATAAATAAATAAACCAAAATGCTCAGCATGTGTTTTTGGTGTTGATTTTATAAAGTGTGTGTAGCAGAATTGTACCAATTTCGAGTGCACTCTTTCGAGACTTCTTCCCTGCAAAAAAATCATGAAAGCAAGTTTTCAGGAGGCAGTAGGCACTTAGTAAGCATGATCAATTGGACTGAACTTGAAATATGATAGTGGCTATCTCAATTATTATTTGTTGAACACAAAATAGTTCATGTCTTGATTCAGATTATATACATACAAGCTACTTTCCTAAAGAAACTGTCCTAAAGAAACTGGAACATTAAGGGATGCACGTTCGCCGTTGCGAAAATCACACAGAAACATTGCAAAAAACAGAGAGAACAGGGGAATCAAACTATGAGTAATTGAATTGTTCAATTTTCCTAATCACTCAACACAACTTCTAAAGAAATAAGTATCAATGGCTGCAAAAAAAAAAAAAAACTCCTAAAAATTAACTTAGATTTAATTAGCTACTCATGAACAAGATGTGGATCGTATTGTGTATTCAAACTCACCACATAGAGCTCCAACTTTCTTAGGGTCATAGTCAACACAAGACTGAAGAAAGAAGCCTAATTTCGAACATTAAACCTCTTTAACAAATAACCTCGAATTGTTACAATTGATTATTCATTAACACTAAACAAAAACCAGTGGACTTGTAAGCCTCTGAAAGTAGTTCAAACATCGATTCTTGAAATTATTGAAGCATTTGCTTGGAAATTATCAAAGACCAAAATATGACAGGGTAAAACCTGACCTTGCTCAAATATGCAGGAGAAGTTACAAATATCTGAAACATAATTTTGTTCCTTGACTACTTAGAAGAGTAGGATGGCTAGTTGCATTTCACTAAACAAGAAACCTGGAAAAATTTCAGTTCACTAAACGAGGAACCTGGACTGGTGGGGATAAAGAGTATTTAGCAATTCTAAATTAACTGAGAGTAATTTCATTAGACAGTCTCTTGCTCCTGCTACTGCTAAAGAAATAATATATCTCGACACATACTAGGTTGGGAATACTTTAAGGATTGCTCCTTGTGATACCTGTATTTTCATGTTATAAAATCTGTCAGTTAATCGAATTCTTTGTTTCCTTGATATACTGGAATTAAATGGTCAAGGAAGGTGTTCTCTTCAGGATCATGGAGCTTTGAACAATTCCTAATAGCTAGCTAGGTTCCTCCCTCTGCTCAAAGGAACGATTCACACCTGTTTCTTTTACCAGAGGTCCTCCTACATCACCTAGCCTGGAGGGCATATCTTAGATTTCAGCTATCTCTATCTATCCAATCATGGCATCAAGAAAGAAAAGAGGACATACTTGTTGATTGACTAGGTGCCTGTGGTGATGATGAGCATTCAAAATCTTGAGGTTGATCCGCACAGTAACAAGTGAATGCTGTAGTGGTCCTGTTGTACCCACACAGACCACCAGAAGATTCACATGTATCACATAATGAATCATTTGCACTCCAAACCAACTCAAAACCTTGATTAATAGCTTCAAGCAACTGTGCTACAGTTGGACTGACTAGAATTGGCTCAATAGCTGATTGAAGGGCAGGAACTTTAACACTATTGTTGCATGTTGTCAGGTAGCTGGTTAAGCTTGGAGCAGTCCCACTAAGGAGATAGAGGTTGGCTGTTATAAAGTATCCCATCATAACAGTGTCGTTAATGTTGCAAGTAAACTGAGATATTGATAACGCTGGTGGGCTTGGACTAGGGCAACCATAGAACAGTGTTACCTCACCATGATCTGAAGTGTAATTCAAGAGGTTTGGATTCAAAGAGGTGTTGGAAAGGAGAGTAGGACATAGATTTTCTGTGTAATCTGATCTAGAAACATTGAGAGTCCGCGACTGGTTATTGACGCCAAGGAGTTTGTAAGTCGATCCCATGATTGTGATCTCCGGATCCTGGTTGCTGCAACCGAGCTCAAACCCGGGATAGCCACAGTAATCAGGCCTATCGGATCCCGAGAAAGGATAACCAACACCCTTAATATTTCCGCAATCAAATGACTTCATGCAGCTCAGATATCGCTCATCATCATCAGCAAACACAGGAGCTGAACCACAGACCAAGGCTATGGTTAGGAGTAGGAGAAGCCAGGACATGGCCTGAAGGAGTAGCAGTCGTGTTTTTGCTGAGGGATTGGCAGGAAACGTTGTTCAAGTATTGAGTTAAGAGGGAAAAACACATAGGTGGGAGTTATTTACTCGATCAATACAATAGAATTTGTAGTACGTATTTGACCAATGGGGATTTTGTCAAAGAGAAGCTTCCATTAGAATGGTGAGAGTGGCATCAACGTAAATTCAGGCGGCCAAACAAGTAGGCAGGTCATTTTGTCAGCAAGATAATGCGTATTTTGAATCCTGATAGTCAAATTCTGTGTTCTTGTTAAAATTTTCATAGCACTTTTGGTAGACCCTTATACACCAAATCATTTCTTACTTTAATCGTCGCTGGGTCACGCGCTAAAAAGGAAGAAGAGATGTCTATTCCTGTTTTCATGGTAGCTAACAAGCCTTTATATGTATGTATGTCCATATATATATATATATATAAAATAATTATTATTTAAATATTTAGTTGTTTGATTTTTTTTTAAAGTTTTTTTATTGCGTTTAGTTTCATGAATTGTAAACCGCCACGTTAAATATTTAATAATCAAATTTCATGATATATCTTTAGATTATTTAGTTTTTAAGATCCTAATTGTTGCTCCACGTGTGAATTTATTAAATGAAAATCTATAAATAAAAAAAAGTCATATACACATCACTACTTTGACATTATAAAAATATAAAATATAAAATATAAAAATTAAATATAATTTATTGTAAATACGAGTTTGTAACTACTGTAACCTTATTTTGATATCCTTTTGGCTGATTAAGTTTATATGGTATGATGACGAATCAAGGAAAAAGAATTTTGTGATGTTACGGTGACCTATGTTTAAATTCCTAGAGTAAACGTGTGAATTATTTAAAATTAATTTCATAAGTGCCACCTAAAGTCAAATCATACGAAAACAGGAGGTCGGAATTTGAAGTTTCAGCTGATAGATTATTCCAGGAAAATGAACAAAGAAGAAAATGACATCTGCAGAAAGACCAAGTCTCTGATGTGGACTCCATTTCTGCATCACCTTGTGAATTTCCTGGTGTTTTCCTACCTTATTTCCCCCCATATTTTAATTACCAAATGTTCCATGTAATTTTGTAATTTTATGTTGACTAGATACTTTGCCGGTCCAGCCGTCAAGGAATTCATAGTTATAATTAGGCTTAACCTAAACCAAGCTATAGAAGAATCCAGTTTTTTTAAACATGTTATTTTTTATTTTAAAAAAAACCTAAAACAACTATTTTTCAACTTTTAAAAATAAAAATAAAAAAATTGAATGGGCTTGAATCAACTCATTTGATCCACAATCTAGATATTGAGAAGATCAACCTTAAATCAAATTGAGAGTTATAAATTTATTTTAATTCTAAAGAGGGTATTTGAAAAAAAAAGGTTAAATTGGTGACAACTCAACAGCACTTAATTAAGAAACACATAGCGAAGAGATTAAAATATCATAGAAATGAAAATATATATTGTTTTTGTTTTTTAATCAGATGGACTAACTATTTTTTTTTCTAATAAAACGAGGACTGAATAAATAATTTAGGCAATTCTTAAAGCAGACAAGTTAAATTCTTAGCTATGATGTTTACTTCAGTCCAAGTCTAATTAAAATAAAATTAAAATAACAACACAGGAATGGAACTAATTAAGGTGTGTGAAGCATCAACAAGTGACTGGAGTTCATCATCAACTGATTCGAGGAGAAGTTGAGGTACATACCTCGATATGGAAGAGCAGGAGCAGGAGGAGGAGCAGGAGGAGGACATTTTGTTGATCCACTTGATTGATTTGGACAGTAACAAGTTGTTTTATTAGTTGCATCGTCAATACCACAAGCTCCTGAAGAGGTGATGCATTCCAAACACGCCTTCCATTCGACCTTCAATCTTACCTCGAATCCTTTTCTCAAGTGTTCTTCCAAATCTTGGACAGTAACAAGTTTTTGTATTCGTGACCAATTTGGTATAGAAAATGGCACTAAGACACTACGATAGCATTCGCCAGGACCAGTATCTCCTACTTGGATATAAACACCTTGATCCTTAACCTCATTTATCTTGCAAGTGAAAGGTATGGTTGGATCAGGAGCATCCTCGCAACCATAAATGAATGTAATATTTGTGTAACCCTCAACAGACTCGAAAACCTTAGGATTGAACGTGCTGTTCATAAACTGAGGTGAGCACAATCCAACCATGTAGTCCTCTCTTGCAATCCTGAGAATTCTATCATCCTGATAGATTCCCAAAACACGATATGCAACCTGATTGATATTCATCTTGGCGATATCATTATTCTCACACCTGAGCTCCAATTCAGGAAGGCCACAGGCACGTGGTCTGTCATAATTTCCCCAGAACGGAAAACCCGCGGAGATATCCCCACAGGCAAACTGTTTACGACAGTCAGTGAACAGGTCATCGTTGCTCGAGGATGAAGGGACTTGAATGAAGAGCAACAATACAAGAACCAAATCTGAAAGAAAAGAAAAGGCCGAGGAATTCATTCTGGCAAGAGGAAGTAGCATAGGAGAAATGGAATTGTGTGTTAGCAATATGGGCTTGGTTGTTTCGAGGATAAAGAGATGAGCCTTGACGTGCTAATTATCAATTTCAGGTAAATAAATACATCAGAAAGGGATACATGTGAACGCAATACTTGGATTTAAATGCTTGGTGGACTCAAAGTTTTTCATTTATTTGTTTCTTGGGAAAGGGCTACCACATTAATTTCTTTCGACGAGGCCTCTATTTGCAAAATGAAGTCTTTGTATGCTATGATGCATCACTGTCTTGGGGACTAAAAGAAGAGAACAGAATCGGTCAAATATATTAAAGGACACGCAAAAAAATCCTCGCATAGTTTGGAAAATTATATTTGTGGTTGATGATAATAAAATGAAATCGGGTCTTATTAAATCAAATTTAATGACTGATTCAAAAAATTAAGTCAATTTTTTTTATTTGATCCAAAAAAACTAGTTAATAACTATTACAAGCCCTTCTCCAACTGTCAAACTTGTATTTATAATTAACAATTACTGAGAAAATTGTAGATTAGTTTGAGAAAACCTTTCGGAGTAAAAAAAAATCGGTAAAATTGAATTATTTGTTTTAAAGGCATGGTCATGTCAGTAAAATGTTGTATATTAGAAAAATTGGACTGTGATTGCCCACATGCTACAGCTTCCAGGAATGGGACATCAAATTGGAGTGCTATGACAAATAAAAAACGCACTTTGAGTATGGACTGGGATAGTAAACTAAGAAGTAAATGTGGAGACATTAAATTAAATTAAATGGAAGGTTGAAAGTTGAAACCGATTGCGTGACATTGGGTTTCAGTGATAGAGACGAGGACTCACTAGACTTCACTAATAGAAAAAGAAATTTTATTATATTTTTTTATAAAATATTATTTATTATTTATTTTTCCTGTTTTTCTAATTAATTTCTATTCTACATTTAAAAAGTTAGATTCCATGATTTGTTTTTTTACGAGGTCATTCTAATATCATGATCCAGGTTATAGGTTTAATGGATTAACTTGATTTGTTTTTTTTTTTAATTTTATTTTTATTTTTTAATATTAGATTTATTGAGAATTGAGTTTTATAATTTTATAATTTATTTTTCTAAATTATCATATTCTCATGATATAAACTTGTAAGTTTGATGAGTTAACCTGACTCAAAAAAAAATTTTATTGATTTTTTTTTATATTTTATCATTCAATATTAAATTGTTTGATAATTAAGTTTTATGATTTATTTTGACTTATTTTTTTATAAAATTATCCTCGTCTCATAATTCGAATCATGAATTTAGCGGGTTAACCCAAGTTAACTCGAATAGTTTTTTAATTTTTTTTTAATTGATTTTTTTTTAAAAAAATCAACCTAGACATGGCATAACCGAATCAATGTCTTGGTTGGTTGAATTATAATTATAAATCTTACTAGGATTAAGTTTGAACCCGCGTTCTTACAATTTCAGGATGCTTACAGATTGTCTACTCCCCGTCAAACACTTCACAAGGATTTCGTAGGGAAAGGAGCGGTGCAATATTTCCATGGTGGGAGCCCAGCGTCAAGATCTGAACTTCAAATCAAATATCAGCTTAAAGCTGCGTCTGAGACTTGCCGTTGGTTTATCTATCCACGATGGAGATGAGAAATACGCGTTTCTTCAGCCATCTGCCGGGAAAGTCCATCAACATGATGACGCACACGGCATGCAAAACGACTTGTTGACTAGTATGCCTCACAATTGCATACCTGTTAAAGTCATTAAATATAGTAATTTAGCTGTCGTTGTCTAGGTCATGGATTCTTTTTTGTCTCTGTTTTAGCCAGGTCAAAGCTGATATCTTTGGCTATAAATCACACAGGAAGAAGAAGATTGCCCGTGGTTCAAGTAACTTGGTGCTTTCTAACACGAAATCCCAGTCAAGTTGATAATCGGATGTGGATTTTGGGCTTTTATACAATCCAATCCAGCAATTTTGTGAATTGATGATATTGGATCATAACTATTTTCTGGGATTTACTACTTGTTATTGCTGGGCTCTAGTTCAATTCTTGTATTTTATTTTGATGGATGGTTTGTGCTCCAACTATATTTCCGGGCCTTTCTTGTAGTGCTGGGCTGCTGATTGCTTCCAGTCCGAGACTTCTTGTGCATTTATTCAACTTAAAGTTCCGGAAGGATTAACTTGTTTTCTAAAAAAAATTAAAATTTTTTATTGAATTTATTTTATTTTGATGTGATATAGTTAGAAATAATAAAAAAATAATATGATTTTAATATATTTTTTTAAAAATTACTTTAAAATGCAGCCTCTATCAAAAATTATAGTTATTAAACCTAGTCTAAAGGTTGGCTCGGCCAAGGGGTCGGGTCCCAGGTTTCATGGATCAACCCGAATCAACCTGGAAAAATTTTTAAAAATAAAATTTAATATTCTTTATGAAAAAATTAAAAAAAAAATCTATCTAAATATAGGCTATAAATATTGTAAATAATGAAGTTGAAAAGAATATTTTTTAGAAAACAAATTATCTCACATTACAAATATATTATGTAAGCTTTTAAGTTGAAGTATTTAAATTAAAATTTTTTTTATCCCACATTAAAAAAACATAATTTTTTTTTCTTGTGAACATAGAGTATATGTACTAATATGTTTCAAATTCTATATTGAAAAAACATAATTTTTTTTTCTTGGGAACATAGAATATATATACTATGAGTTTCAAATCTCATATTAAAAAGATATTTTGTTATCATTTTAAGTTTAAATATTTAAATCAAAAGGTTTTATTTTATACCACATTGAAAAAATATAGAATATATATACTAATAGGTTTCAAATTTCATATTTGAAAAAAAAAAATAACAAAAACGCACTGGTCTCGCCCGGGTTGACCTCCCGGGTCTATCAAGTTTGGCTGGATCGTTATACTGGCAAGTTTTTTAATAAATTCAGACTGGTCCAGCCCTTGGATTGACAGAGTCTCGAGGCGGCCAACCAGACCAGTCCAGGTTTAATACTCGCGCCAAAAACACCACTGAAAAATTCTATTTTCACAGGAAAGCAGTGGCTATGATTTATAAACCAGTGAATTAATTACAGATGTTACGCTTTTTAATCACATGTGAAAGAAACAACAAAAGTCAAATACGTGAAAAACTGGGAATTGCTTACCCAAGTTTCCCGTGACTTCAAATTATTGTTCTGTTAACATGATACATCAACGAGAAAGCAAGAAAAACCATCTATCAAGAACCGATGCCATGGACAATGCCATTCAGCTTTCTATCTAAAACTTCTGAGCAAATCTGTCCCATCATATGGTAGAAAGACAACAAGTCAGACAACTGCTCTGCAGACATTTTCCCCATCACATTTTTTGCCAAATCTTCCCTCTCCTCATTCATCCTCAGTCTTTCAATGTAGGAACCTGCATTCCTCACTGTTGCACCCATCTGCTTCAATCTGTTCTCTTGTTGTAAGCTCAGAGCTGTGCTGGACTGCATGGATTAAATGATCATTAATGACACAAGATCAAAGGCCTGAAAACAAAATCTATGAACCTGAGACAATGTTCAAGCATTTTGTGAATAGTGAATATGGACTCTTTATCATTCTATCTAAAGTTTATACCTCTAGGAATTCTGCTCCAGCTTGTAGTTCTGATTCCTTTGATGGATTCATTCTTTGGCCAGTAGTGTATATGTTTCTTGCAAGAAAGAAACTTCTAACTATATTCTTCCTTTTCTTCTCCATTGCTTGATCTAGCTTGAGAGGCCTTGGCACAGATGTAGTACTACTGTTGAGCTTCTTCTGATAAGCAATCACAGCCTTGACAAATTCCTGCACAATACCATGAACATATCAATTATACATTATTTCATCAAATTTTTCCCATAAAAGATCGTATGTAAAGGGCGGGTTTAAAACCTGATAGGCCCTTGGGCATCCTGGATAATCAAACTTGTCGGTGTCATCCTGCCTCATTCTCTCTGGATGGAATTGAAGTCCCATTATGAACTTACCCTCTTCAGGATTACAAGCATCAGGATCATAAAACCCCTCAATCAATCCATCTGGTGCGAACGCCATGGGCACAAATCTTTGTGCTAACCTATTCACCCCCTGGTGGTGATAACTATTAACCAAAATCTCCATTTTATCTTCTTCCAGAGAATCCCTAAACCAGTCATGCAAAGGGGTGTTCTCTACCACCTTAACCACATGTCTGTGCCCATCATAATTATCATAATCCATGTGCTTCACTCTTTGAGACTCGTGAATCTTCTTTGAAACCTCCTTTTCAATGTCCTGATAAAGGGTACCCCCAGAAGCAACATTCAGAACTTGAGATCCTCTGCAAATCCCCAGATAAGGTATGTTTCTTTCAAGGCAGAGTTTTGCAAGCCTCAACTCAATCGAATCCTTCTCTCTATCAATAGCTGTATCACTTGCATGAATCCTCCTGATTTCTTCTAATTCTTCTAGTGAAAGATTAGATGTCTCAGCTTCATATAAGGATAGATCAACATCTTCTCCTTCACAAAGAAGAACACCATGGATAGGCTCAAAACTATCTAACAACATGTGCAACCCGCTAACACGGGGCACGATAACCGGTACTGCACCGTAGCCAACTACAAGATCAAGATGATATTCACCTGGAAAACAAAATATTAGCATTGCTAGTCATCATATGAACAGATCAAGAATGATCAAACAACGAGAACGTACCAACAAAATCTACAAATTTGTTTTTGCGGAGGCTGCGTCTAGAGACGATGAGAACACGAGGGAGTATAACAGAGAGATCAGGAGACATGATGGTGTAGAACTTGGAAGGATAAGAAGTTTTGTTGAATTTTGCTAGCTATTTATATACAAAACCTTAGGATTTAGGCGTTAAATTTTATTGGACTTCCTAGGTATAGGGGAGAAAGACAGGTCCACATGGACATGGCGCCGCGAAGCATCCCCATTTCCATCAAGGTATTAAGTAAGCAGGTAACTTTTTTAATTTTTTTATGTTATGATAATTTAAAATAATTTTTTCAATTTCTTGGTGGGATTGTTATTTTCAAAAGCCACCAAATCGTGGTTCGCATGGTCTCGAATGAAAATATTAGCTTTTTAACATGATAAAAACTTGTAACATGTTCTTCTTCCTATACAAGATTTCGTTTCATGGTCTGTCTGAAGAAACTCATCGCCACCAGCTCTAATCATCAAAATACAGACAGTGATACAAGGAAAAAATTTTAAAAAATAAGAAAAAATAAAAATTATATAAACAACAAACATTTCTGTACCATAATTATCATGTGTATTTAGTGTGTGTAGCTGTTCCTATCACTCATATTTATACATGTAGTCTTTTGCTTGAGTATGTATATTTTATTGCCAAATTATAAGAAAGGTGTGAAATTTTCACTGTTTAAAAATCATTATTTATCATTTCACATATCACTATGGATATGAGTAATGATTTGTTTAAAAAATTTTAATTTGATTATTAAACTTTTTTTTTTTTACGATTGAACCCTTTTAAGCCCAAATTAGTACCTAATTGCATGTTTTTTAAAGAGAGAATTGAATTGAAAGCCAGATGACTGAAGTAAAAAGCATAGGTAAAGATAGTGCTTTTTAATTTTGTTTGAAAAGTACATTTGAGTCACCTGTTTTTTTAGCGATTACTTGACCGGTCTCTCTAATTCTATAAAAAATAATTTTGATACTAAACTTTATTTTCATTATTTTTTAGTTTTTATTGGGTGTGAAAAAATAAAAGGAATTGTCTGAATCTGACCTAGAGCGAGAAAGATGTCGTTTTTACGATTCTGACCACCAAAATGATAGATTTTTGTTCCAAATGGTTCCATACAATGGATAGAGTTTGAAACATGTTTTTTTTTAACCTTGATAGTGCTTACAAAAATAAATCTGAGCTCGGAAAGAAACTAGGTTTCAAGTTGATTTTGGATTTTGAAGTGGTTTTTTGCACTCTTGAAGGTTAAGGATTGATTTAACATGGTTATTTTGGTGTGTTCTAGATTCATAGATTTGACGAGTTTAACCATTATTCTTTAATATTAGATTGGTTGGGAAATAAATTGCATGATTTATTTTTGTTTGTTTTTTATAGAGTTATCAGTATCTAAATAAGTTTTTATTTTTAGGGTAGTGCTTAATTTTGTAACCATATATTCTTATTATATAATTAAAAGAAATAGTTTATAAAAAAGTTATTGAACTTAATGAAGTCTATGACACGGGTCATTGGGAGATTGAGATCGACTCAATCTATTATTGTCTAAATATTTTTTTTAAAAAAGGTTAATATCTGGAAATGTTTTTTTAAAAAAAGTTAAGTTATGTTTTTAACCGTCATTAATATTGTATTTAAATTCATAGAATCAATTAGTTTATGTTATTTGGTTGGAAACTCGATCAAGACAAATATATAGTGAGATTTTAATATTTATAGATTTAATAAAATGGTTAAAATTTTATTTATACCCTTAACATTTTTTTATATTTTTGAAAACTAACGTACTAGTACTATCATATGTGAAGCTGCCATTTACAAGGATCATTGATTAGAGAGGAGACGTTGAGAGCTCATATCTTGGGGAGGCATGTCTAAGACGGGCCAGAGCTGAGGGAGAAGATGAGCTGGGACCAGGTAGAAGCACTTGAGATGGTGTGGAGTGTGTAGACTGAACGCCTCCTTGCCATTTGGAGAAGCACTTTTGGCCAGAGTGTTATGGAGGCTATTAAACGAATCCAAAACCAATCCTGATTTCAATGCTCTGATTTTATGTTTTTTAAAGCTAAACAAGCGACCAGCAAAACCTTCATTTTTAGGTTTTGTTTAGAATTACGAGGAAAAATGATTTTTAAGAGTATTTTTTTTATTTCAAATGCATCTGAATGATTTTATTTTTATATTAATATTTTAAAATTATATAAAAAAAATAAATTAATTTAATACCAAACAACCTGACAATTAGTCATTTCAATACATTTTATATAATTCGTCACCACTCGGTAATTTCACAATAACTTCCATAAAAAACTAATATGTAATGCTTGCGAGGATTGATTTAATGTAATCGCATTAATTTGGAGTGTCTAAAAGCAATCAAGATTATTGATAAAAAAAAATAATTTGACTAATTTTTCTAAATTTTTTTTTTTAATTTCAAGATGACACCTATTTTTTTTTTAAAAAAAATATTGAGATGACACATATTGGATTGACCCTAATCAATTTGGGTTAACCTGCTAAATCATAACTCTGGTCATGAAACTATAATAACTTAATAGAAAATAAATTGAAACAAATTATGAAGTTCAATTCCTAATCAACCCAACATGGAAGGATAATATTTAAAAATAATAATTAAAAAATAACTTGAGTCTACTCGAATTATCTTGTCAAACTCGCAACTCCAGTCATAAGATCGGATAACCTAATTAAAAGCAAATCAAAATAAATTATGTAGCCCGATTCTTAATAAACCCTATGTTGATGGATGAAATTGAAAAAAAATTAATTAAAAAAATAAATATAAAATAACTCGAGTCAACCTAAGCTACGTACTTGCATGCCAAACCTACAACCCGAGTCACGAGCGAGAATACCTCAAAAAAAATAAAAAAAATCATGAAACTTAATTTCTAATCAGCTCAATGTTAAAAGGATGACAATAAAAAAAATAACCCGAGTTAACATGAGTTAACCGACCAAACTCGCAACTTATGTCATGATACTGAGATTACCTCATAAAATATAAATTAAAATAAGTTATTGACCTTAATTTCTAGTGCAACTAAATGTTGAATGATAAAATTAAAAACAAAATAAATTTTAAAATTTTTTAAAAACTCTTGAGTTAACCTGCCAAAACCGTGAATTAGATCATGAGACCGGAATTGTTTATGAAAATAAATCAAATTAAGTTTTTTAAATCTAATATTTATGAAATAAAGAAAAATAAAGCCTTGTTCCAGTAAACAATGCTTTTTAAGAACATGAACACTGAACTCATTTTTTTTTAATTGATAAGTTGAGAGAGAGAGTGAGAGAGTATAGCTATGTAGACGAACCAAATTTGACAATGTAATTGATTTTGAAAAAGTCATTAGAAAGACTAAAGTTGGTTCTGGCATACAAAAGGAAAATTTGAAAGGCACGTGTCTGGGTTTTTAAAAGATAAAAAAATAAAATATGACGCTTTAAGATATTTTATTTTAGGAATGAAGATAGTTCTAAACTTAATGATTTACGCGTTAAGGCTCCTTTTGCTACATAACTTATAGTTTTCCATGAATTTTTTTATCCTTTGGTATTTTATAAATTAAAATAGCTATTCATCTGACTTCCAGTTATATGTTGCGGGTCGCGTCGCGACATTGCTCGGAAATGGCAGAGGCTTAGAGATATTACAAAAGAGTATTTCAAAACACGTAACTAAAATTGTAATTCTCACAAATATTTAGATAGTATTCACATCAAAATTCCATTTCTAAAAATTGGAAGAGCGATTAGTTGAGGTAGCAAGGCTTTTGCTTGGAGGAGTTGCTACAGGAAGTTCTTCGGTTTTCTCTACGGCAGCTTTTCTTCTCCTCCGTTGTATAAAGGCCATGATCCAGCATCCCAAAAAGGCACCAACAACAGCACCTGCTGAGCTAAGCCCTGGAAATGAAAATAAATAAATAAATAAATAAAAATGCTCGGTATGTATTTTTGGTGTTGATTAATAAAGTGTGTGTAGCAGAATTGTACCAATTTCGAGTGCACTGTTTCGAGACTTCTTCCCTGCAAAAAAATCATGAAGCAAGAAACATCAATGACCACATTGAAGCAAGTTTTCAGTTGGCTGTAGGCACTTAGCAAGCATGATCAATTGGACTGAACTTGAAATATGATAGTGGCTATCTCAATTATTATTTGATGAACACAAAATAATTCATGTCTTCATTCAGATTATAGACATACAAGCTGTTGTTCTAAAGAAACTGGAACATCAAGGGAAGCAGGTTAGGCATTGCGAAAACATTAAGGGAAGCAGATTATAGACATACGAGCTATTGTCCTAAAGAATTTTGTGATGATACGGTGCTCTGTGTTTAAATTACTAGAGTAAACGTGTGAATTATTTAAAATTAATTTCATAGATGCAAGCTAAGGTAAGGTAAAAACATGCCAGAGAGTCTCGGACCACCACTCCCCGAAACCCCCTGCTGGTGCAAGAATTTACAAATCCTTCGTTATTGTATGTTTTTGTTTGGCACTTTGCCGGTCCAGCCGTCAAGGAATATGAACAGCTCCACGAGGCAACAATCACATGCATGTTAAAAATGGAAAAAATCGTAGTTATAATTTCTGCTCGGCCTAGGTCAATTTTATAAATCTCTGATTTGAGGCTTAACCTAGACCAAGTTGATAGGAGAATTCAGTATTTTTAAAATGAAGTTTTTTTTTTTTTTTAAAAAAAAGCCCAAAACAATTTTCTTTTAAGGTTTTTTTTTTTTTTTTTAAAAAAAGAAGCTTAGATTGTCCTGAGTCAGCTGATTCGAGGAGAAGTTGAGGTACATACCTGGAGCTGGAAGAGCACATGTTTGTGATCCACTTGATTGATTTGGACAGTAACAAGTTGTTTGATTAGTTGCATAGTCAATACCACAAGCTCCTGAAGAGGTGATGCATTCCAAACACGCCTTCCAATCGACCTTCAATCTTACCTCGAATCCTTTTCTCAGGAGTTCTTCCCAACCTGGCAGATCCTTGATTGGTGGCCGTGGCACATCTGTTTTAGAAACTGGCACTAAGACACTACGATTGCATTCACCAGGACCAGTATCTCCTTCTTGGATATAACCACCTTGATCATTAACCTCATTTCTTTTGCAAATGAAAGGTATTCTACCAGGTATGGTTGGAGGAGCATCCTTGCAACCATAAATGAATGTCAGATTTTTGTAACCCTCAACATGCTCGAAAACCTTAGGACTGAACGTGCTGTTCATAAACTGAGGTGAGCACAATCCAACCATGTAGTCCTCTCTTGCAATCCTGAGAATTCAATCATGCTGATTGATTTCCAAAACACGATATGCAACCTGATTGATATTCATCTTGGCGATATCATTATTCTCACACCTGAGCTCCAATTCAGGAACGCCACAGGCAGGTGATCTGTCATTTCCCCAGAACGGAAAACCCGCGGAAACACGCCCACATTCAAACTTTTTACGACAGGCAGTGAACAGGTCATCGTTGCTCGAGGATGAAGGCACTTGAATGAAGAGCAACAATACAAGAACAAAATCTGAAAGAAAAGAAAAGGCCGAGGAATTCATTCTGGCAAGAGGAAGTAGCATAGGAGAAATGGAACTGTGTGTTAGCAATATGGGCTTGGTTGTTTCAGGGATAGTTTCAATTATAAAGAGATGAGTTTTGACGTGCTAATTATCAATTTCAGATAAATAAATACATCAGAAAGGTATAGATGTGAACGCAACACTTGGATTTAAAGGCTTAGTGGACTCAAAGTTTTTAATTTAAGGTTTTCATGGTAAAGGTCTTCCCGATTGCGTGACATGGGGTTTCAGTGATTGAATTTGAGACGAAGCCTCACTTGACTTGACTTGACTTGACTTGACTTGGAACTCTGAAAGATGATGTTCAAAAATATAAAAGAAAAAAGAAACGAAGAAGGAACTTTGAAAGGTAATTCATTTTAATCTTTACTCTTTGTAATTCTTTAATAATATGATAGTGGGTGTTTTAATTTAAAAACATATTAAAAAAAAACTTTCAAATTTTTTTTTAATATAAATACATTAAAACAATCTAAAAATATAAAAAATATTTTTAAAATAAAAAAATATTTTTAAAATAAAAAAATAAATAATATTTTTATATAAATATCGCAATCGGTAGTTTTGATAGGAAGCTAGTTAAGATCTATACTAATGGGAAATTAGATCTTTAACCAGTCTTTGATCTAAGACCCTCAACTTTTTAATATATTCCTAATTAGATTAACATAAGTTAATACAATGATTAGATAATTACTTGAAAATCATACAAGTTTTCTCTATCTCATTAAAACCTCATGAATTTACTAAAATCTCTCACATCATATGAATGAATAAATTACATAAAAAAACATAAATTCTATATATTTTTATATAGTTTCATCCATCATACAAGTCATGATTTAAAACAAGAATTTTAGAGATTTCACTAGGAAAAGAGAAAAGTTAAATGATTGTTTAACAATTCCGTAGACTAAAAAGTAAATGATGTATCATTGAGATTTTATTTATATATTGAAGATTTAGTTGATATATATATATATATAGGGACCTAACTAAGACTGATCTCAAAGATTAAAGACTTTTTTAGGGTTTTTTTTTATGTTTTAACTCCTATAAAATAGTATAGGACCCAACCTGAGACCTAGTGTTTGTTTGTTTACACAGCTGCAACTGTGTTTTAAATAAACCGTATATTTAAGCTGTTTAGTAAAGAAAAAACAGGATTTACTGTTCATGAACCCCATTGTTTACTGCGTTTGCAAGGCAAGGGGAGAAGAAGCAGCTTGGAGCTGCTTTATCTGCAAACTGTGTTACAGCACAGTAACCAGAGGCGCAACTTTTTCTTCTTCTGCATTTCCATGTCTCCACTATTCACATGAACAGTGGAGACATGGAAGTGCAGCAGAAGAAGAAGGAGAATGAGGGGCTGGGAAAAACAAGGAAATAGTAGCTAGCTTTGTCATCCAACTCCAGCACCAAGCAGACATTAAAAGGAGAAGGAGCATAACAGAGGAATAGCTAGAAAAGTGGTCAACTTTCATCTTCATTCCCTCTTGTTTTGCTTTTATCAACATTACACTGTTCAAGTAAATTTTAATTCACTTGAACAGTATAACAACATGTGTGAATTTAGTACACGCATGTTGCTTTGCCCAGTCGGGTCATTGGCTTGGGGCAGTAATCGAGCCAGGTTGGTTGGGTTTAGCACAGCCCATATGGGTCGGACCGGGTCTGATCCAAACTTAAATGCATTGACTCGCGTTCGTCCCAAACCTAAATGCATTGAATTGAATGTGACCCAGTAAAATAAAAAAACATTCACAAATATTGTGTTTTATTTGAAAAACTAATGTTTAACATGATTCAATTGCATGCACTACATAATTACATTTGAAGGAGATCGTATGATTACGTAACATTTGCAAAATTTGATCGCAATTTCAATTTTGTTCTTGATGATATTTTATCTTATGTTGTTGCACGCTCATGAAACTATGAAAACTGTAGTCTTTGTTGGATAAATTTTATACGTGATGAAATTGCACATAGTTTAATGCAATAATAAAATATAATTTATATAAAGTATTGCTTATTTTATGATGTAATAGTAATAGTTAAATCGAAAATATTTCAATGAAAAATCACCAATATTAATATGTTTTTTTTAATTATTTTATAACCTCAGTTTGAAAATCATTTTTTAACCAAACACATTAATTACTTTGTGTTCAACCTCAATTTCAACTATAATTTTAACCAAATATATATTTTTCCAAACCAACCTCATTTAAAAATACTTTTTATAAAACAATTTTTTTCAAATCACAACAACAATAGCTATCAAAATACTAAACACACTAACCTAGCCTAGGCTCGGGTTTATCATATCAATTACCTTAATAAACTCAACTTTTTACTCTTTGAAACTAATCTTAATCTTTTAGTTGATCTTGTACTCGGATTAAATCATACTCTTTAAGTAATTTAATTTTCAAAATCAACCTTTAATCTAGTTGAATCTTGACATGGTTTAATTATAATTATAAACCTTACTTGGATGAAGTTTGAACCCGCGTTCTTACTATTTCAGGATGCTTACAGATTGTCTACTCCCCGTCAAACACTTCACAAGGATTTCGTAGGGAAAGGAGCGGTGCAATATTTCCATGGTGGGAGCCCAGCGTCAAGATCTGAACTTCAAATCAAATATCAGCTTAAACCTATCCACGATGGAGATGAGAAATACGCGTTTCTTCAGCCATCCGCCGGGAAAGTCCATCAACATGATGACGCACACGGCATGCAAAACGACTTGTTGACTAGTATGCTTCACAATTGCATTACCAGTTAAAGTCATTAAATTTAGTAATTTAGCTGTCGCTGTCTAGGTCATGGATTCTTTGTCTCTGTTTTAGCCAGGTCAAAGCTGACATCTTTGGCTATAAATTACACAGGAAGAAGAAGATTGCCCGTGGTTCAAGTAACTTGGTGCTTTCTAACACGAAATCTCAGTCAAGTAGATAATCGGATGTGGATTTTGGGCTTTTATACAATCCAATCCAGCAATTTTGTGAATTGATGATATTGGATCATAACTATTTTCAGGGATTTACTACTTGTTATTGCTGGGCTCTAGTTCAATTCTTGTATTTTATTTTGATGGGTGGTTTGTTCTCCAACTATTTCCGGGCCTTTCTTGTAGTGCTGGGCTGCTCATTGCTTCCAGTCTTGAGGCTTCATGTGCATTTATTCAACTCAAATTGTAAATTCTGGAATTAAGATTCAACTTGTTTTTAATTAAAGTTTATTTTCTTATTTTAAATTTATTTTTTAATATTTTTAGATTATTTTAAAGTATTGAAGTCAAAAATAAATTTTAAAAAAATATAAAAATATATTATTTTAATATATTTACAAGTAAAATACATTTTAAAAAACAATCTAAATTCTCAAACACCTCTGTAAAGTTCCGGTGTTAATTCATTTCGTAATTTTGTTTCAAAGTTAATATTATAATAATATTTATTTAGTTAAGTAATTAATGCATGTCTGCTAACTTCATTTTCTTTCTTTCTTTTTTGCTTCAGCATGATTATCGCCGAAGATGACATGCATTTATTGATGAAAAGGCTGCCTTTTCTGAAGTTGAAAAGTCGGATAAACACTGAACGACTCACTAGTGAAGTGAAGTGAAGTGAATTGAAAGGTTTTAGTATAAGAAGATAAAGGGCATGTTGTTGGAGAAATCTGCGTTGGAGAGTCTTCGTACGCCTAGGAGCAGATTTGCGTGTATGAACACTGTCAAGATCTGTGAGCAGAGCAGATTTCTTTTAATTAATCCCTTCCTCTTCCAGTTCTATTTTCACAGGAAAGCAGTGGCTATGATTATAAACCAGTGAATTAATTACAGATGTTACGCTTTTTAATCACATGTGAAAGAAACAACAAAAGTCAAATACGGGAAAAACAGGAACTGCTTACCCAAGTTTCCCGTGACTTCAGATTATTATTTTGTTAACATGATATATCAACGAGAAAGCAAGAAAAACCATCTATCAAGAACCGATGCCATGGACAATGCCATTCAGCTTTCTATCTAAAACTTCTGAGAAAATATGTCCCATCATATGGTAGAAAGACAACAAGTCAGACAACTGCTCTGCAGACATTTTCCCCATCACATTTTTTGCCAAATCTTCCCTCTCCTCATTCATCCTCAGTCTTTCAATGTAGGAACCTGCATTCCTCACTGTTGCACCCATCTGCTTCAATCTGTTCTCCTGTTGTAAGCTCAGAGCTGTGCTGGACTGCATGGATAAAATGATCATTAATGACACAAGATCAAAGGCCTGAAAACAAAATCTATGAACCTGAAACAATGTTCAAGTATTTTGTGAATAGTGAATATGGACTCTTTATCATTCTATCTAGAGTTTATACCTCTAGGAATTCTGCTCCAGCTTGTAGTTCTGATTCCTTTGATGGATTCATTCTTTGGCCAGTAGTGTATATGTTTCTTGCAAGAAAGAAACTTCTGATTATATTCTTCCTTTTCTTCTCCATTGCTTGATCTAGCTTGAGAGGCCTTGGCACAGATGTAGTGTAAGTAAAGAAGGAAATTTGGTAATTGTAAAATCTTTATTAAAATCTTACGTTTACACTGTTGTAGTATATATACAAAAAAAGAATTTGTAACGTTCTAGGTTCCTATTATAATTAAGAAATTTACAACTGTAGAATAAATCAATTCCTAGAATCTCTCCAATGACAGTAAATGCTAACACTCCCCCTCAAGTTGGTGCAAAGATATCTTCGATGCCCAACTTGTCAAGTGAATTCTGAAAATTTTTGCTGGAGACGGCCTTTGTAAGGATATCTGCGAGCTGGTTTTCTGACCTCACGAATGGAAAATTAATCACCCCTTCTTCGAGATTTTGTTTGATGAAATGCCTGTCTATCTCGATATGTTTTGTGCGGTCATGTTGAACTGGGTTGTGAGATATTTCGATGGCAGCTTTATTATCGCAGTATAGGTTCATCTTTGATTCTGGACTGAACCCAATTTCGGATAATAACCTCTTGAGCCATAATAATTCGCATAGTCCCTTTGCCATTCCTCGAAACTCGGCTTCTGCACTTGACAAGGCAACTACCTTTTGTTTCTTGCTCCTCCATGTGACTAAGTTGCCGCCAACAAATGTGAAGTATCCCGACGTAGATTTTCTATCCGATATGCTTCCTGCCCAGTCAGCATCTGTGTATCCTTCAACCGCTAGATGACCATTTTTAGAAAATAAAAGGCCTCTTCCAGGAGCTGATTTTAAGTAACGTAGTATTCTAATTACAGCATCCATGTGTTCTTCATTCGGACAATGCATAAATTTGCTGACTATGCTTACTGCATAACAAATATCAGGGCGAGTATGTGACAAATAAATTAATTTTCCCACCAGCCGTTGATACCTTTCCTTATTAGTTGAAGCCCTTTCCGTAGAGTCCCCAAATTTCTGATTTTGAATCATGGGGGTGTCAGCCGGTTTGCAGTCAAGCATTCCTACTTCGGTTAGTAGGTCTAGCACATATTTCCTTTGTGAAAGAAATATGCCTCGGTTTGATCTAGCCACTTTAATCCCAAGGAAATACTTTAGTCCTCCTAAGTTCTTCATCTCGAATTCGGTAGCCAATTGTTCCTGTAGTTTCAAGATTTCTTCTGTATCGTCTCCAGTAATGATCATGTCATCCACATAGATTATCAATGCAGTCACCTTTCCCTGTCGTTGTTTTAGAAATAGAGTATGATCCGAGTTGCTTTGTTGAAAGCCATATTTCTTCATTGCCATACTGAATCTCTCAAACCACGCGCGAGGTGATTGCTTTAGCCCATATAATGCCTTCTGTAGTTTGCAAACAATTCCAGTATTTGGGGATGAGGTATATCCAGGTGGGATGTCCATATACACCTCTTCTTCCAGGTCTCCATGCAAGAAAGCATTTTTTACATCAAATTGGTGTAGCGGCCAATCTAGATTTTCTGCTAGTGATAACAGCACTCGAACAGTGTTTAACTTTGCTACCGGAGAAAAAGTCTCCTGATAGTCCACTCCATATGTCTGAGTATATCCTTTTGCTACCAGTCTTGCTTTAAACCGCTCAATGGTTCCATCCGCTTTGTGTTTGATAGAGAAGACCCATCTACACCCAACTGTTTTCTTCCCCTTCGGCAGTGGAATAAGTGCCCATGTTTTATTTTTCATCAGTGCTTCCATCTCCTCTTCTACTGCTCGTGCCCACTTAGGATCGGTCAAGGCTTCCTGAATTTCATGCGGGATATGATGAGCTGACAGCTTATTGGTAAAGTCTCTAAGTGGTTTGGTCAGCATTTGAGTTGTTACATGGTTGGAGATGGGATACTTCGATTGTTTTCCCTCTGTGCTAGGGGAGTATCTAGCTGGAGGCTTTCCCCTATTTTTCCTGGCAGGTAATTTGTAACCAATAGGAGTATTCAAAACAGGATTGGAGGATGGAGCAAGAGAGTTTACCTCATGGATATTCTCTGGCGAGGAATGATCATCGTCGAGTACAGAGAGTAGAGGGGTCTGACTACTAGATGTGTGTTCAGTTTCACTTTCCATTTCAGCTTCTTTATCCCCGGTGTCGACTGCCAAGTCTGCAATTAAGTCCTCCTCTCCCATGTCCACAGATACACCCATCTCTTCCTCAACCGTGGCTGCCCTTTTTGTTTCCATGTCTTCTGATGGAGTACCCGTGGCATCATCGTCATCTTCCCTTTCCACGTTGATGACTGCCCGTATGTCCCTCTCTTCGTCTGCATGTATAGGCAGTATGCCCATCTCTTCGTTTCCTGCATTGCCCGTTCCATCATCCGCGGGCAGTGCAGGTATTGGTTCTATATTTGGGCAGCTCCACCACTTCTCTTCTTCCGTCCATGTCTCCCCCTGAAGCTGAGAAGTGGACACTGGAGAATAATAATTTTCAGCTTCTGAGAAGGTTACATCCATTGTGATGTATGTGCGTTTAGTTACTGGATTGTAGCAACAATAGCCCTTCTTTGATGCGCCATATCCCAGAAAGATGCACCGATCAGCACATGCATCCAGCTTGTTTCGTTGGTTCTTGTGAAGATGAACAAACGCTACACATCCAAATACACGTGGGGGCAACATTAGTATAGATGGTAGTGTAGTATGAGTGGCCAAGACTTGCAGCGGAGTCTTAAATTCTAAGACTTTAGAAGGCATCCGGTTCATTAGGTGCACAGCCGTGACCACAGCTTTATCCCAGTATCTATGGGGAACGTTTGCTCCAATTAGTAGTGCACGAGCAGTTTCTAAAATGTGTCTGTTTTTCCGTTCAGCTATACCATTTTGCTGTGGTGTTTGACTGCAAGAAAATTCATGTAGGAGACCAGCATTGTGGAAGTATTTCACAAAGTCTTGATTGATATATTCCCCTCCATTATCCGACCTCAAAATTCTGATTTTTGCTGAGAATTGGTTCTGTATCATAGCATGAAACGCACAAAATACACCAAAGACTTCATTCTTATTTTTGAGCAAATATATCCACGTCATCCGGGTGCAATCATCTATAAAAGTCACAAACCATCGAACACCATGAACCGTGGTGATCGGGGATGGTCCCCAAACATCCGAATGGATTAATGCAAAAGGAATATCACTTTTATTATAGCTAACCGGAAATGATACACGGTGGCTTTTTGCAAAAATGCATGTATCACATTTGAGGTCTAAATATTTTTGACTAGAAAATAAATCTGGAAATAATTGCCTCATATAGCCGAATGACGGGTGCCCCAAACGAGCATGCCATAGCCGAATCTGTTTTTCTTGTGCAGTGGTTGAGTTCTTCACCATATTGATTTTTCCGATACTGAACTCATCTATGTAGTATAACCCCTCTCTCTTAGTACCACGCCCAATGATCTTCTTCGTGAGAATATCCTGAAAAAGGCAAAAATGTGGATACATTAAAACAATGCAATTTAGGTCTTCAGTAGCTTGTCCCACAGATATTAATTTTGTTGTAAGAGAAGGAACTAAAAGAGTATTAGTTAAGGATATTGATGGTGATAATTGTACTGTTCCAGCCCCTGTTACTGGATACAAGACCCCATTAGCATTTGAAATATTGTTCCTTCTTGGCGTTATGTATTCATCAAGGTCGTCTGGATTGTAGGTCATATGGTCTGTTGCACCAGAGTCTACAATCCAGTCATCATCCTTTTGTTTCGTAGAAACTACCAAAGCACTGCTGGTATAACAGCAGCCTTTACCTTGATCACTGCCATTACTAGCCGTCTCTGCCTTTGTCTCTACACAGGGAATGAGAGAAAGAGTAGGTTCTGCATGTGCTATTGCTGTCCGTTCAACTCCTCCATGTGCTATTGCTGCCCGTCCAACTCCTCCATTAGCTTCCTGTGATTTCTTTGCTTTAAATTCATTCCACCATTCCGGATAACCATGTAGCTTGAAGCACGTTTCCCGTGTGTGTTTGGCATTACCACAATGGGAGCAGCCAAGTCCTCCAGACAGATTTTTGCTTCCCCCCGTTGCTGCATATCCGGGTGCTCTTTTGGTCATGCGCAGCATTTGATTTTGTTTCCCACTCTTCGTTGCCATAACTGAAGCAGTAGGGCCACCATTTGTTTCAAGCATTACAGACTGCCTAATGTCCTCTCTTCGAACATATGCGTAGGCCTGCTCAACAGATGGAAACGGTTGTAATTGTAGAACATCACTTCTGATTTTATCTAGCCGATCGTCCAGTCCATCAAGGAACACATACACCCGATCCTCTTGAAGCAGGGTGTTGTGTCTCTGTACATCAATTGCACACTCCATTGGGTTTGGTCGCCGTAATCAATTTCCCTCCATAAGCCCTGAAGACAATTGTAATATCCCTCAATAGATTCCCCATTTTGTTTCATTCGAGTGACCCTTCTCTTCAAATCGTATACCTGCGATTTATCATTCCCATCAAAATAAGTTGTGGCAATTGATTCCCATACCTGTTTTGCTGTTGGAAATCGGATAAAGTTGCTGACTAGAGAAGGGTCCATTGAATTAATCAGCCAACCCTTTACAATAGAGTTTTCTGTCCTCCATCTTCTGAATGTTGGATCATTCAATTCTGGTTTCGGAAGATCACCATTGATATATCCTAGTTTGTCTTTTCCTGAGATATACATCTCGACAATCTGAGACCATAGAGCATAATTAGTTCCATTGAGTTTGATAGCAATCGGTGCAGCAGTATCATATGTTACTGCAGGGGTCTGGTTCAGGCTTTGTCTCAAAGCCTGGGTCATTCTCGTAGTCAAATCTTCCAGGATAGCCTCTGTTCCTTGTTGATTTTGTTCTACTAAATCGGTAGGGGCTGCCATCGTATCTACTAAATCAGTAGGAATTTCCATCAAGTTTCTACGCTAACAGGGAGAGATAGTTTGTTCTGGGTGGCGACTGCCTCTTTGTTTCACAACTCAAAGGAAAAAAAAGGTTAAAAAATTTAGGGTATTTGCTCTGATACCATGTAAGTAAAGAAGGAAATTTGGTAATTGTAAAATCTTTATTAAAATCTTACGTTTACACTGTTGTAGTATATATACAAAAAAAGAATTTGTAACGTTCTAGGTTCCTATTATAATTAAGAAATTTACAACTGTAGAATAAATCAATTCCTAGAATCTCTCCAATGACAGTAAATGCTAACATGTAGTACTACTGTTGAGCTTCTTCTGATAAGCAATCACAGCCTTGACAAATTCCTGCACAATCCCATGAACATAGCGATTATACATTATTTCATCAAATTTTCCCATAAAAGATCACATGTAAAGGATGGGTTTAAAACCTGATAGGCCCTTGGGCATCCTGGATAATCAAACTTGTCGGTGTCATCCTTCCTCATTCGCTCTGGATGGAATTGAAGTCCCATTATGAACTTACCCTCTTCAGGATTACAAGTATCAGGATCATAAAACCCCTCAATCAATCCATCTGGTGCGAACGCCATGGGCACAAATCTTTGGGCTAATCTATTCACCCCCTGGTGGTGATAACTATTAACCAAAATCTCCATTTTATCTTCTTCCAGAGAATCCCTAAACCAGTCATGCAAAGGGGTGTTCTCTACCACCTTAACCACATGTCTATGCCCATCATAATTATCATAATCCACGTGCTTCACTCTTTGAGACTCCTGAATCTTCTTTGACACCTCCAATAGTTTATTTTTGTTTGTTTTATAGGGTTATTAGTGTCTCAAATAAGTTTTTATTTTTAAGTTAGTGCTTAATTTTGTAACTATATATTATTATGATATAATTAAAAGAAATAGTTTATAAAAAAAAGTTATTGAACTCAATGAAATCTATTACATGAGTCATTGGGGGACTAAAATCAACCCAATTTATTATTGTTTGAATAATCTTTTTTTTTAAAAGAGGTTGTCATCTTGAAGTTTTTATTAAAAAAGATAATTTGTGTTTTTATTAATCATCATTATTATATTTGAACTCATTAAATCAATCAGTTGATTTAGTTAAAAATTCAAGTCAGATAAATATATCATGAGATTTCAATATTGATCCATTGTATGGATTTAATAAAATGGTTGAAAAATTATTTATAGCCTTAACATTTTTTTATATTTTTGAAAACTAAACGTACTAGTAATATCATATGTGAAGCTGCCATTTATAAGGATCATTGATTAGAGAGGAGACGTGGAGAGCTCACAACTTGGGGAGGCATGTCTAAGACGGGCCAGAGCTGAGGGAGAAGATGAGCTGGGACCAGGTAGAAGCACTTTAAGATTCGGTGGATTTGCCTACAGATGGTGTGGAGTGTATAGACAGAACGCCTCCTTGCCATTTGGAGAAGCACTTTTGACCAGAGTGTTATTGAGGCTATTAAACGAATCCAAAACCAATCCTGATTTCAATGCTCTGATTTTATGTTTTTTAAAGCTAAACAAGCGACCAGCAAAACCTTCATTTTTAGGTTTTGTTTAGAATTACGAGGAAAAATGATTTTTAAGAGTATTTTTTTATTTCAAATGCATCTGAATGATTTTATTTTTATATTAGTATATTAAAATTATAAAAAGAAATATTAATTTAATACCAAACAACCTGACAATTAGTCATTTCAATATATTTTATATAATTCGTCACCACTCGGTAATTTCACAGTAACTTCCACCAAAAAACTAATATGTAATGCTTGCGAGGATTGATTTAATGTAATCGCATTAATTTGGAGTGTCTAAAAACAACCAAGTTTATTGATAAAAAAAATAATTTGATTAATTTTTTTTTAAAAAAAACATTTTTTAAAAAAAATTTCAGGATAACACCTATTTTTTTTTTAATACTGAGGTGACACATATTGGATTGATTCTAATCAATTCGGGTTAACTTGCTAAACCATAATCCTGATCATGAGACTATAATAATCTAATAAAAAACAAATTAAAACAAATTATGAAGTTCAATTCCTAATCAACCAACATGAAAGGATAATATTTAAAAATAATAATTAAAAAATAACTTGAGTCATACTGAATTATATTGTACTGCCAGCAAGCTTCTTGACCCTATTTCTTTTGCTGTCAGGAGCAGGTGAAAAGGAACGGTTATCTGTAAAGTGCTTTTACAGCCTCCCTTCCTTTTGTTTTCGTTTTCCCTGAAGCCTTGTAAGCAAGGTTTGGTTTCTGCCATTTCATCTTCGATAAATGAAATCACTCATTCACAAAAAAAGAAGAAGAGCAGAACTATAAATACATGATGATGATTTTTGGCAAAGTTGATATCATGTTGGCACAGTAAACCTTGATTAAACACTTAGATCACATATGCTTCAGTAGTGTTGCTGCCTATACGCAGAGCAGCTGGTTGAAATGCCGGGAAAATAACACTAGTTCTACACATCCTAAGAAGCTGCTTAGATTGGCATTAATGTTACCAAGGGAAGATTGGTTGGTTGTTACGCATTCTGAAAGCTCAAATTGATTTCATCGTGGAACGACTATTTTGACCCCAATTGGCACAGGAGAAAGATCTTCACAAGCCTTTGAAGGCCTCCCCTCTGTGCTCCCTACAAACATACACAGGTATTGGTTCTTCACAAGAATGACAACGGGAAACTTATTGACGAAGAGTAGAAGATTTATGTTAACTTTCCTGAAGTTTTGTGGTATAGTTTTGAACATAGACGATTCGATTTTAATTCAGTTGCTCAATCAAAATATGAATACCAGTAAGAAATATATTGAACATCTGAGTAATGAAGCATTGATTGTTGGCGTGAGCTGTAATTGCAACTAATTAGGAGATTTGTTAGGCATTCCAAATATGTGAAAATCCCGTTAATAAGGGAGATAAAGATAGCCTAGGATTGTACTGATCTTTCTTTCCTTTTATTCTCTCTTTTGATGTACATATAAAGAAACAGTATACAGAATAAAGACTATGACTTTGATTGTGAATAATTATCATGGTATCAGAGCAAGCCTACGATCTGGCTTCCTGTACTACACCCTAAAACACAATTGTTCTCTTACGTACCACTTAATCTATGGCAGACTCTAAAGATCAAAATACCTATGGAAACACATCCCATCTCTCAGGTTCTATCCTTGAATTAACAACAAGGATGACTGAGGCGTTGAATAGAACACATACCCCAACCATCACCTCTGAACCCTCCTCTGCTCCTATTGGCATTAAGTTGGATGGCTCCAACTATGCTCTCTGGTACCAGGTTGTTGAGATGTATATCTCTGGAAAAGACAAGCTGGGGTATATTAATGGTGACTTTCCTCAGCCACCATCGACTGATCCCTCCTTTCGCAAGTGGCGCACTGATAACGCTATTGTTAAAGGTTGGTTAATTACTTCTATGGATCCCTCTCTGTTTGGCAATTTTATTCACTTTCCTACAGCAAAGGCAGTATGGGACTCTATTGCAACTACCTTTTTTGATGGAAGCGATACATCACAAGTGTATGATCTTCGAAGACGTGTAACTCGTCTGAAGCAAGCCTCTGGTTCACTTGAAAAATATTACACTTAACTGGAGGGGTTGTGGTGTGAAATTGATTTTCGCCGGCCAAATCCCATGGAATGCTTTATTGATATTCAACATTATAATAGGATCACCCAGGAAGATCGGGTATATGTGTTCCTGTATGACCTTGATGACTGACTAGACAAAATACATGTAGATGTTTTACAACTGAAACCTTTTCCCTCAGTAGAGCAAGCATATGCACATGTTAGACGAGAGGCTATATGACAGCAAGTCATGACCAGTCATAATACTGATGGGATACCAGGGGCTGTCTTGGCCTGTAAAGGTCTCATGCTAAATAAAACAACCAAAACCCGAACCACCAATGATGGAAGAAAATGTTCCCACTGTGGCAATCAGAAACACACACGTGAAAACTTTTTCCAGTTACATAGATACCCAGATTGGTGGCATGATCTACAGGCCTGTAAACGTCGTGATGGAGCTGGTACTACTGGGAGTCCAGGCAAAGCTGCAGTTGCTGTTGTTGCTGCTGTTGCTGCTGTTGCTAAGCCTAACCTTTCTCTTATACAGCAAGTTTCAACATCTACTGAGGCCCCTCCCCACTTAAACTCAGGTAATTCTGGTCTTGCCTTACTTACCAGCCATAGTGATGCGGTGTGTAATACATGGCTCCTTGACTCAAGGGCCACTGACAATATGACATTTGATGCCTCGGATTTCTCTCATACATCCTCCCCACGTCGAACCAGCATCGCCAATGCAAACGGTGGTATTTCACCAGTCACTGGAGTAGGCTCTATGACTTTTTCTTCATCTCTACATTTAGCCAATACTTTACTTGTTCCAGCATTATCACATAAACTGATGTCTTTAGGCCAACTTACTACAAACTTGAGGTGTGTTGTACTGATGTATTCAAACTTCTGTCTTATTCATGACATTCTCACCAAGGAGATAATTGGGCGTGGTACTAAGAGGGGGGACTTTATTATGTGGACGACATCAATATCGGCCAGACACGTCACATGCACCATTTGCATACTGCTAAAGAGAGACATATCTGGTTATGGCATCGTCGCCTAGGACACCCATCTTTCCATTACTTGAAGCATGTTCTTCTGGATTTATTTATGAGTACTCAGATTTCTGATTTGAAGTGTGACACTTGTATTTTGGCTAAAAGCCACCGTGCTACTTACCCATTAAGCATGAATAAGAGTGACACTCCATTTGCTTTAATACACTCTGATGTGTGGGGACCCTCACTGGTTACAAATATGTCTGGCATTCGTTGGTTTGTTATTTTTGTGGATGATTGTACACGTATGACTTGGCTCTACTTGATGAAACAGAAAGATGAGGTTCTCAATATCTTCGAAACATTACATGCGATGGTGTGCACCTAGTATGGAGCCACTATTAAGGTTCTCCGCTCCGACAATGGTGGTGAATATATAAATAAGCACCTTAAGACTTATTTCAATCATCATGGCCTCATTCATGAAACTTCATGCCCACAAACACCCCAACAGAACGATGTTACAGAGAGAAAAAAATAGACACATTCTTGAGACTGCACGTGCTCTGCTTCTTGGCGCTTATATACCTCAACGATTCTGGACTGATGCAGTATCCACTATTGTTCATCTTCTCAACCGAATGCCTTCTAAGGTGTTATCGTTTCAGACTCCACTTCAATCCCTTCTACTCATGTGCCACTATCAAATGTGTTAATGCTCCCTCCTCGGGTCTTTGGATGCGTAGCATATGTATACCTTCACAAGAATCAGCGCTCTAAACTTGATCCATGTGCACGTCAGTGTCTGTTTCTGGGCTATGGTATACATCAGAAAGGGTATCGGTGATATAACCCTACTGCACACAGACTTTATGTGACTATAGATGTTCAATTCTTAGAAGCTGACATGTTTTATTCTCTTTTGGCATATACTTCTCCTCTTCAAGGGGAAGACACATAATAAAGATGAAGAGGTGAATTGGTTCCAACAAGAGAAGCTCAATGAGTTTAATTGGATCAGTCAAGAGAACCTACCACATAATGCTAAGCTGCTTCACGAGAGGCCAAATGACGACCTTAGTGTTGTCCACTGTGACAATGATATACACTCTAATAGGCAGATTGATACCCATCCTAGCATGGAACATATATTGTCTGAGACAGAACTTGCACCCCCCCTCTCTGAAGTGTCAGCCGAATCATCTCCTGAGAATACTCCTAAAGTAAGTACTCCTACAACACCTTTGCATATCAATAATATAGATGTCTCTATGGGATATATCTTACCTCACAGGTATAATCGGGGCAAGCCACCTAATAGATACTCTCTAGATATTGAAGATCGAAGGTTAAGGTATCCAATTGCCAATTATGTATCCACCAAGGGTCTTTCTAAACCCCTTCAGAAATTTACACAGGACCTTTCCATATGTCGAATTCCTACTAGTGTTAATGAGACATTGACAGATCTAAAATGGACCCAAGCGATAAATGAGGAAGTGGAGGCATTACTAAAGAATAATACATGGACTCTTGTCTTATTACCTGAAGGAAAACGAACAGTGGGTTACAGATGGGTGTTCTCTGTTAAACACAAAGTAGATGGATCTGTTGACCGATATAAAGCAATATTAGTAGCAAAGGGATACACACAGACATATGGTGTGGACTATTAGGAAACTTTCTCACCTGTTGCCAAGCTGAATACAGTTAGAGTACTACTATCACTTGCTGCAAATCTTGACTGGCCCTTATATCAACTTGATGTGAAGAATGCTTTCCTCCATGGCGAACTCAAAGAGGAGGTGTATATGGAGGTTCCTCCAGGTTATACAACACCTTCCAAAACTGAAATGGTGTGCAAATTGCAGCGAGCTTTATACGGATTAAAGCAGTCACCACGAGCATGGTCCGGAAGATTCAGTTTAGCAATGAAGAAATATGGCTTCCAACAAAGTAACTCTGACCACACTTTGTTCCTTAAGCATAAGCTGGGAAAGGTAATTGCATTGATAGTCTATATAGATGACATAATTATAACAGGAGATGATGTAGAAGAAATGTCTCAACTTTAGAAACAGTTAGCAACTGAATTTGAGATGAAAAATCTAGGGGGACTAAAGTATTTTTTGGGAATTGAAGTTGCCAAGTCTAAGCAAGGTATATTTCTCTGTCAACGAAAGTACATATTAGACCTGCTAACAGAAGTAGGAATGCTGGAATGCAGACCTGCAGACACACCCATTGTTCAGAACCACAGACTTGGAGAATACCCAGACCAGGTTCCAACAAATAAAGGGAGATATCAAAGGTTAGTTGGTAAACTCATTTACCTCTCTCACACTTGGCCAGATATTACATATGCAGTAAGTGTTGTGAGCCAATTCATGCACAATCCAAGCAAAAGTCACATGGAGACAATGACTCGAATTCTCCAGTACCTGAAGTCATCTCTAGGCAAGGGGCTTATGTTCTCAAAACATGATAATCAGTTGAAGGTTGATGGATATACGGATGCAGATTGGGCAGGTAATATCACTGATAAAAAATCAACCTCAGGGTATTTTACATTTGTAGGAGGAAATCTTGTAACCTGGAGAAGCAAGAAGCAAAAAGTGGTAGCATTGTCAAGTGCTGAAGCTGAGTTTAGAGGAATGTCTAAAGGTCTCTATGAACTCCTTTGGCTGAGAAAGCTACTTGCAGAGATCGGATTTGCCCCCACTTCTGAAATGGACCTCTTTTGCGATAACAAGGCAACTATTTCTATTTCCCACAACCTTGTCCAACATGACCGTGCTAAACATGTGGAGGTAGACCGTCACTTTATCAAAGAGAATCTTGAAGCAACGATAATTCGATTTCCATTTGTGAAATCCAAAGATCAGTTAGCAGATATTCTAACAAAAGCAGTGTCTAGCAAGGACTTCTACAACTCACTTGGCAAGTTGTGCATGCGAGACATCTATGTACCAACTTGAGGGGGAGTGTTGGCATGAGCTGTAATTGCAACTAATTAGGAGATTTGTTAGGCATTCCAAATATATGAAAATCCCGTTAATAAGGGAGATAAAGATAGCCTAGGATTGTACTGATCTTTCTTTCCTTTTATTCTCTCTTCTAATGTACATATAAAGAAACAGTATACAGAATAAAGACTATAACTTTGATTGTGAATAATTATCATTGATGACATTAACCATTAGTAATAATAAGCTCAAACCTCTGAGTCTTATCTAAACTTTGAAATTGCAATAAAGCCTCGATGACATTAACCATAAGTAATAATAAGCTCAACCTCTAAGTCTTGTCTAAACTTTGAAATTGTAAACAATGACAATCAAGAAATAACAAATCAATTCTGCACCTCCCACATATTGAACATCAAGTACAAACTAGAATTGGTTTACATCATTGACAAAAAAGAGAGAGAGAGAGAAGGTGAGAGCGTCGTCTTTCTTGCCAGCACTCAGCGAGTGTCTTCTCGTACATGAGTTATATCAAAGTCGAAATAGTTCAGCCTATAGCAGCTCTTAGATGAAGAACAAATACCGGTTTTATTAATTTTATCAGGCAACATAAAGTTTTTAGTTTCTAGTTACAAGTCACTTTCATCAGCAGGCAATTTGTTTACCTCATCTCCCTGTGACGACACGCCAAGCAGTGATGATACAGCGGAAGAGTGCTCTTGAGCGGACCTTCTAGGAGAAGAAAAGGAAGGTCTTGGTGGAATTTGCAAAGACTGAAGACTGCCTTCAAACATCTCTACCACCTTTGTCATTGATGGTCTATGTGATGGAATGGTTTGGATGCACCACAAACCCACTAAGATCATCTTTTCAACAATCTCTTCTTCCTCTTTCGTTGTACCTCCATGAAGTGTTGAAATCTTTCCTGGTTCAAGATACATATAAAACCAATCCGGGAAATACATCTCATTGGTTTCCAACGATCCCATATCAAAGTCTTTACTTTGTCCGACCATGTCAAGAACCATCATTCCATAACTATACACATCGGACTTGTAAGTTACTCCTCCAAAAGATCTGCAGAATAATTCAGGTGCTATGTAACCAACTGTCCCTCTTGCACCTATCATCGAAATCTTACTTACTTTGCTCTGGCATAGCTTTGCAAGACCAAAATCTGAGATCTTTGGACAAAAGTCTTCATCAATAAGAATGTTATGAGGCTTTATGTCAAAATGCACAATTCGAGTGTTACACCCTCTATGCAAGTACTCCAAACCTCTAGCAATACCAACTGCAATTTCATATAATTTTTTCCATTCTAAACGACAGTTTGTATGTGGGGATCCTTTATCAAATATAAAGCTATCTAGAGATCCATTGGGCATGAATTCATAAATCAAAGCTCTTTTATTCCTCTCGTAGCAGAAACCCAAAAGGGTAACTACATTCACGTGGGAAGTTCTACTGATGCTTGCAACTTCATTCATGAACTCTTCTCCATCACCTTTGGCCTCTTTTAGGACTTTTACAGCCACGAGACTACCGTCTGGTAACTTTCCTCTGTATACATAACCAAATCCCCCCTGACCTAGTATATTGACGAATGAGCTGGTCATTTTCTTGATATCTGAATATGAATAACGCTTCGGAGTAAGAGAATGGTTGTCCATCATAAATGTTTCAACACTATCAACATGCTGCGAATTCTTCGACCTGAAGATCTTTGCTATGGCGGCACTAAATGAACCTTTTCTTCTAGTGAGACATATTGTAATTATGAAAAAAGTTATTATCGCTGCCATAGCTGCTGATACGCCTGTAATTTAAGATGCATTATCATCAATATCATCATCATCAAACGAAAAAAATGGATTTCTTATGATAATATTTACCTATAGCACTATGTAGTCGCCTACGACTCCATGAAGATCCTGTAACAGGACATCAAATAATGTTAGGGAGTTCGCGTTGGGACTGCGTTAATTGTTGGAATGAAGATTGCGTATTTATAGGAAATGTAATTATTAGATTTATTTATATGGCATATATATGGCACAATATATTCATTTAGAGGCTGAACTATTAATATGTAACCTTGTACTTTCAAACTAAAACTACATTAAAGTTGACGATATTATATTTTAATGTCAAAATATATACTTCTCCTCCCCTCACTTCAATTATAATCAAATTACATCCTTGAAAAATAAAAAGCTCATTTTTTTTATAAAGCATAAATTTTAAATATTACATGAGATTGCAAGTTTTAATTTACATACAAAATGAGACATAAAGCTAAAAAAAAAACCATGCTACATCGATTTGATTGCTACTAGTTTTTCCACCTGCACTTTCGGTGTAGGTTAAACACAAAATTTTTTAAACTTTAGAAACCATATTTAGATTGTTCAAAACTTTGTGGTATTTTGATTAAATTTGGCATAATAATTTAAACTTGAAAAAATTTCTATCTAAATTTTTTTATTGAAATTTAGTCAACTTGTCAACTCTGTAACCTGGGTTATGGAATTCATTGGGTTGAATTAATTTTTATTTTATTATATGATTGAAAATACTAAGATTAATTTATTATTAATCCAATATTAAATGATAAAATTCAATAAAAACCCCACATTAAATAATATAATTGGCAAAAATAAAAATAAAAACCCAAAAGATATATAAAAAATATGCCAAAAAACCCAAACCCCAACTTTTTTATTAATATTTAGTCAACGTGTCAAATTCATGATCAAGATTATGAACTTGACTTGATCAATTTATTTTTTTATTTTATTTTATGATAAAAAATAATTTATCATCAACCTAATAATAAAGAATAATTTCATTCTAACTGATGGACTTGAAAAAAAAATAAAGAAAAAGATTAGAAAAAAAAATAACTAAAAAAAAAAAACCCAACCGCACTGGTAACAATGTGACTTCAATGTGGCTTGAGAATTTTTTTTATATTTAAAAACATTTTTATCCGATCCAAAGAAACAACTTAATAACTATTGCAATGCCCTCCTCCAACTGTCAAACTTGTATTTATAATTAACAATTACTGAGAAAATTGTAGATTAGTTTGAGAAATCCTTTGGACTAAAAAGCCCGTAAAATTGAATTATTTGTTTTAAAGCTACGGTCATGCACGTAAAATTTACTGTGATATCCCACAGGCGACCGCTTGCAGGGATGTAACATCAAATTGGGGTGCTATGACCAATTAAAAAACGCACATCGAGTATGGACTGGGCTAGCAAACAAAGAAATAAATGTATAGAAATTAAACTAAATAGAAGGTTGAAATCGATTGCGTGACATTGGGTTTCAGTGATTGAGACTTGAGAGGAAGCCTCGCTTGACTTGACTAAAAGAAAAGGTAATTTTACTGTATCTTTTTTTACAAAATATTATTTATTTAAATAATATTTTTTTAATTTTAATTATATCCTTTAAAATTATATTTATTGAAAATTAAATTTTATAATTTTTTATAATTTATTTTTTAAGAGGTTTATTGAAACTGATTGTGTGACATTGGGTTTCAGACGAAGCCTCACTTGACTCGACTCTAGATACATTATGTTTATCTTCCCCATTTTTTAACGACCTCATATTCCCTGTAAAATATCATGGAAATGAAAGGGAATGCTTTAAGGATTGCTCCTTGTGACAAGGGGCTACCTTTATTTTCATGTTATAAAGTCTTTGTCAGTTAATCGAAGTCTTCGTTTCATTGATATATACTGGAATTAAATGGTCAAGGAAGGTGTTCTCTTCAGGATCATGGAGCTTTGAACAATTCTCAATAGCTAGCTAGGTTCCTACATCACCTAGCCTGGAGGGCATGTCTTAGAATTCAGCTATCTCTATCTATCCAATCCTAGCAATATCAAGAAAGAAAAGAGGACATACTTGTTGATTGACTAGGTGCCTGTGGTGTTGCTGAGCATTCAAAATCTCGAGGTTGATCCGCACAGTAACAAGTGAATGCTGTAGTGGTCTTGTTGTAACCACACTGACCACCAGAAGATTTACATGTATCACATAATGAATCATTTGCACTCCACTCCAACGCAAAACCTTGATTAATAGCTTCAAGCAACTGTGCTACAGTTGGACTGTCTAGAATTGGCACAATAGCTGATTGAAGGGCAGGAACTTTAACACTATTGTTGCATGTTGTCAGGTAGCTGGTTAAGCTTAGAGCAGTCCCACTAAGGAGAGAGAGGTTGGCTGTTATAAAGTATCCCATCATAACAGTGTTGTTAATGTTGCAAGTAAACTGAGATGATAACGCTGGTGGGCTTGGACTTGGGCAACCATAGAACAGTGTTACCTCACCATGATCTGAAGTGTAATTCAAGAGGTTTGGATTCAAAGAGGTGTTGGAAAGGAGAGTAGGACATAGATTTCCTGTGTAATCTGATCTAGAAACGTGTAGAGTCCGCGACTGGTTACAGATGCCAAGGACTTTGTAAGTCGATCGCATGATTGTGATCTTCGGATCTTGGTTGCTGCAACCGAGCTCAAACCCGGGATAGCCACAGTAATCAGGCCTATCGGATCCCGAGAAAGGATAACCAACACCCTTAATATTTCCGCAATCAAATGACTTCATGCAGTTCAGATATCGCTCATCATCATCAGCATACACAGTTGCTGAACCACAGACCAAGGCTATGGTTAGGAGTAGGAGAAGCCAAGACATGGCCTGAAGGAGTAGCAGTCGTGTTTTTGCAGAGGGATTGACAGGAAACGTTGTTCAAGTATTGAGTTAAGAGGAAGAAACACATAGGGGGGAGTTATTTACTCGATGAATACATACTTTGATTTTTATAGGAATCCTGAATATATCATGAAATCATGAATTGGACTAACTAGTCTATTAACATTTGCAAAATGAAGTCTTTGTATGCTAGCTATGCATCACTGTCTTGGGGACTAAAAGAAGAGAACAGAATCGGTCAAATATATTAAAGGACACGCAAAAAAATCCTCGCATAGTTTGGAAAATTATATATGTGGTTGTTGATAATTACATGAAATCGGGTCTTATTAAATCAAATTTAATGACGGATTAAAATAGTTAAGTTAATTTTTTTTATTTGATCCAAAAAAAACTAGTTAATAACTATTACAAGCCCTTCTCCAACTGTCAAACTTGTATTTATAATTAATTACTGAGAAAATTGTAGATTAGTTTGAGAAAACCTTTTGGAGTAAAAAAAAAATCGGTAAAATTGAATTATTTGTTTTAAAGGTATGGTCAAGTCAGTAAAATGTTGTATATTAAAAAAATTGGACTGTGATATCCCACATGCTACAACTTGCAGGGATGGGACATCAAATTAGAGAGCTAGAGACAAGGCCTCACTTGACTTCACTAATAGAAGAAGGAATTTTATTATATATTTTTTATATAATATATTATTTATTTGAATATTATTTATTATTTATTTTTTCTATTTTTAATTCTATCTCTTAATATGATTGATTTAAAAAGTTGGATTTCATGATTTATTTTTTTATGAGATTATTCTTATATCATAATCCTTACAGGTTTGATAAATTAACTTGATTTGTTTGTTTTTTTTTTTTATAATTTTAATTTTGTTTTTGAACATTAAGTCAAAGCTGATATCTCTGGCTATAAATCACACAGGACGAAGAAGGTTCTCCATTTTATCTTCTTCCAGAGAATCCCTAAACCAGTCATGCAAAGGGGTGTTCTCTACCACCTTAACCACATGTCTATGCCCATCATAATTATCATAATCCACGTGCTTCACTCTTTGAGACTCGTGAATCTTCTTCGAAACCTCCTTTTCAATGTCCTGATAAAGGGTACCCCCAGAAGCAACATTCAGAACTTGAGATCCTCTGCAAGATAAAAACTTGTAACATGTTCTTCTTCCTATACAAGATTTCGTTTCATGGTCTATCTGAAGAAGCTCATCGCCACCAGCTCTCATTATCAAAATACAGACAGTGATACAAGGAAAATTTTTAAAAAAATAAGAAAAAATAAAAATTATATAAAAAACAAACATTTCTGTACCATAATTATCATGTGTATTTAGTGTGTGTAGCTGTTCCCATCACTCATATTTATACATGTGGTCTTTTGCTTGAGTATGTATATTTTATTGTCAAATTATAAGAAAGGTGTGAAATTTTCACTGTTTAAAAACCATTATTTATCATTTCACATATCACTATGGATATGAGAAATAATTTTTAAAAAATTTTAATTTGATCATCAAACATTTTTTTTCAAGATTGAACCCTTTTGAGCCCACATTAATACCCAATTGCATGTTTTTTAAAGAAAGAATTGAATTGAAAGAAAGATGACTAAAGTTAAAAGCACAAATAAAATAGTTGTGCCTTTTAATTTTGTTTGAAAAATACATTTGAGTCACTTGTTTTTTTAGCTATTAGACCGGTCTCTTTAATTCTAGAAAAAATAATTTTTATACTAAACTTTATTTTCACCATCTTTCAATCTTTATTGGGTGAGAAAAGAGAAAAGGAAATGCCCGAATCTGACCTTAAAGTGAGAAAGATGTTGTTTTTACGATTCTGACCACCAGAACGGTAGATTTTTGTTCCAAATGGTTCCATACAATGGATAGAGTTTGAAATATATATATATATATATATATATATATATATATATATATATATAGTGCTTACAAAAATAAATCTGAGCTCAGAAAAAAATTAGATTCCAAGTTGATTTTGGATTTTGAAGTGGTATTTTGTACTATTGAAGATTAATGATTGATTTAACATGGTTATTAGGGTGTCTTCTAGGTTCATATATTTAACGAGTTCAACCATTATCCTTTAATATTAGATTAGTTGGGAAATAAATTACATGATTTATTTTTGTTTGTCTTTTATAGGACTATCAGTGTCTCAAACAAGTTTTTATTTTTAGGGTAGTGCTTAATTTTGTAACCATATATTCTTATTATATAATTAAAAAAAATAGTTTATAAAAAAATTTATTGAATTCAATGAAGTCTATGACATGGGGTCATTAAGAGACTAAGATCGATTCTATCTATTATTGTCTGAAAATTATTGTTAAAAAGGAATTGTCATCTTAAATTTTATTTTTTAAAAAAGTTAAACTGTGTTTTTATCGGTCATTAATATTGCATTTGAACTTATTGAATTAATTAGTTTATGTGATTTAGTTGGAAATTCGAGTAAGACAAATATATCGTGAGATTTCAATATTGATCCATTGTATATATTTAATAACATGGTTAAAATTTTATTTATATCCTCAACATTTTTTTATATTTTTGAAAACTAACGTACTAGTAATATCATATGTGATGTTGCCATTTATAAGGATCATTGATTAGAGAGGAGACGTGGAGAGCTCACATCTTCGGGAGTAAAATTATAAAAAGAAATATTAATTTAATACCAAATAACGTGACAATTAGTCACTTCAATACATTTTATATAATTCGTCACCACTCGGAAATTTCACAGTAACTTCCACAAAAAACTAATATGTAATCACACTTCTTCGTCTTTAAAATTCAAGTGTTTTGGGTGTTCTTATTCGATCCAAACGGTCAAATTGAAAAATTGAGTAAGTCCCTTCACATTATAATTTATCTCAAGAAATTATACTTAAGCAATACAAATATTTACTCTTAGCATTTAGAAAGAGCCATATCATTGTGCTACGGTTGAATTAAAATTAGTTTTTTTTAATAAAAAAATATCACGACATTATTTATGTGTTTTCTAATAAAAAAAACACTTAAATTATGCGAGGATTCATTTAATGTAATCTCATTAACCTGGAGTATCTAAAAGCAACCTAGACTACTAATAAAAAAAATAATTTGACTAATTTGTTTTCCTAAAATACATCTTTCTTTTCTAAATTTCAAGACGAGGCTTATTTTTTTAAAAAAAAATTATTTAGATGACATATATTAGATTGACCCCAATCAATTCAGGTTAACCTGCTAAACCACAACTTTGATCATGATACTATAATAACACAATAAAAAATAAATTATGAAATTCAATTCCTAATCAACCTAGTATGGAAGAATAAGATTTAAAAATAATAATTAAAAAATAACTTGAGTCTATTCGGGTTATCTTGTTAAACTCGCAACTCAAGTTATAAGATTAGGATAACCTAATCGAAAGTAAATAAAAATAAATTATGTAGCCCGATTTTTAATCAACCCTATGTTGATGAATGAAATTAAAAAAATAAATATAAATAACTCGAGTTAACTAAAGCTAACTTGCATGCCAAACCTGCAACCCGAGTCACGAGCAAGAATACCTCAAAAAATTAAAATAAATCATGAAACTCAATTTGTAATCAACTCAATGTTAAAATGATGACAATAAAAAATATCAAAAAATGACTCGAATTAACATGAGTTAACCTACCAAACTCATAACTTATGTCATGATAATGAGATAACCTCATAAAATGTAAATTAAAATAAGTTATGAAGCTCAATTCTTAGTGCAACTAAATGTTGAATGATAAAATTAAAAACAAAAAAATTTAAAAAAATCTTGAGTTAACGGGCCAAAACTATGAATCAAGTCATGAAACAAGGATTATTTATGAAAATAAATCAAAATAAATTATAAAACTTAATTTAATAAATATAATATTTATGAAAAATAAAAAATAAAGCCTTGTTCCAGTAAACAATGCTCTTTAAGAACATGAACAGTGAAATCATTTTTTTTTCAATTGATAGGTTGAGAGAGAGAGAGAGAGAGAGAGAGAGAGAGAGAGAGAGAGAGAGAGAGAGAGCGCGCTATGTAGACGAACCAAATTTGACAATATAAATTGATTTTGAAAAAGTCATTAGAAAGGCTAAAGTTGGTTCTGGCATACAAAAGGAAAATTGCACGTGTCAAATTTAAAAGATAAAAAAAAAAAAAAAAAAGACGCTTTAAGATATTTTATTTTAGGAATTAAGATAGTTCTAAACTTAAATATTTCCACGTTAAGGCTCCTTTTGCTACATAAATTATAGTTTTCCATGAATTTTTTTTATCCTTTGGTATTTTATAAATTAAAATATCTATTCATCTGACTTCCAGATATAGAAAATAATAGAAGAAAAAACCGATTTAGGTAGGAATTAATCTTTTCCCCACTCTGTTTGGAGAGGCTTGCGGACTCCCTCCCTAGTTGTTACTTTAGATTCAATTGTCTTAATACTTTATGATCAATTGGGGTTAATATGATGCGATCTTTATTCATCCCAGAAAAACACTTGCAATCTTGAATTCTAATTAGTTAAAGAGTTGTAGGAAAATAAATAATTAATATTTTCTTAGGTGCGGTGGGATTACCGATTTTGTTACAATAATATGAAAAGGAAAAAAAAAAAGACAGATGGTGACGTGGAATTTATATGGAAAAATTATCTTGATTAAGAATATAAGATTAAAACCATCTTAATTTGAAAAACAAAAATTCAAAATATACCTTTAAAAAAAGTAAGAAGAAAAACTTCATGAATTTGCACACCTATATGTTGCGGGTCGCGTCGCGACATTGCTCGGAAATGGCAGAGGCTTAGAGATATTACAAAAGAGTATTTCAAAAAACGTAACTAAAATTGTTATTCTCACAAATATTTAGATAGTATTCACATCAAAATTCCATTTCTAAAAATTGGAAGAGCGATTAGTTGAGGTAGCAAGGCTTTTGCTTGGAGGAGTTGCTACAGGAAGTTCTTCGGTTTTCTCTACGGCAGCTTTTCTTCTCCTCCGTTGTATAAAGGCCATGATCCAGCATCCCACAAAGGCACCACCAACAGCACCTGCTGAGCTAAGCCCTGGAAATGAAAATAAATAAATAAACCAAAATGCTCGGTATGTATTTTTGGTGTTGATTTAATAAAGTGTGTGTAGCAGAATTGTACCAATTTCGAGTGCACTGTTTCGAGACTTCTTCCCTGCAAAAAAATCATGAAGCAAGAAACATCAATGACCACATTGAAGCAAGTTTTCAGTAGGCAGTAGGCACTTGGTAAGCATGGTCAATTGGACTGAACTTGAAATATGATAGTGGCTATCTCAATTATTATTTGTTGAACATAAAATAGTTCATGTCTTGATTCAGATTATAGACATACACACTGCTGTCCTAAAGAAACTGGAGCATCAATGGAAGCAGGTTCTCCCTTGCGAAAACATTAAGGGAAGCAGATTATAGACATACAAGCTATTGTCCTAAAGAATTTTGTGATGATACGGTGCTCTGTGTTTAAATTACTAGAGTAAACGTGTGAATTATTTAAAATTAATTTCATAGATGCAAGCTAAGGTAAGGTAAAAACATGCCAGAGAGTCTCGGACCACCACTCCCCGAAACCCCCTACTGGTGCAAGAATTTACAAATCCTTCTTTATTGTATGTTTTTGTTTGGCACTTTGCCGGTCCAGCCGTCAAGGAATATGAACAGCTCCACGAGGCAACAATCACATGCATGTTAAAAATGGAAAAATTCGTAGTTATAATTTCTGCTCGGCCTAGGTCAATTTTATAAATCTCTGACTTGAGGCTTAACCTAGACCAAGTTGATAGGAGAATTCAGTTTTTTTTAAATGAAGTTTTTTTTAAAAAAAAAAAAAAACCCAAAACAATTTTCTATTAAGGTTTTTTAAAAAAAAAAAATAAAAAAAAGCTTAGATTGTCCTGAGTCAACTGATTCGAGGAGAAGTTGAGGTACATACCTGGAGCTGCTGGAGCTGGAAGAATAGCACATGTTTTTGATCCACTTGATTGATTTGGACAGTAACAAGTTGTTTGATTAGTTGCACAGTCAATACCACAAGCTCCAGAAGTGGTGAAGCATTCCAAACACGCCTCCCTATCGACCTTCAATCTTACCTCGAATCCTTTTCTCATGAGTTCTTCCAAAGCTTGCAGATTCCAGATTGGTGGCCGTGGCAAATCTGTTATAGAAACTGGCACTAAGACACTACGATTGCATTCACCAGGACCAGTATCTCCTTCTTGGATATAACCACCTTGATCATTAACCTCATTTATTTTGCAAATGAAAGGTATTCTACCAGGTATGGTTGGAGGAGCATCCTTGCAACCATAAATGAATGTCAGATTTTTGTAGCCCTCAACATACTCGAAAACCTTAGGATTGAACGTGCTGTTCATAAACTGAGGTGAGCACATTAATCCAACCAAGGAGTCCTCTCTTGCAATCCTGAGAGTTCCCATTTCCCAATTGATTTCCAAAACACGATATGCAACCTGACTGATATTCATCTTGGCGATATTATCCTCACACCTGAGCTCCAATTCAGGTAGGCCACAGGCAGGTGATCTGTCATTTCCCCAGAATGGAAAACCCGCGGAAACACGCCCACATTCAAACTTTTTACTACAGGCAGTGAACAGGTCATCGTTGCCTAGGGATGAAGGGACATGAATGAAGAGCAACAATACAAGAACAAAATCTGAAAGAAAAGAAAAGGCCGAGGAATTCATTCTGGCAAGAGGAAGTAGCATAGGAGCAATGGAATTGTGTGTTTGCAAAATGGGCTTGGTTGTTTCAGGGATAGTTTCGAGGATAAAGAGATGAGTCTTGTCGTGCTAATTATCAATTTCAGGTAAATAAATACATCAGAAAGGGGTAGATGTGAACGCAACACTTGGATTTAAATGCTTAGTGGACTAAAAATTTTTAATTTATTTATTTCTTGGGAGAGGGCTACCACATTAATTTCTTTCTACGAGGCCTCTATTTGCAAAATGAAGTCGTTGTATGCTTATGCATCACTGTCTTGGGGACTCAAAGAAGAGAACAGAATCGTCAAATATATTAAAGGACATGCAAAAAAATCCTCGCATAGTTCGGAAAATTATATACGTGGCTCAAAATAATTTTTATATAAATTAATTTCAAACTCGAGTTAAAAAAAATTAAGTAAAGAGATTTGAAAATTAACTTATTAAATCAAATTTAATAATAAATTGAAAAAATTATGTTAAATTTTTTTTATTTGATACCAGAAACTAGTTAATAACTATTTCAAGCCCTCCTCCAACTATCAAACTTCGATTTATAATTAACAACTACTGAGAAAATTGTAGATTAGTTTGAGAAAACCTTATGGAGTAAAACTACAAATCTGTAAAATTGAATTATCTGTTTCAAAGGTGTGGTCATGTCAGTAAAATGTTGTATATTTATATAGATTAATTTTAAATCCGAGTTAGAAAACAAGTTAGGTAAATAGCTTTTAAAATTAACTTATTAAACCAAGTTTAATAATGTTTAAAAAAATTACTTTAAATGTTTTTATATAGGTGCCAACAAACTAGTTAATAACTAGTACAAGCCCTCCTCCAACTGTCAAACTTGTATTTATAATTAACAACTACAGAGAAAATTGTAGATTAGTTTGAGAAAACCTTTTGGAGTAAAAAAATCGGTATAATTGAATTATTTGTTTCAAAGGTATGGTCATGTCAGTAAAATGTTGTATATTAAAAAAATTGGACCGTCATATCCCACAAGCTACAACTTGCAGGGAAGGGACATCAAATTGGAGTGCTATGAGAAATAAAAAAACGCACTTTGAGTATGGACTGGGATAGTAAACTAAGAAATAAATGTATAGAAATTAAATTTAATTTAATTTAATAGAAGATTGAAACCGATTACGTGCCATAGGGTTTCAGTAATTGAATTTGAGACGAAGCCTCACTTGACTTGACTTGGAACTCTGAAAGATATATGATGTTAAAAAATAATAAAGAAAAAAGAAACGAAGAAGGAACTTTGAAAGGTAATTCATTTTAATATTTACTCGTTGTGATTCTTTATTAGTTATCTATACTAATGGGAAATTAGATTTTTAACCAGATTTTCATCCAAGACCCTCAACTTGTTAATATATTCTTAATTAGATAACTACTTGAAAATCATATGATTTTTCTTTATCTCATTCAAACCTCATGAATTCACTAAAATCTCTCACATCATATGAATGAATAAATTATATAAAAAAACATAAATTTTATATATTTTTATATAGTTTCATCCATCACACAAGTAATGATTTAAACAAGAATTTTAGAGATTTCATTGTGAAAAGAGAAAAGTTATATGATTATTTAACAATTCCACATACTAAAAGTAAATGATGGACCATTGAGATTTTATTTATATATTGAAGATTTAATTGAGATATATATATAAAAAAAGATTGGGACCTAACTGAGACTGATCTCAAAGATTAAAGACTTTTTTGAGGTTTTTTTTTTTTATGTTTTAACTCCTATAAAATGGTATAGGACCCGACCTAAGACCTAACCTGGCCCAGGCTCGGGTTTAACAGATCAATTACCTTAATAAACTCAACTTTTTACAATTTGAAACTAATCTTAATCTTTTAGTTGATCTTGTACTAGGATTAAATCATACTCTTTAAGTAATTTTTTTTTATTTTTTTTTAAAATTAACCTTTAATCTAGTTGAATCTTGACATGGTTTAACCGAATAAATATATATCTTATTAGGTTTCATTATAATTATAAACCGGATTAAGTTTGAACCCGCGTTAACAGATTGTCTACTCCCCGTCAAACACTTCACAAGGATTTCGTAGGGAAAGGAGCGGTGCAATATTTCCATGGTGGGAGCCCAGCGTCAAGATCTGACCTTCAAATCAAATATCAGCTTAAACCTGAGTCTGAGACTTGCCGTTGGTTTATCTATCCACGATGGAGATGAGAAAAACGCGTTTCTTCAGTCATCTGCCGGGAAAGTCCATCAACATGATGACGCACACGGCATGCAAAACGACTTGTTGACTGGTATGCTTCACAATTGCATTACCTGTGAAAGTCGTTAAATATAGTAATTTAGCTGTCGTTGTCTAGGTCATGGATTCTTTTTTGTCTCTGATTTAGCCAGGTCAAAGCTGATATGTTTGGCTATAAATCACACAGGAAGAAGAAGATTGCCCATGGCTCAAGTAACTTGGGTGCTTTCTAACACGAAATCCCAGTTATGTGGGTTTTGGGCTTTTATACAATCCAATCCAGCGTCAAGATGATATTGGATCATAACTATTTTCTGGGGTTTACTACTTGATATTGCTGGGCTCTAGTACAATTCTTGTATATTTTTTTGATGGATGGTTTGTGCTCCAACTATTTCCGGGCCTTTCTTGTAGTGCTGGGCTGCTCATTTCTTCCAGTCTCGAGACTTCTTGTGCATTTTTGTATTCAACTCAAATTTTCAATTCCGGATGTTGAATTTATTTTTTATTAAAATTTAATTTAATTTATTTTAATATTTTTAGATCATTTTAATGTATTGATATCAAAAATAAATTTAAAATATATAAAAAATATTAATTTAATATATTTTAAAGTAAAAAAACTTTAAAAATAATCTCGCTTAAAAAATTGCAGGTGCTGGAATTTTGTTTCCAAGTTAATATTATACTAATATTTATTTACCTGCTACCTTCATTTTTTTTCTTTCTTTTTTGCTTCAGCATGATTATCGCCGAAGATGACATGCATTGATTGATGAATAGGCTCCCTTTTCTGAAGCTGAAAAGTCAGATAAACACTAAACGACTCACTGTGAAGTGAAGTGAATTGAAAGGTTTTAGTAAAAGAAGATAAAGGGCATGTTGTTGGAGAAATCTGCGTGTATGAACACTGTTAAGATTTGTGAGCAGCAAATTTCTTTTAATTAATCCCTTCCTCTTCCAGTTCTATTTTCACAGGAAAGCAGTGGCTATGTTACGATTTTGAATCACACGCGAAAGAAACAACAAAAGTCAAATACGGGAAAAACAGGAACTGCTTACCCAAGTTTCCCGTGACTTCAGATTATTATTTTGTTAACATGATACATCAACGAGAAAGCAAGAAAAACCATCTATCAACAACCGATGCCATGGACAATGCCATTCAGCTTTCTATCTAAAACTTCTGAGCAAATCTGTCCCATCATATGGTAGAAAGACAACAAGTCAGACAACTGCTCTGCAGACATTTTTCCCATCACATTTTTTGCTAAATCCTCCCTCTCCTCATTCATCCTCAGTCTTTCAATGTAGGAACCTGCATTCCTCACTGTTGCACCCATCTGCTTCAATCTGTTCTCTTGTTGTAAGCTCAGAGCTGTGTTGGACTGCATTGGATAAAATGATCATTAATGACACAATTAGATCAAAAGCCTGAAAACAAAATCTATGAACCTGAGACAATGTTCAAGCATTTTGTGAATAGTGAATATGGACTCTTTATCATTCTATCTACAGTTTATACCTCTAGGAATTCTGCTCCAGCTTGTAGTTCTGATTCCTTTGATGGATTCATTCTTTGGCCAGTAGTGTATATGTTTCTTGCAAGAAAGAAACTTCTAACTATATTCTTCCTTTTCTTCTCCATTGCTTGATCTAGCTTGAGAGGCCCTGGCACTGATGTAGTACTACTGTTGAGCTTCTTCTGATAAGCAATCACAGCCTTGACAAATTCCTGCACAATACCATGAACATATCAATTATACATTATTTCATCAAATTTTCCCATAAAAGATCGTATGTAAAGGATGGGTTTAAAACCTGATAGGCCCTTGGGCATCCTGGATAATCAAACTTGTCGGTGTCATCCTGCCTCATTCTCTCTGGATGGAATTGAAGTCCCATTATGAACTTACCCTCTTCAGGATTACAAGCATCAGGATCATAAAACCCCTCAATCAATCCATCTGGTGCGAACGCCATGGGCACAAATCTTTGTGCTAACCTATTCACCCCCTGGTGGTGATAACTATTAACCAAAATCTCCATTTTATCTTCTTCCAGAGAATCCCTAAACCAGTCATGCAAAGGGGTGTTCTCTACCACCTTAACCACATGTCTATGCCCATCATAATTATCATAATCCATGTGCTTCACTCTTTGAGACTCGTGAATCTTCTTTGAAACCTCCTTTTCAATGTCCTGATAAAGGGTACCCCCAGAAGCAACATTCAGAACTTGAGATCCTCTGCAAATCCCCAGATAAGGTATGTTTCTTTCAAGGCAGAGTTTTGCAAGCCTCAACTCAATCGAATCCTTCTCTCTATCAATAGCTGTGTCACTTGCATGAATCCTCCTAATTTCTTCTAATTCTTCTCGTGAAAGATTAGATGTCTCAGCTTCATATAAGGATGGATCGATATCTTCTCCTTCACAAAGAAGAACACCGTGGATAGGCTCAAAACTATCTAACAACATGTGCAACCCACTAACACGGGGAACGATAACCGGTACTGCACCGTAGCCAACTAGAAGATCAAGATGATATTCACCTGGAAAACAAAATATTAGCAATGCTAATCATCATATGAACAGATCAAGAATGATCAAACAACGAAAACGTACCAACAAAATCTACAAATTTGTTTTTGCGGAGGCTGCGTCTAGAGACGATGAGAACACGAGGGAGTATAACAGAGAGATCAGGAGACATGATGGTGTAAAACTTGGAAGGATAAGAAGTTTTGTTGAATTTTGCTAGCTATTTATATAGAAAACCTTAGATTTAGTTGTTAATTTAATTGGACTTCCTAGGTATAGGGGAGAAAGACAGGTCCACGTGGACATGGCGCCGCGTAGCATCCCCATTTCCAACAAGGTATTAATTATTAACCGTTGTGATTTTTTGATTTTTTTGGAAATTACTCACACCAAGTCATGCTAATAATTCTATTGTTAGTATTGAGTAAGTAAGCACACACCAGCGTCTAAATTCTGTTAATTTCAACTGATAGCTTCAGGATAACTACTTGATATCTCTATTTGGAGCGATTATTTTTTGTTCTAAAACTTATTATAATTTATATTTTTACCAATCATTAAGATTATATTTAAATTTATAAAATTAATCAATTTAATTCGAGTAAGTTCCGTGCAATTTAATTAAAAACTCATGGTAGACAAATAAATTGTGAAATTTTAATATTAATTTATTAAATTAGATTTAATAATACAGTCAAAAAAATTCTATACATTCTTAATATTTTTTATATTTTAAAAAACTAATCCGGTCTTTATCGAAGCGCAAGCCAATGTAATAGTAATATAATATCAGAAGTTGCCATTTATAATGATAGAAGTTGCACACATGTACATCTACATGTACACCAGCTGGAGCTTGAAAGTTGATCATTAATCAGAGAGGAGACGTGGATAATGCGTATCTAGGGGAGGCACGTCTAAGACGGGTCAAAGCTGAGGGAGAAGATGAGCATTTAGATTCGGTGGATTTTCCTTTACTATATATGGTGTGGAGTGTGTAGATAGAACGCCTCCTCGCCATTTGGAGATGCACTTGTCCACCTTTGGTCAGAGCGTTCTCCAAATGGCAGAGGTGTTTTTTTAAATATTTTTTTATATTAATGTATGAAAAATATAAAAAAAACATTAAAAAATATCAATTTAACATTTTTTTTATATATCAAATATATTTTTGAAGTTTATCCAAATTCAAGTGAAAAAAGTAATACAAACAACCTGGCAATTAGTCATTTCAAAAGTTAATTATGAGCGCGCGCACAATATATTTTATATAATTTGTCACTGGGTAATTTCATAGTAACTTCCACAAAATACTACACCTCTTCTTCTTCCTCCTCCTTATAATCTAACTGTTTTGAGGGTTCGTATTCACATTATAATTTATCTCGAGAAATTACATTTAAGCAATAAAAATATTTACTCTTGGCATTTAGAAAGAACTATATCGTTGGTTCACATGACATTGCGGGTTTAATTAAAAAATATCTTCTTTTTTTAATAAAAAAATAACAAGGCATTACTTACATATTTTTTTAGTAAAAATTTAAACAGTATGGAATCGATTTAATGTAATCTCATTAACTTTACAGGCTAAAATCATCCCAGACTATTGATAAAAAAAAAACAAAAAAAGTAATTGGACTAAAAAAAATAATCAAACATCATCTTTTTTTTTTTCTTATGAATTTTAAGATGATGTCTATTTTTTTCTAAATATTAAAATGACACATATTGGAATAATCTAGATCAATTTGGGTTAACTTACTAAACCACAATTTTAATTAAGAGATCATAATAACCTCATAAAAAATAAATTAAAATATATTAAAAATTCAATTCTTAATCAAACTAATTTTGAAGAATGAGATTTCAAAAAAAAAATTATATTAAAAAATAACTTGAGTCTGCTTGGGTTAACATGTCCAACCCACAACTCGAGTCATGAGATCTGGATAACCTCATCAAAAGTAAATCATAAAAATATTATAAAATTTAATTCTCAATCAATTTAATATTAATGGATAAAATCGAGAGAGAGAAATCAATTAAAAAAAGACACAAAAATAAACTCAAGTCAAGATATAAAAAAGTATATCAACCCAAACTTTTGAATGTTAACTTACTAAACTTGCAACTCGGGTACTGAGATAAAAAAATTCAATACAAAAAAACTAAAATAAATTATAAAATTCAATTCTAAATTAACTTAATGTTAAAGAATAATAATAAATAAATAAATAATTCAAGTTAATATAAATTAATCTACCAAACTCCCTACTTATTATCAATTATTATCAATTAAGGTTAATATGATGTGATATTTATTCATCCTAGAAAAACACTTGCAATCTTGAATTCTACTTAATTAAAGAGTTACAGGAAAATAAATAAGTAATATTTTTTTAGATTGAGTGGGATTACCGATTTTGTTACGATAGCTTAAATAATATGAAAAAAAAGACGGATGGTGACGTGGAATTTATATGGAAAAATTATCTTAATTAAAACATATAAGATTAAAACTATCTTAATTTGAAAAATAAGATTTCAAAATATGCCTTTAAAAAAAGTAAGAAGAAGAACTCCGTGAATTTGCACACCTATTGGCAAAAAAGAACTTAAGGGGGGGGTGTTTGGAATAAAATTTTGATTTTCTTTAATAGCTTAAAATTAATTTTATTTTTGTGGTTTTAAATTGTTTTAATATATTAATATTAAAAATAAATTCTAAAATATAAAAAAATATTATTTATAAAAAATACTTTAAAAAACATTTCTACTCAACTGCCAACAAACACAACAAACCCTTATACGGATAATACTTCTGGTGAGTGGAAGAGGCGAATTTTGTAACCACGAAATGTATTTCACGTTTGTCTTACATTGTGACCCGTTTTAAGACGACAACTTCTCAACTTATTGACTTATTTTTCAGATTTATATATAAGTTTCAACATTCAAAAGAAAGTATACGAAGAGGATAGTAATGTGATTACAATTTAGGCGGCAAGGTTCCCGTTACATGAAAATTAAAGAAAATATAGAGTATTTAAAATATTACAAAAGAGTATTTCAAAACGCGTAACTAAAATTGAAATTCTCACAAATATTTTATTTAAGAGATTTGTGATCCGTATACAAAAAAATTTGTGATTTATGACACAAAATTTAGTGTGGCATAAATTTGAGTATATATTTAAAACAAAGTTGAATACTTGTAAGGTTGTAAAAATATATTTAAAGCCTTGTGATGATATTTTAAAACCTAATACGGAATAGAGTTTTGATATTTAAATAGTAGATGATCATACATTCACATCAATATTTTATTTTTAAAAATTAAAAGAGCAAAGAGTTGGCAGTTAAGGAACCCTCCAGTAATTAAGTTTACTATAATAAATAAAGAAATAAGTAGTTAACTCTTGTATGTAACATTAATGTTGATGGAAATATCACCCTCATGATATTAATATTGATTGAGATACAACTGATTTTTATAGAACTTTTATACACCTGGAGGTATATGGAAATAACTACTCTAAACTCTTAACATGGGTACTAGGGATAATCTTGCGATCCACCATGAAACCAATGAAAACCATTGACTTCATGTTTGGATCTGGAATTATTTTAAACTCAAGAATATTAGGAATGATATCTCGCTAAGTCTATAAGTATTTGGGCTTAGCAAGTAGCCGAGTCCAAAGAAATTGAATCTGACATCATACTAAATCTACATATGCTTGAGCTCAACACATAACAGAGTTAGAGGCAATTTGGTAAACAAATTGAGAAAAAAATGACAAATTTCACAAACCCAACTTCTTGCCTAACTCGAGTTTAATTAAATCTTATGGGAGTTTTCTCCACAATTAAGCCATTTTAAGCCCAAATTAGCATCAAATTGTATTTTTTTAAGAGAATATTGAATTAAAAATTAAAAGACTGATGTGAAAAGCACATGTAAAATAGATGATACCTTTTAATTTTATTTGAAAAGTATATATTAAGTCCCTTGTTTTTTTTTCTATTAAGTGATCGATCTCTCTAACTCAAAAAAAATAATAATTTTGATACTAAATTTTATTTTTATTATTTTTCAGTCTTTATTTTTGTTTCTATAATTCTGACTATTAAAACGGTATATTTTTGTTCTAAATGGTTCCATATAATAATTAGAGTTTGAATTATGTATTTTTAACCTTGAAAGTGCTTACAAAAATAAATCTAAAATCAAGAAGAAACTAGGCTTTGAGTTGATTTTGGGTTTTGAAGTGGTTTTTTGCACTTTAGGAGTTGAGGATTGATCTAACAAGGTTATTAAGGTGTCTTCTATGTTCATAGATTTGACGAGTTCACCCATTATTCTTTAATATTTGATTGGTTGGGAAATAAATTGTATGTTTTATTTTTGTTTATTTTCTATAGGGTTATCATTATCTCAATAAGTTTTTATTTCTAGGTTGGTGCTTAATTTTGTAACCATATATTTTTATCATATAATTAAAAAAATTATTAAACTCAATAGATTCCATGACACGGGATTAAAATCGATCTAACATATTATTATCTAAATAATTTTTTTTTAAAAGAAAGTTGTCATCTTGAGATTTTTTTTTAAGTTAAATTATGTTTTTATTCATCTTTAAAATTACATTTGAGTCCATGAAATCAATCAATTTAATATGGATAAACTCCCATTATATAGATTTAATAACATGGTTAAAAAATTCTTTGCACTTATATATATATATAGAAGATACACACAAGTACATGTACAAGTACACCAGCTGGAGCTTGAAAGTTGATCATTGACTAGAGAGGAGACGTGGATGGTGCATTTCTCGGGGAGACACGTCGAAGACGGGTCAAAGCTGGGGAGAAGCATTTAGATTCGGTTGATTTTCCTATATATGGTGTGGAGTGTGTAGATAGAACGCCTCCTCGCCATTTGAAGAAGCACTTTTGGCCAGAGTGTTCTCCTAGCATTATTGAGGCTATTAAACGAATCCAAAACCAATCCTGATTTCAATGCTCTGATTTTATATTTTTCAAAGCTAAACAACCGACCAACAAAATACTACACTTCTTCTTCTTCTTCTTCTTCTTCTTCTTTGAAATCTATGTGTTTTGAGGGCTCGTATTCGATCCAAAAGGTCAAATTGAATAATTGAGTAAGTACCTTCACATTATAGTTTATCTCAAGAAATTATACTTAAGCAGTAAAAATATTTACTCTTGCCATTTAGAAAGAACTATATCATTGGTTCACATGACACCGCGAGTTTATTTAAAAATATTTTCTTTTTAAATAAAAAAAATATTGAGGTATTATTTACATATTTTTTTAGTAAAAAAACTTAAATCATAAGAGAGTTAACTTAATATAATCTCGTTAACTTGACAGGTCTAAAAATAACACAAACTATTAATAAGCTAAAAAAAAAATCAGACATCTCTTTTTTTCTAAATTTCAAGATGATTTCTATTTTTTTAAAATATTGAGACGACACATATTGGAACAATCCAGATCAATTTGGGTTAACCTGTCAAACCATGACCCTAATTATAAGACCATGATAACCTCATAGAAAACAAATTAAAATAAATTATGAAGCTCAATTCATAATCAACCTATTATTAAAGGAAGAAATTTAAAATATATATATATATATATATATATATATATATATATATTAAAAAATGACTTGAGTCTACTCAGGTTAATATCAATTAAACTCGCAACTTGGATTATGAGATTGAGTTAACCCTATTGAAAGCATATCAAAATAAGTTATGAAACCTAATTCTCAATCAACCTGGTGTTGATGGATGAAATAAAAAAACATCAATTAAAAAAAACACAAAAAATAACTTGAGTCAACTTAAGTTAACTTGTCAAACCTACGACTCAAGTCACGAGATAAGAATAACTCAATAGAAAAAAATTAAATTAAGTTATGAAATTCAATTTCTAATCAATCCAGTGTTAAAGGATGACAATGAAAAAAAACCAAAAAAAACAAAAACCAGAGTCAACATGAGTTCACCTACCAAACTCGTAACTCATGTTATGATACTGAGATGACCTTATAAAAAGCAAATCAAAATAAGTTATGTAGTCCAATTCTTAATGTAATCCAATATTAAATGATAAAATTAAAAATAAAAAAAATTTAAAAAAAATAAAAAAAAAATCTTAAGTTAACAAAGGTTGACCAGCTAATCTCATAAACTGGATCATAAGATTGAAATAATTGATAAAAATAAATCAAAATAAATTATGAAACTTAATATTCAATAAATCTAGTATTGATGGGAAAAAAATAAAGCATTGTTCTACAAAACAATGCTGAAGATGAATAGTGAACTTAATTTTTGTTAATTGATAAGTTGAGAGAGAGAGTACATAGCTATATATGTAGACGAGCCATATTTGACAATATAATTGAATTTGGAAAAGTCATTAGGAAGGCTAAAGTTGGTTCTGGCATAGAAAAGGAAAATTTGAAAGGCTCTGGTTTTTTTAAAATAAAAATAAAACAAGACGCTTTAAAATATTTTATTTTAGGAATTAAGATAGTTCCAAAGTTAAATATTTCCAAGTTAAGGTTCCTTTTGCTACATAAATTATAGTTTTCCATGAATGTTTTTATCCTTCGGTGTTTTATAAATTAAAATAGCTATTCATCTAACTTCTATTTATAGAAAATAATAGAAGAAAAAATCGATTTAGGTTGGCATTAATCTTTTCCCCACTCTGTTTTTTTTTCTTCTTTTTTTTTATCTATAAAGAAAGCATTATATATACATATATATATATATATGAATTAAAATGATATCTATTCATACATTCAAACTTTGATATGCCCAAATCCATGGAGAGGCTTGCGGACTCCCTCCCTAGTTGTTACTTTAGATTCAATTGTCTTAATACTTTATGATCAATTGGGGTTAATATGATGCGATCTTTATTCATCCCATAAAAACACTTGCAATCTTGAATTCTAATTAGTTAAAGAGTTGTAGGAAAATAAATAATTAATATTTTCTTAGGTTTGGTGGGATTGCCGATTTTGTTACGATACCTTAAATATGGAAAAAAAAAAACAAAAAAAGGATGGTGATGTTGAATTTATATGGAAAAAATATCTTTATTAAAAATATAAGATTAAAACTATCTTAATTTGAAAAATAAGATTTTAATTAAAAAAAAGTAAGAAGAAGAACTCCATGAATTTGCACACCTATTAGCCAAAAAGAAAAAAAAAAGTTTGGAATTACAGAGATAGATAGTGTTTCTGAAAAAATTTAATTTATTTTTATAGCTTTAAATTAATTTTATTTTTATATTTTTAATTATATATATATATTAATGTAAAAAATAAATTTTAAAAAATTAAAAAATATTATTTAAATAAAAAATATTTTAAAAAACAATTCTACTCCAATGCACAGACATTTGTACGGATAATACTTTTGGGGAGTGGAAGAGGCGATTTTTGTAACCACGCAATGTGTTCAAACAACTTCTGAACTTATTATTGACTTATTATACAGATTTATACGTAAGTTCAACATTCAAAAGAAAGTATAGGAAGAGGATATTAATGCGATTACAATTTACGTGGCAAGGTTTACGTTACATGAAAATTAAAGAAAACATAGATTATTTATAATATTATAAAAGAGTGTTTCAAAACACATAACTAAAATTGAAATTCTAACAAAATTTGTGATTTACGACACAAAACATAGTTTAATCCGTTTGTTTGCTGGAAAGTAGTTTCCTTTTGGAAAGTGAATTCCTAGGAAAATGAATTCCGGGAAAGTGAATTCCGAGAAAGTATTTTCCGATGTTTGGTAGTGTAATGGAAAATGAGTTGGAAAACACTTTCCAGTTTTGGTTATGTCATGGAAAATGAGCTGGAAAATAACTTATTAATATTTTATTTTTCTCAAGTTTATTAAAATAATAAGGAACAAATCTTACAAATTAAAAAGTTGAATGAGAATGAAATTGAAAAAAATATATAATTTCATAAATTATCTCAAATAAAATAAAAAAATAATCAAAATAATAGAGATCAAATCTAAAAAATAAAAATAAAAAAGATGAAGAAATTAAAATAATAATAATTAACATTTCATAAATTATTTCAAATAAAATAAGTAACAATAAAAAAAATGAAGACCAAATTTGATAGATACAAAATTTCAATAAAAAAATGATAAGGAAAAATCAAATAGCAATTATAAAAATAAGGACCAAAGTTAATATAAAAATAAAATTTTAAGAGATGAAATTAAAAAATAAATATTCAAAACAATATATATATATATAGCAATCAAAATTTTGAGGATCGATATAATCAGCAAATAATGATATTTTTAAATTTTTCACAACTTCCGGAAAGTGTTTTCCCCTCAAAATTTTCAGGAAAACACTTTCCTGAAAACCAAGCCAAACTTTCCTTTTACTGGAAAGTGTTTTCCATTGACCAACTTTCCTACTGGCAAACAAACACAAGAAAGTTTGGAAAGTGATTTCCCGGAAACCACTTTCCGGAAAACAAACACAGCTAAAGGGAAAACACTTTCCTGAAAACCAAGTCAAATTTTTCTTTGACTGAAATTGACTGGAAAGTGTTTTCCGTTGACCAGAATGTATTTTCCCTTGACTAGAAAGTGTTTTCCGTTGACCGGAAAGTGTTTTCCGTTGACCAACTTTCCTAATGACAAACAAATACAGGAAAGTTTGAAAAATGGTTTCCCGGAAACTGCTTTCCGGGAAACAAACATAGCCTAACATAAATTTGAGTATATGTTGAAAAGAAAGTTGAATACTTAAAGGTTGTAAAAATATATTTAAAACCTTGTTGTGATGATCTGTAAAAATTTAATATCTTTAAAAATCTAATATAATATGCGCATGAATAGAGTTTTAGTATTTAAGATAATAGATAAATTAGATAGTAAATATCATACATTCACTTTAATATTCCATTCCTAGGAATTGAAAGAGCATAAGATTGGTGGTTGAGAACCCTTTAATGATTAAATCTATACATTATAGCAAGGGATTGTAACAAATAAAAAAAATAAAAGGTTAACTCTTGCACGCAACATTAATATTGATGGGAATATCTCTCTCATAGCATTAGTGTTGATTAACATATAACGAAGACTTTTATACATATAGAGATATAGGGAAATTATCACCCCAAGCTCTTAACATTAAGGGTTATAGGGATAATCTGCGGCCCACCATAAAACCAATGAAGACCATCGACTTCATGTTTGGATTTGGAATGATTCTAAACTCGATAATATTAGGAATGGTATCTCGTCAAGCCCATGGGTGTTTGGGCTTAGTACGTAGCCGAGTCGAAAAGAACTGGATCTAATATCATTTCAAACTTATAATTGCTTGAGCTCAGCACATAGCCAAATTAGAGGCAATTTGGTAAAAAAAAAGTTTGAGAACAAAATTGAGAAAAAAATAATGAAGTTAACTTACCTAATTTTATACCTAGCTCGAGTTTAATTAAATCTTGTGAGAGTGTTTTTTACATGATCAAGTCAACTTAGTCAGATAAAAAACAATTTGATTGACTAATAAAAAAATATATAATAATGAAATTGAAAAAGGGATGATAAAATTGACAAAACAAAAAACTTGATAATCAGATTTTTTTTATCTATTTTAAGTTTAAAATTAAATTAAGTTAGGGTTAACTTAATATGATATAGTCAACTTGGACAGTTTAGAAACAACTCAAATAACTGTTAAAAAAATTAAAGATAAAATTAAAAAAAATTAAAGATAAAATTAAAAAAAATTAAAAAAAATGTAATGGAGACAAAAGGGCATACATCTACTTTTATTATTCGTATTGAATAGAAAAACAGATGCATGACACCCCAATTGTTTTAGTATATTTAGGTAATTAACATCAAAATTGTGCTCTAAAATTTTAATTGTCATTATAAATAACACTTTTTAGTTGAGAGCTTTAATGTCAATTTGATCAATACTTAAAGAGCTTTTGAATACAACTGCATTTTCAAAAAAACATTATATATATTTTTTGGATTGTTTTGATATACTGATTTTTAAAATAAATTTTTTAAAAATAAAAAAATATCATTTTTATATATTTCAATGCAAAAATACACTTTAAAAAACAACCACAATCAGACTTCCAATCATAAAACTTTGCCAATTTAGCTCCATAAATTTTATTCAAAATAAAAATATATAATAATATGTACTATTAGACTATTAGTTTTAAAAAAAGAAATGTGCAATAAAAGAAGAGCTGAAAATCACCATCCTAAGAAAACTGTAATTAAACTTGGTATAGGCAATATAATTATTTTTTAATAATTCAGATGTACTGTATTTGTTTGGTAAACTAAATTATTTATTGTTAACCAAGAAAGCATGTGTAAATCAACTTTTTGTTTCTTTGTATAATTCAGATGTACTGTACTTATTTTGTAAATCTATCTATATATTTTTTTAGGTTTCTTTTGGATTTTGTGATTGAGATGCTAAGTGAATGTGAATGTCTATCGCAACGGTTAAATTGTCGTTTTGTTATTTGTTTAATTTAAATTAAATTTTTTATATGTTTTGATTGTTTAAATATGTTATTTTTAAATAAAAAATATTTTAAAAAATAAATTATATTAAAATAAATCATAAAGCTAACAGTGAAGCAGCCTTAACGACAGAATGTGACATCTCGCTGACACCATGCACCACACATTACTATATTAGAAACAAGAGTATGCATGATTAATTAGAACATCATATTTATATTATTTTTGTGTTTTAAAAGTATTTTTTAAAAAATTTAATTTTTATTTTATTTTAAATTAATATTTTTTGGTGTTTTTAGATTGTTTTGATGTGCTAATGTCAAAATTAATTTTTAAAAAATAAAAAAAATATTATTTTGATGTATTTATTAGCAAAATACACTTTGAAAAATAATCAAAATCACATTTCCAAACATACCTTAAGAAATTCCAAGTTTTGATTGAATGAACTATCTTGGATTTTGTCTTTATATAAATTAGGATTATTTTTATCAGTTATTTTATTTTTAATAGAATTCTAGTTAGGCTATATTGTTAGACCATAAATAGCTAAGATATGTTGAAATAAAATATCAAACACTCTCGGTGACTTATCTAAACCTATCTTTATCTCCTTGAATATACATCATGCTCAGGGACAAAATTAAAAATAAATATTATATTTCATTCTCAGACCGATAAACAGTTAAAGGTGACCTATTAGTAAAATTTGCCTACAATAATAGCTTTTAGGTCCATTATCAATATGGCCATGTTTGAAGTATTTTATGAGAAAAAGTGTCAAACTCCCTTAAGTTGGGATGATGCAGGCGAAAGGAAATCATTAGGGTTGTAACTAGTAAAAATAATTATAGATAAGATCCAAATAATTAGGTCATGAATGAAAAGGGTTCAAGACATATAGAAAAGTTATATTGATAATTTTAGAAGAAGTTTGAATTTTGAGGTAAGAGATCAAGTAATTATAACTATAAATTATCGATAAAAATATTATGTCAGGAATACCGTTGTTATTAAATGAATTTCTAATAGTTTTACTTGATTTATTCTAATTGCTGCACAGAACAAGAATTCTCTAGATTATATTCTCATATAAGATCTTAAGAGCCTCAAATAAGATCTTAAAAGCCTCTTGGTATGAAGGTAATCTGTGGTTTATCCATGACAACACTTATATATTAATAAAATCTTTGAGAGCTCATAATTACTTCAACGTTTATTTCCATCAAGATATTATAAAACTAGGAGTAAATTTAGTACATCTCCGGTGATTTGATAAAATTAAGATTCCAATAGCTAAAAAGTAAAAAAAAAAAATTGATATTTTTTATTCATAATAAAATTTCTGAGAGGGAAAAAAAGAGAGGAAGCTCTGTAGCCGTTTGGTCCGGTAGCTAGAGCTTCAGGGGTCGTAACTCTAACCATCCAACATGGTTGAAAACTCTTATTGTCCAAAAAAAACATGGAAAATTTGGCATGCATTCATCCGACCAGGATTCAAGCTTTGATTTTGATATCAAACAAAAATAAATAAATAAAAAAAGCATAGAATAATAATATTCATAATTAACATTTATCTATCACAAATTATAGTTAATTTATTGATCGTAAAGATTTTGTAGCACAGCTTGATCTCCATATTTTCCTTGATCATTTATTTCGGATTATATATATATATATAACACTATTCATACCATTATATAATATTCATAACGATTAGCAACTAGGGTAGGGAACGCCACAATCACTAGCAACCTTTCTAGCACCAGGAGAGGAAACAAACTGCTTGAGGCTCGGATCCTTGAGGTATCCACAGAGACATGGCTCCTGCTCCTTCAATTTGCAGCAGCAAGTGGTGGAGGGTGGTGTAGAGGACATGATTGCTCCTAGGCATGGGCTCAACTGCCCTGGGTTACATGTCTGTGCTTGTGACACTTGTGCTTCAGCTAGTAACATCGCCGTGACCACCGCCACAATCATGAAAAAAGACGCCATCTTCATCTTCAGTGATCTTGTTGCTGCTATTTTTTTATTTTTTTCCCTTTGGCTCCCGAGAAATGATGCATGAAGCCATGATCTTGCCCAACAATTTATAGAAAGGTGATGGTGAATCAAGTTCACGGGGGCCGATAAGTCATGCATGTGTAGCCAAACTTTTGGGTCCTGCCATTTTAACGTGTAGTTTCTAAATTCCAAACCTGATTTCTTTCTTGTCAATGGCTGCAGACACTAAATGTTCCCTCGGACATCTCTCAACGTTGATTATTAAAAATACTTCCAATAAAGATAATGAATGATTGATACTTTATTAATTTGTTTTAAATAAAATGTTGTATAACATGTAATATTTATCCGTCAGTTATGTTTTAATTATAAATTTGATAAATTTCAATAAGATTAATAAAGATTATAATAATAAAATTATAGAGAAGCATGGTGATATTTTGATAAATATTGACAAGATTGACTCAATTTCATCAAAATTTTACCCATTTGGACAAGAAAGAGCTCAATATGTTCATTGTACCAAAGGGAAGGTGTTCACAAGGATGCATCTATATGTGTTACATTGGTTTTCAATGTGCTTTTGCATCAAACTTGAACTATAATATTATGAAATCTTGAAATTTTTAAAGATGAAGATGTTGTTTGTAATGAAATATTTATCAAAATATGAGATTTGGAACTGTAATTAATTAATTGTTTTGCTCTTTGCTCTTTCCTCTTTGCCTTCGAACATTGAACTTGTAACTTGCTTAGTTGCTTCTGTCAAATTGTATTGAAGTGTTTCTTGATTAATTATTTTTGTTAGTATGTTGTTCTTTTATTTTTATTTTTTTGTTAAACTTTTTAGCAAAGTACTGAATTCTAGAAGAGATTTGCATTATTTGTCTTTTTTGGACTTTGACATGAGGAGAAATTAGAGTGATTTGTAATAGATTTTTTTAAAATTTTCTCGGATCAGTTCAAGTAACTTGTGACCTTGTTTTTTATTTGAATCAACTTTTGAGCTCTATTTAATAACTATGATATCAACTGTTTTTTATTATTGAGAATAACATTTTTGTTTTCTACTTTCCAATTATCTCCTTAAGTGCCTCCTTCAACTTGGCTTAGTATCATCTACTTAAATATATTTTATAACATTTTGAGAATATGACTAATGGAAAAAAGAAAAATTAGATTTTTTTTTATAAAAAGTTTCAATTGTTTAGGCCTTCAGAGCTCAAATGGCTGGAAGTGTTACATCCAAAAATTAATCCAAAAACCAATGTGCCTCAACCTAATCAAATATACCTGACACTCTTCTATGTGTTTTTTCAGGTTCCCGTGAGCCTCCTCCTATACAAAATTTTCATTCAGGATATACACATGATTTTTTATGCACAACATGTCCGTTTCTATATGCCAATTGCAAACCATCACCAACATTTTTATGCATGACACAACAACCATGATATAGCACACCAACCAAGAGTCATCATGGCTCACTCAATCGATTTTTTCACCAATAATATAATCTCTTTTACATGAAGAAATTTTAAGATTGAGTATACTCGTCAAATCAAAATAAATTAAAAAATTTAATTTTAATCAATCAAATATTAAATGATAAAAATCAAAATAAAAAATAAAAAAACAACAAAAAATATTAAACCAGCACAAGTTAACCTTTTAAATTCACTATTTAAATTATAGGACCGAGATAACTTCATAGAAAAAATTATATTTTAAAAAAAAATTAGTGAAATAATATTTATTTGCCATAATCTAAAAAAAATTGTTGATGTATGATTTATTTTTAAAATAAATTCTTTGATTTTGATTTTGATTTTATTTTAATGAAGAAAAGTTTTTTGAAGGAAAATCCTTTAAAAAAGAGACCTTTTAACGGACCAATTCTAGGCCTAGAGCAAGGGCAGGTGTATGCGCCTATCCAGTTAATTTTTTTTTTTTTAATTAGCTAGGCTAATAATGCATTGTGCACCCAACCAATTTATATATATATAAACAACACAAACGACCCGCCATCAACTTCTCCAGTTTCAATGACCTGAGGGTCGCAAAAAAATCAAAGCTTGAGTTTTTCAACCATAAAAATTCATTTTCAGCCCTTTTATTTTACCCAAAAACACCTACAAAACAATTTAGAGATCCACACCCCCTTAATGCTTTAAAACAACCACAATATCGGTCAAAAAATGAAAAATTAACCTGAAATCTAAAATTCTCTCGAGGTCAAATAAACTTTTTCAAGCAACTTCAAAGTAAAAAAAATAACAGCCAAACTAAACTCTCATTATCTAATGAAACTAATGGACATTAAAATTACTTTTTTTTCATAGTCATGCCAACAAACTTTCTCTACTATTGGAATTTGATCATCATTTCTCTCTTTTCTCTTTAATCAGGTACTGAAAAATAAAAGAAACAGAGTTTTACCATAAAATTAATTTTTAAAAAATTTGAGGGACTGAAAAAGGAAAGTAGAATGATAAAAATAAACTTTTTTTCACAAACTTTGAAATCACAACTTATTTTATCCATTGTTTTCATTTTAGTCCAAAGTCTTTTAATTATATCATTCCTTATCTATTTAACTTAATTTTTTCTTGAAACGATGAAATAATAATAAAACAAAATTATTGAACAATGAATTCATAAATTTGAGCTTATTTGAAAATACGTTGTAACCTGTATTTTTAAAAAAAATTAAATTTTTTTATTTAAAATTAATATGTTTTTAGTATTTTTGAATCTTTTTGATGCATTGATATAAAAAAAATAATTAAAAAAAAATAAAAAAAACATTTTCTTAATATATTTCTTTAAACTCAACTATATGTGTACACGGTACATCTGCTGCAACGTAAATGCCATGTCATTTAGTTTTTGTTAGTAACTAAAGTGTCACATCCCTCATTTGTCGGTACGAAAGGCCCTGTTTCTGGCTGATTATGCGGGTTCACACTTCATGCTCTCATCCCTGATTGCTAAAGAAGAAGATTATCAACGTCATTTATCCTTCCTAAACTCATTAGCTTTATAATATATTCTCTGATTACCAACCTTCGTTTAGTGCCTTATCTTTAAATCTAAGGCCCTCCTATCTTCATTTGGAGTTCTATTATTATTATTATTAACAAAAGTTCAAATTGGTTAGATAAATACAATAAAAGTTCAAAGTGTAATTTGGTATTTTTAAAATAGTTTTTTTTGTTATTATCATATAAAATGAGAGATAATTTTATATATGGCTAAATATAAAAAATAAAATACAAATTAAAAGCACAGTGAAACACAAATTAAAAGCACAGTGAAACGATCAAAATACCATTAAAAGTCAAAAAATTAAAACTGACCTTAAATGGTTTTTTTTTATCTTTTTCCAAGTTTGTTTTTATAATATATTGACATGTTGAGACAATTTGATATTTGATTAAATAAAAAAAAATAAAATAGATGCATGTATAATATCCAAAGACATCGGCACACCGGTACGTTTAGGTTGCAAGTTTGGTAGGATATCTCGGGTTGATTTGACCCTGATTACCATAGTTACAGGTTTGTTATGCTAACTAGGATTAACCAAAATTAATTTTTTTTTTTTACCTCATTTTAACAGGAACATTATTTTTTACAAAAAAATAGTTTAGCCCAATGTGAAAGCACCACCACCAAGGCTAGTATTAACTATTCATCTTTATCAAATCAGTACTTTATTTGTAATTTCAATTATTTTTTTATTTTATATAAATTAATTAATTAATATTTAATAATATAGCTAATAACTTTAAGTTTTTTATTAAAATTAATGAACCTCAAATATTTTGTTTTAAATATATTAAATCTCAACTTGTATGGATCTTAATTAAATCATTTAATAATTCTATTTACTAAGAAAAACCATATGATATTCTGATAATTGTTTCTTCTTTTCTCGTGTTTTTATGATATTTATGTGTTTTTTTGTAAATTAAAAGATTTATTTTTTAATCAATTCATTTAGTTAAAAAATACTTATTTGTTCTTTTTTAATTTACTAATAATTTAAGAGTACAGTACACACATCATAACACAACAAAATGGCTTCAGCATAAAGTTTTTTTTCTTAAAAAATAGGAGAATCATTATACATGAATGATAATCAAATCATTTAGTCATTGATATGTTGCACAATCATTTCCCCCCTTTTTCTTTTGACAACTAAAATCAGACATTTCCTCCTCTTTTTTGACAACCAATCAGATAATTTCTTAAATCTTAAATTTCAGTGACCAAGCTTTGTCTAGGTGCACTTATTATTTTATTTTTTTGTCTATAAATTGAGAAAGAGAATAAATAGTACACTTGAACTCGGAACCAAAAAGAGGCTGGCTAGCTGGATATTGGGCTTCAACCCTAGAGGTAATCGGTGATGAAGACGTAAAAATTAAGTCAAATTTACTTGTTCAAAAGATAAAAAGAATGGATTTGACCTCAAAATTGATGCATATATCACTCTGTGGCAGCTTTCAGTAGGTCCTCATAAGTGGTTAATTTTTCTCTAGGCTTCCTTCTCAAGTTCCCAAGCCTTCTCTCTTCAGAGTCGATCTTTTCCCAGGCGCTGAATGGAACAACTCTAACACCTCTATTATCAAGCAACTGAAGGAGTCCCTGTCGGCCAGGCTTTGGCAAGGTAGACGCGTATGCTATCTCTCCTTGATGAACATCTTCTGATATACTTGCCACCTATCGTGCAGCAGCTTAGTGATTCAAGCAAGGCTTCTAAATAATGAAAACGAACTGCGATGCATAGTGGGATGCAAGAGCAACTTACTGTTTCTTCAGCACAGTAGAGATTTGTAGCAATAATCCCAGTTGGCCCCCTCTTCAACCACCCACACACATACAGACCTTTCTCGAGCAGCGAAGGATCTCCTAAAGTATCAGCAAGAACACGACCTTTAATGTTTGGAACCACACCTGGAAAGGAAGCCATGAGAGGAGGATGGCAAATCAGTTTTACACAATCACATATTTAGAAACTTCAGTAGGGAAAGTTATGCAAGCGACTGACTCCTAGAGATGGTTTTGCCAGATGCTTGTTTTGAATCAGTACACACACAGCTATACGTGTGAAAAAATTCAAAATTTAAAACGACTAGTATAAGAATCGGACAAAGCCTCCTGACCTTGTTCATTATAGTTCTTGTTGCTTAAATTTTAAAAATTTTCTTCTAGGATTTTGCAGACATGTTGAGCTAAATAATTGATCAAACAACTTTGGAAGAAAACCTCAAGCTGTTTCCAAGAGCATTTCACTTAGCCAGCTTTATATAGCTTTTCATGGATAAAATAACACACCCAACAATAATGAGCAGAAAAGGCGCACAATCCTTTTTTTTCTTTTCACATTACCTTTTTCATGATCAAATGGTAAACCATCGACTGGCACTGATTTGTAACCAATGCTCTTTAGCACCAACCTGCAAACAGAAATGGACATTACAAAAATGTAAGCAATAGATCATACCAATGAGTTGGTTCAACATAATCAAAATAACTTTTCTCCTCTATCGTACAACGGTACATGAATCATGTCACCTAAGACAAATTAATTTACAACTATTCACATTTCTGGTCAAGCAATGACCAAATCCATCATTATAGCGCCATGTGAAGTTAAATGTAATTGTATTTATATCACAAAACATGCTCATAAGAAGCACAGATTAACATGGCAAAATATATAACTAGCCAAGATTAACAAATAAAAGGAAAAAATTACCCGCAGTCAAGGTCCTCATATAATCCAGTACCCACAGCGATCTGCTTTCCAGGGCCAACAGCTGCGAAATAGAGTAAGCAAATTTAACACTGGCGTAATGAAACTAAATTGGAAGAGAACATGGAATTTAACACTGGAGTAATGAAACTAAATTGGATGAGAACATGGAACAGTGCAATCTTTGTTTTGACAGCTCAGAAGTTTCTTTCTCATGGAACTTCAAACAATCTTATTCATAATTATAATTGAAGTGAAAAATAAAATGCTAATTTTCTCGACTGTAAGACATGGTCTAATTGCCTGACAACATCATTCTGAGTTATTATAATGATAAGCACACAACAAACCTCTGTTCAAATGTTGTGCAAGACACATTAGGTGGGAGAATGCTGTACTGCAACATAACAATATCCAACAACTACAAGTAAAGCGATTTCTAAACATGTAAACACAGAGGCACACGAGAAGACTCATATAGAACCACCATTTATAGAGAGAAAAGCACCTTTAAGCATTGTCTTCTCAAAATGCACACCAGCAACACGACCACTGCCTTCACCTGAATCTAGAAACCTATCAGGTTTCCGGAAGAAAACAAAGTGAAGTTCACGCTGACTTGAACTAGGACGAGAAGGTGCTGAAGCAGCTGCTTTTGAAAGCAACTCATAAACCCTCCTATGGATTCGATTATTTTTAAGCACTTCCTTTGCCAAAAGAAAGCATAAAGACACAGAGCCATTAATAAAAGAGATTAGGCACTAAGAGTATAAAGATGAAACCCGAAAGACAGAAGAATTTAATCAAGTTGGTGCCTGAAAGTATTATTTCACCACTAAATAAGACCTAGGCTAGAAAGACAAAATCTTGGTTGAATTTTCAAAAATATTTCACCTTTTCTTTCTTCATTGGATTCTCCAAATTATCCAAGTCAGAAGCACTTATAATTGTTCAAATGCATCACAGCCATTCTAACAGTGGTACCATATTTTGTCATTCTCACAGTCATTCCAATTTAGCTGACCGCATCCTTCAACTTAATCATTTCCTAATTGATCCACGTCCAGCAGCAATACAGTATGTAAGTTTGGTCATCACTGCTACAATTTGGATGGAAGGTGAATAATGTTCTGAAGTGTATTTTCTAATTTATTAACCATGGGCATGTAGTGATTGCTCAATTACACTAGAATGGGTGCAATTTGGATCATTTCAGTTTGAATTTCACTATTTTAGAACAGAAATGCGTTAAAAGGCATCACAAGAACAAAAAAATAATAATAGTAAAAATGATAGTGGCAGTCATTATGATATATTCTGCTAGAAAGAATAACAAATAAAGAACATGTCTATTAAACATGCACACAGATGAATAACATTGATACCTACCTCATCTTCTGGACTTAGACGTAAATCAACTTCATTGATGTGAATACACAAATCTTTAATACCTGCAGCAATAACATAATATCAGCAATGGTGTTCTAAAAGTAAGAAAGTAAAACCAAAAAAGACCTCTGACTAAGCATATTAACAAAGTCAGATTGCATATAGTTGGCTATAAATTTTATTTAACATCAACTACAACCATTCAAATGAAATGTGCAAGTCAATGCCTGGGATTTATGTGCCAAACAATCAAACAGAGAACACGCATATCACATACTCAGTAAAGCACATGTTCAAAATAAATAATTGGTAGAAATAATAATTTATTAGTGCTGCAAATATACTTATCAATATAATACTTCATAATGAAAAATCACATTTGAAACAAAAAAGGATCAGTTCTCTTAGCTCAGAATCATATTTTGACAAGACATGGGTCAAAGAGCAATCTAGTCCCATCATCATGTTTTCAGCAAGCCTTAAGAATTAAAATCAACACATAACGGATACAGGTGTAAATGGCAACAAGCTAAAAATTACCAAGAACTTCTCTTAGCTCTTTCGCAGTACAAGCTGCTTGGGCTGGTCCACGTCTTCCAACTAGATATACTTTTCTGCAATTATATTTAGAGCATTACCACCGACAACCTAAAAGGCTAGCAACAGATCTGATCCCTGTCAAATAGTTTGATTAAAAAAAAACCTTATAGAGCTCTGCTCTAGAGCTTCCAAAGCATGACTGGCAATATCAGTTGTTGCCAACACTGATGTTGATTGTAGGAGGATGCGGGCAACATCAAGCGCTACATTGCCCTGAGAAAATCATTAGAGAATTGTCATGGGAAAGTGTCATATGTATTTTGGTATTGCAGACTTCCTGGGAAGGGGAGGATGAGAGGTGTTTTAACCTAAAGGAAGCTGCTATTTATAATTTAGGGATTATTTACACACACTGTTGAATATAATGAAAGTCTAGCTACTTAGAAATGAGAAAACACCTAACAAGCATGACATGAAAAAGACAAGAGCTTAAATCATCCTTAGCATTCTGAAATCTTAAACATGTTGAATGGATATTTCAAATTTGTCAAGGCTACTGTACAACTTATGATGCTAACAGAAACTTAGCACTACCCCTCATGGAATGTGTTACCTGCAATAGCATAATTTTCCACGTCCTTCAACCAATGAAATTCCAGCATCAGAATCTAAGCTAACTAACACACCATGCATGTGTAACCCTAACCTGGTTTCAAATTACAGGAGAAAAAGAAAACATAAAGTACTAAACTTACTACAAACAGACTTTTATATTGCTAGGAAATTGTGCCTATTGCATCTTCCAGCAGAAAAAAACAAGGCAGGTTTAAAATCATTAAAGGCATCTACCACTGTAGTTTTTAAGTAATTATCTTAATCTATCTTGCTTACAAAATCATGTTTCCACTCATCTCTTTCAACTAGCATCATCGTGTCCTAACTTATTTTCATTAAACAAATCCATCATTTAAGATTAATTGCACAGTGTAGAACAGACCAAATGACCCTCTAAGAGGTCATATTGACCTCATCTTAACCAATTCCTTTAAAGTTAATAGTATTTCCCCGTTTCCAAGATTATGACTACTAGCAAATCGGCATTGTATATCCAATTCAGAGTTTTGCGGTTTGGTCACCCGTAAATCATCTCTAAAATCCTTAATGCAAGTTTGGTGAAAACAATAGCAATATTCTGACTACCTGGCCTAGAATAACAGCAGTATCGGTGCTCTTCAAATCAGGACTCAAGTTTTTGCCATCTGGGTGCCCATTATACCACCAAACAAATTCTCTAGCAGAGTGTATCCCTGACAAATACTACAACAAAGAAAAGAGTACAGAAGAGGGAAGATATAAACATCTGGAATTGCAACTCTATGCAGCCATAATAATTAAAAAAGAAAAAGCATTAAAAGTAACTTTTTTATAAATTAGTGTCTGCTTTTATTGGACATACTTCTCCTGGAATACCTAGAGCTCTATCGCTCTCAGCACCGTAAGCAAGCACTACCTGCTCATAACATTTACAAAGTTAGCTAAACTAATCAAGCATACGAGATAAAATGCAAACTAAAAAAAGTACTGTTAACTCACCACATGATACAGCTCACGAAGTTCTGAAAGAGAGACAGAGGACCCAAGAGTGATATTTCCAAAAAAGGAGCACCGTTCATGTTGCGCAACCTTTGAGAACTGGTTCATCACAATCTGTAGCAAGTTTTCTGGTATACTAAGATCAATTAAGACAATTATTTTGCACCAAAACTACTACTACCAACAGAAATTTAATATCAAAATTTAACTACTTCAAATAGAAAAAAAAAAAAAAGGAATTTGCTAGAAACAGGTAATGCTGAGCCATCGCCATTTGACTACAATATTTTAAAAAAGCAAAATCACGAACTCTAAAACATAATCAAAATATTAAAAGTAAATGCATTTCTTCTCCTCGGAAATTCTTGGAATAGAACTAAAAATTGGAAAAGTTGTATAAAGAATGAAACATAAAAAAAAAATGACCTTAGTTTCGGGGTGGTCAGGTGCCACGCCAGAGCGGACTAAACCGAAAGGCGTGGGCAAACGATCTATGATATCAACTTCAGCTCCTTGATGCGCCTTCAACATCTAATTACATTTAACAATGATTGTAATTTAGGCACAAAAATTAAGAAACGGTGCATTTAATTTGTAATTACCTTTTCAGCAGTGTAGAAGCCAGCAGGGCCAGTTCCAACAACACAGACTCGTAGAGGATTGGATGAAAGTGTTGAGAAGCTTAAGCTGCTTCTTCTTCTTGATAATGATAATGACAGCCGTCTGATTGCTTGATCAAATATTGCCATTTCTGGGAATTTCTAAGCAGAAAATTCTCAGATTATTTTAGCATGTAAGAACCCTAATTAATTCCATATCCATTAACTTTAATCTAAGCAAATTAAATAAATAAATAAATAATTTTCTTTCTAACCTGGTTTGAGGTGAGGTCGTGATCGGAAGCTGAACTGTAAGAGAGCAGTGAACCTTTTTCTTTCCTTATGGTTTTGTTTTTCAATCACCTATGTATTACCGAAAGGTCGATTAGGAAGGGTAGAAATTAATTTTTAAAAGTAATTTTTGTTTGAAAATATATTAAAATTATATATATTTTTTATGTTTTTAAGATTTATTTTTTATTTATAAAAAAATAATTTTAAAATATCAAATAATAACAGAACATTTATTAAACCACTGCACTAAACACTAAACAGTCCTTAATGGGCGTCATGGGCTGCAGCTGCGAGGTGACATTTTATGGTTTTTAATGGGTATAGGCCTTGCTATGTTCTACCTAAGCTAAATAATACCTTTAAAATTTAATAAATAAACAGGAGGAGGGTAAAATATGTTCATTAATTAAAAACAATATTTTTATAATTTTCCTTTTATAATAAATAATATAAATATATTCATTTGTTGAGAAAGAAAAATGAATTATTTATATAAAAAAAATCAAAATTGCAATGACTTTTCATAAAAAAATCAAAACCTTTGTTATACGCATCTTAATATTTTGTATTTATAATAATCTAACTATAAAAACATTAATTTTATTTAATTAAAATTAAATATTATCATGAAAAATTTATATTGTTAACCAAAAACATTATGTTAGATTAATGATAAAATTACAGTTATGACACTGATTAAGTATATAAATTTTTTTTTCATATTTAAAAATAATTTCAATTTTTATGTTGCAAAAAAAATATTTGTATATAAAAGAAAAATGATACTTTTCATGTCTTTTATTTATTTAAAAAGCAATGAAAAACTTGTAAAGGAAAATTGTAAATAGCTTCTAAAATGTGTTTTTCATACTCAATGCAAATTTTAAATACTAAAAAAAATTGTTTTTCAGTTTTCAAGATGGACATATGTTATATTTAAACATTAAGTTTGAGTTTTTATTTCTTTTTACTCTATTTTTTTTAAATAATAATTAAAGTACCACTTTGTTTCTAAATATCCCTTTAACATCTCGAATTTCGAACTAAATATTGTATGTAAAAGTTACGGATTGAATGGGTCAATAAAAAATAATATATACAATAGGAATTCTTAAAAAGAAAAATATATATATATATTGAAAAGCTCACTAACTCAAAACCATTTCCCATAAAATATTGAATGTGATGCTGCGGTGCATTTTAGACAGAGGTGAAGAGAAAATCAAGGGAGCCACACGGGAGAGTATAATGTCCTATAAGAAGAAGATGAACTTGCCGTCTTCTCTGAAGCAGCTTCGCCGTCTAAGTTGTCCGATTCTAGTTGTAGCCTGAGATGTTCTACTCGCCGTTCACCATTTCGTTTGGTGACCAATACACTGTTATCAACAGGTTCATTTTTCATCTGAAGGACTGTTCAATAAATCTTCCAGAACTTCCTCAGGTTAACTGGTTTCATCGATAGACAGTGGAAGAACATCTCCATTGCCCACAACTCCTGCTGCATCAACTGGGTGGGAAATTATAGTTTCGTCTTCATCTATTTGAATCACTATCTCTTCAGCCAGCTGAGTCTCTTTCTCAGAAGTGAAGCCATCAATGGATTCAGAAGCAAATGTCCTCTTTGCCTTCAATCCTACTATTTCCATCTGCAATGGCTTTATTTCTTGTGTTCTCCCAAGGATTGGGAGGGATTGAACAGCACCGACAATGTTCATTCCAGAACGATATCCTTATTCATGTTGTGTTAGCTAGTTTATGGTCACAATCCATGTGTACTTTTCTCAAGGGTAGGAGAATTTGACATTATGTCACCGGTGATCTCACTAAATCAACACCGATCAAAGATGAAGGTAAAGTTCATGTCAAATTTATTGAGCACCTACATGATGGGGCTAGAAAAAAAAATCATCAAATTTTCATCGATCAATCTTCATTTTGATAGATTTGATACCACCAAAACTTCGTGGATCCCTTTTATTGTTATCAACTCATTCAAAATTTGAACCACCGACATCAACAACTTGAACAATATGTCATTGATTTTCAATCTCAAATGCATTTTTTCTAAGATCAATTGACTTTCCCAGAATTACCTAGGAAGAATGTTGATGATGCTTTGGTATTTATCATATATAGAGATCACCATCATCGCACACATCATTAAGGCACATGAGAGAGGAGAAAAAACATGTGAGTTGATGTAGGAGAATAAAAAAAGGAAAAAGGAGAAGAATAGGACGTCAAAAACACTCTAAGCTTTGATCATTATATCCATGGCATCATCAGTGGCGGAGCCACAATCTTTAAAATGAGGGGGTAAATTAATTAACAAATACTATATTATATAAATACACGTTAAAAATCAATTCGAAATAAATATATTAATTTAAAAATACTTTTAAAATGAGAAAAATTATATTATAATTATTCTAAATAAATTTTTATAATAAAAAAATTCAGTTTAGTTATATAATAATTATAAATCCTCCATACAAAATTCATAATAAAATACATATTAATTCATTAAAACTCATTTTACACCCCATTACCATGTAGCATGCTGTAAATAATGCATGGATATGGATCATCATTGATAGTTTAATTTTTTCATGATAGATCATTTTTAAAAATAAAAAAATAATTTTTTTTCTTTTTTTAAAAAAAAAAACCAACCTTTAATTTTGCAAATATCAATATTTACTCATTAACAACAATTAAAATGTTTACTTGTTTATCTCGTGAAAAAATTTAATTTCATATCGTAACCAATTCAATTAGAAATAATATAACCTTTAATTAATTTAAAATAATTAATTAAATCAATATTTATTCTTAAAATACAATTCAAAATAATTAAAAGAAATTAAGGGGGCAATTGCCCCCTTAATCTCCTATGTGGCTCCGCCACTGGGCATCATTATAAAGATCTTGATAAAATAAATTCAATAATTTTAAAAACTACAATCAAAGACCAAACACTCCCTCATGCATCACCACAAGTGGTGGGCCAGGCTCACATATTGGCGGGTGTATTACAGGCTACAACAAGTTTTCTCCCATTCTTTTCAATTCAGTCATTGTTTCTTCTACAATAACCAGATTAATTCTCTCTAATCCTACCCTCCTACTCAAAGGAGTGCTCTCCAGTACAAGGACTCCTCTCCAACCTAATAGAATGTCTCTAGCCTAAGAAAATTCTCTCTTTTCCAAACAACTGCTCCCAGCTTGAGCAAATTTGCTCTAAGTCAATGCCATACACTCCCCACAAGGAAAAGTGATGAGCTCCAAGAAAGAAAAGGCATTACACTCTCCTGAACTTGCTTATAAACTCTTAATATGACACCTAACTTTTATCACTAATGTCTTTTTCCTTGCTAGCATGTCTCCTAAAAAGGTAATTACTTCTCTCGTCAATTACTCACGAGCCCTTCATATCGATCACCCTCAAAAGTAAACCATTCCTACCAAATCTACAATTACCAACAAAATATTTTTCTTCACTTGCCATTAATTATCTCTCCATCATTTCTTCACTCTATACAAGGTAAGCTTACATGACCGAAATATATAAATACATTAAATCACTAAATAAATGAATTTTAGCAATAACTCAAAATAAAATTAAGTCTACTCAATAGGACTCCACGTACAAAGTAGGTCACATGATCCTACTACCCTGCTAATCTCCTCCATTACTATTTAAATATTAGATAATATTTTATTTTGATAAAAAAAATTTATATTTTCTTGTGAGCATCAAAATTAGTGCATGTTTGGCAGTATGTTCTAAAAATATTTTTGAAAAATTAAAAAAAAAATTGTTTTGAATTAGTATGTTTTTTATATTTTCAAATCATTTTAATGTGCTGATCTTAAAAATAATTTTTAAAAAATAAAAAAAAAACATTATTAGCATGTTTTTTTAAAATAAAAAACATTTTGAAAAGCAACAATAACTACACTCTCAAACATGCTCAATTTTGTCAATATACTTAGACCAATAGTGAAATCCAATTACTTTTATATATATATATATAACTTAAAGTATTCGGGTCAATTTATACACAATATAATTAATTTTCGAATCCACTAAATATCTTATAAATCCAATAAAAAAGTATATCACGAAGATGACAATCATATATAAAGAAAATTGAACTCGAGTATAAACAAAGAGAACAAGTCCCTTCCCCACGACTTTAAGTACGTGAAATCTAATCACTTCATCAACAAGATCGTAGCATGGAAAGCCCAATGCAATACGAATTAATCACTGTATATGGAAAACGAATGCATTGGACGAATTAAAAGGATTCCCAGTGCCATTTCATGATACCTTCAAATTTGGAATATGTAAGAGATACATTCCTTTTACAAGAAAGAATATTCTCCGGTTCAAATTTCAATTTCTGCTTCTAGCATAACATGAACAGGATAACATAATATTTCGTATTTACCCCCTTTTTCTGTTCCGATGGGTGTCTCTCTATTTTTTTATTTTAATTTTATCATTTTTTTTAATTTGACAGTATAGATTTATCTTTGGACTGAGAATAAATTTTCTAAGTCACAGGATTTAAACTAAAGAAATCAACAAAAAAAAAAGGAAAAAAAAGATTATATTTTAATACTTTATATGTTTACATCAAATCGGCAAATTAAACTTTATACAAATAAAGCGACGGATTTGATCCAATTGCTCAAATGTTTTCTTTTTCCTTTTTCTTTTTTCTTTTCGTTTTTTTTTTTTTGGCCTGTGGTCAACCACAAAAGCTCTAATTTATCCGGACCTCCTTGGAAATTCACCAATTCTGTGGGTCCACGATATTTTCCAAAACATTATATTATACAATTAAAGGGGAATAATCGTCAGGTGGCAGCGATTCCTCCAATACCAGCCAACCATCCGGACTCGCTCTCTTTCTCTCCATTGCCGTTTTATCTGTTGCTACTTATTCTTCCATTTTCTAGGCACCAAAAACATTTCCTACTCCCCCCCCCCCCCCCCCCCCGGCTCTGCACTTCAATCTTAAGTTAACAAAACATGGTCTACACATCTATCTAGCTAGACAGATATATATATAGCACGCTTTGAGGTAAGTCTTCTTGATGATGATATGATTTGTTTTGTCTAACAAGACTTCTTGCATTTTCTTCTTATGTTGTAACTATAATGTGTAGCATGATTGTGCTTTTTTTGTTATAAGGAAGCAGGCCCAGATTCTGTTTTGTTGAACATCTGTAGCAATTTGAGTACTATGTTACTAGACTTTGCCTGAGAAAATGTTTATTTTTCTTCCTTGATAGAGTAGTGACAACATGGATAGGAGAGTGTTTGATGATAGAAGAAGAATTGGGACAGTGAAGGCAGCTGTTAATATGTATGGAGAAAGAATTCTTGAAAGTAGTAGTTCTTCACTGAAGACACCAGCCCAGATGGATTTGCCTGAGGTATGATAAAACTGACAATAATTAAGAACAGCTAAACCCCATTTATTTGTTAATTTTAAGCACTATATGTAAGTTAGTTTGAGGTTTTATTAGTAAATATTGAGTTGATGAATTCATTTAGAAGTCTTCCTCAAGAGCTAAGGAGCTGCACATGGCAAAGAGAGACTTGGTTAGATATAAAGAGAATAGAAGGGCTGCGGAGTCGGCTAAAGTGAAAGCAGAATCAGAGCTCTCGGAGGCGAAAAGAACGGTGAAAGAGCTTGTTTTACAGATTGAGAAATCAAATTTGAAGGTAAAAGCTCAGGTGAGAGACATGGAAAGGCTAAACAAGCTGAGTAAGCGCCAAGATATGGCTTTAATTGTGGGGAATGATGAGAGCCACCAGTATGCAGAAGTGATAAGGGAGTTGGAAGGTGTGAAGCAAGAACTGAGTAAACTTAAGCTTGAGATGGCTTCTGTTTTGGAAGCGAAAATTCTGGCAGAGAAGGAAATAGAAACCTCAATTTCTAAATTATCGTCTAATATGAGCCATGCGGAAGCACTCAGGAAGAAGATTGATGAGGCAAATGAGGAGCAGGTGCTAGTTGAGTTGGCACAGATTGAGGCCTTGAAAGAATTTGGAGAAATTCAAGCTCAAAGAGAGAAGGAAGCGAGAGAATTCTCGTTCGCAATGCAGGAAACTAAGAACAAAAAGAAGAATGTCAAAGAGGAAATCAACAGCTCTACAGATCTTGAGTCTAAATTGGCTGTTACATTATATGACGTGAATTTGATACAGAATGAATTAAAGCTCGCTAAAGATAAGGACGCAAAGGTACAAAGAAATGACAGCCTGAAGCATCTGGGAGGCAGTTTTCGGGAAGGCAAGCGATTGGAGGATTCCTCTTTACTGAAATCCATAACTGAAGAATTGCAGGCAGCTAAGAAAGAATTGGCTTCAACTAGGGAAGAGGGTTTTCAGTTCATGACCTCAATGGATATCGTAAGGAATGAGCTGAAGCATGTCACAGAAGAAACAGTTCAGTTGAAGAAAGCGAAAGAGAAAGCTGATATAACTGCTCAAAATCTTAATTCAAAGCTCCTGAGAGCAAAGTCTAAATTGGAAACTGCAACTGCAGTTGAGGAGAAGGCAAGATCAACTTTATCCAGTCTGTCTGTGACACTTGAACAGTTGAAGACCGAAGCGGAGGTAGCAAGGAAAGAGAAGAAGCTTATCTGCGAAGAAACTGCAAAAATCAAGGCAGAAATCGGCAATACTGATTCTCAAATAGACCTCACTGAAGAAAAATTGCAGTACGCAATTCAGGAGCTTGATGCAGTCAAAAAGTCAGAGTCTTCAGCTCTTCAGAATCTGAAAAATGTTATTGAGAACACCATGAGATCTAGAGCTTCTACTTCTCAACATAGTTCGTCGATTACTATCTCAAAGTTTGAGTACGAGTATTTAACTGGACATGCAGCCATGGCTGAAGAAATTGCAGACAAAAAGGTAGCAGCAGCTCAGGCATGGATTGAAGCATTGAAAGCCAGTGAAAAGGAGATATTGATGAAAATTGAACTAGCTCATGGAGACATCAGAGAAACAAGGGTGGAGGAAGAGAAAGAGATATATAGAACTGAGAGTTCACTATCTGCTAAAAGAATGGTAGAGGGAGAGCTTCGAAAATGGAGACAAGTGAGCAAGAAAAATACAGAAGCCGAGAACCAGCAACAGCCATTGCCAAGGAAATCCATGAAAGCTAATGGCAATCTGACTCCATCAAGACGTTCAAAGCTTCGAAATGCTGGTTCTCCATCAGTTCGAATGACTCCTCGGATAACTCCTAGATCAACTTCTATTACTATCAGGAAGAAAAGAACAATTGTGCCAAATTTAGCCAAGTTATTCATCGGAGAAAAAAGTTGACAAGGATCCATAAAATGTTTCAAATTTGTTACGGCTATGTACTGTTATCTTTTTTCTCCTTGACATTTTGATTCAGTTCAAGAAAAAAAAAACTGCATACAGTGAGCATTTGGAACAAAAGTTCCTAACAAGTGCCAGTCTTCCAAGTTTCATTTGCCTTCACTCTCATGCATTGGGAACTAGCAACTGTGGACTGTGTGTGAACCAATCATGCAGAATAGCTGCAGATTGTGTGCAGGGAATTCACCAGTTAACCGAATGTCTTAAACAAGGCAGACATGCTATGAAAGTTCTTGTGCAAAAATATAAATCATAGTTCAGTGAAGAAATCTAAATCATAGATTTCTGATGTGGTCTGTTTTGAATTTGGATATACCATTTTCTTGATTTCTATTAGCATGCTTGGGTTGTTTTCAACACATTTCTGGATCTGGTATGCACCAACCCACTTTTAAAATTGCTCTTATACTGCAGTTCAGCAGATGATTTACAGCTGAAGTTATCTGAACATAAATGATCAACTGCAATTTCCTCTTGGTACAAGCTAAAAAGCTCTTCACCCCTACATTGTTTGCTCCAATGTCTACTGTTTTTAGATACTCACTCAATTTCTGTTGACCAAAAGGAGAACTGAGGAGCACATCAGGTCACACGGTTAGATTTTTCACGCCAAAAGTCAGCTCTATACTTGCCTCATTCTTTTCACTCATGATTGCTTATAATTATGTGTTTCGCTTAGGTAAAGAGGTTTTCACAATTGTCTTGTCATAAACAAATAACAAGTATAAATAAATAAAATCTCTAAATTTTTATTAATCTCAGAAACAATGGATTACACAATATAAATATGTGTTCTACACTAAAATTACATGCTATACTTTCCAATCTATTTATAAACAAAGATATATGAGTTCCAAGACACAACCATTATCTTTATTTTTCAGAACATAGTGAAGTACTTTCTCCCCATGTCCTTTATGAATTTAGTGGTCTATTTTTTAGCAAGTATTAGACACTTTCTCCCCCATGTTCCCATGATCTTAATAGCTTGTAGAGCAACCCCAATTATGCCCCACGTTCAGCCATCACTCTCTCATGATCTGGATGTTTATCACTGCCACCACTAACCCACAATCTACATGTCCAATTGGCAGTCCCTATTGTCAGTTTCTGCTGTGTTTGCTGCCAGCTTAGAATGTCCATGATCCAAACCCCACGTCCATACCAAGTCAAGAGCTCAATGACTCGTATGAACCGTTGCACACTGCTTTTTGAATTCGTCATTGTCTATATAAGGTTGCTGCTGTCCATCGCTGCCCAATTCTAGGTAGCGTGTATTCGTTGGCGCGTCCTCGCGCCTAGAGCTATAACATAAAATCAAATTTTGGAAGTGTCTTATAGTCATGTTGCCAACAGAACATATTCTGCAAATGAAATTTACACAACTAAACATTAATGATTGGATTTGCATAGAGTGCTCAATAAAGATAGCTTCTATAAATCACTGAAATTAGACAACAGGCTCCTAACCAATCCAGAACGATCGACATGAGAAAACATGGACACATCCAGGCCAGTGAGGTAAATGAGGCCATCAAAATTATTCATGATATTCTCTATTTTGTTTTAGTGTTGGACCATTTCAGACAAGATGTTTCTATCAAGGAATTTCAGACAAGATGTTAACAAGTTTTTCTCTTACTGTACAAAATCAAAATTGCAAAGAAGAGTGATCAAAACACCACGTAGGTCGTTTATGAGATCCGAAGGGATACTGGAATATGTGTTGAATGGTAATGTTTTGTCTTCTTGTTTATTGTTGTAAGAATAATTTGGAGACTGACACCCTCAAAACCATGTCATAGAAGGTTTTGAACAGAAGAAAAATAGATGTTAGTAAATGGAAATTACCATCCAACAGAATCACATGCAAAGAACACAAACAAAATATGATACCGAAGTATTCATGTGCCTTTGAGATATCTAGCTATGTTTCTAACACAGGTATGTCAAGATAAATTGAAGAGTCCAGGCATATGAATTATTCTCTGCTGCATGCTCTATCCATTGAAATTGAAATACAGGACAAAGGGGAGATTGCTGAGACGAAACAGTAGGAGACTGGACACGGAGTGAGACTGATTCAGACCATATATCATAAACAATCAAGCACTCGTTATTTAAGTCGGCCATGATTGTTTTTATCACAGGCCTCTTTATCTTAACTATCCCTTTCCAATGTAACGATAAGTTACTAAGAAGCAAAACCCAGTCCAAAGTTTGATCTGACCTCGAACTGAACACCAAACTTTCTCAGTAATGCCTAAATGGGGGCAGACCTTCCCTTTTGGTTCTCAAGCAGACAGCCCAGCCGACAAGACACGAACCCCAGTTGGACAGGTCATAAAACGAGTGAAGACTTCATTCCTCCACCGGTCATATCAAGACGAGAAGCCAAGCCTGTAGAGCTTGAAATTCCAAACGTCTTTCCAAACTATACTAGGTTTGCTCATTTAGTGGCACTTTTGTGCACCTAATAACGCCATCACTCACGCTAAAAACTGAATCCAAAGACCGATATTCTATTACGTGTCAACCTCACTGAAGCTTATGAAATTCAAATCACGGCAAGACTAGACAACACTATCTTGACTGATCTTAGTTTTTGACAGGTAATGATTAACTATGATGAATTGTCTGCATTTATAATTCTGGCATCGAAAGCATGCTACAATAAGCCCCCATTCAATTACTGCTGTCTAGCAATAATTCAACCTTAAGTTTGCTTTTAGTGAAAGCAAGTGTGTAGGGCACATGTTTTTGGCTTTTAACTTCAATGCTAGTAAGCAGGAGGGCTGCATTGACCTGTTTCTCCCAGTCTGCACTCTAACAGTGGCCACTTCCTTACAAGGTCATATAAGGTCCAGCAGAAAACACAAAGAAGTAAAGTACCTCTCTAGTATTTCCCATTCTAACCTGCTTTATCACACAGGATGATCCCACAACCCATGACATTTCTCCTTTGAACTCCATTCAGCAGTTGCCTTATGGTAGAGATGGTTCTGCAATTTGCCTCTCTACTTTTCTTTATAGTCCACTATATTGCTTTTGTCGGTTCTGTTAATGATGAAGGTCTTGCTCTTCTATCCTTCAAGCAATCGATAGAAAACTCCACAGCTCATTGTATAGACAACTGGAACTCATCGGATGCAAACCCATGTTCATGGCATGGAGTTAAGTGCAGAGAAGAAAAGGTCTTTTCTCTGAGGCTTCCAAATGAAGGGCTGGCTGGGAATCTGCGACTTGAGGCTGGTAAGCTTGTTGCATTAAGTCATGTTGATCTCGGGAATAACCACCTCTCTGGAAGTTTCCCAGTCGAACTCTTTAATGCGACAGAATTAAAATCTTTGATCCTCTCGGGAAACTCATTTTCCGGGCCAGTTCCTGAAGATATAGTGAACCTCAAGTACCTACAGACTCTTGATCTTTCCCAAAATTCTTTCAATGCGTCATTACCCTCATCTCTAATTCAATGCAAGAGACTGAAGAATCTTGTAGTCAGCCGAAATAGTTTCACTGGCTCTCTACCAGATGCACTAGGATCCAATTTGATTAGGCTTCGGACACTGAATCTTTCACATAACAGCTTTAGCGGTTTGATCCCTGGCAGCATAGGCAACTTGTCAAGCTTGCAAGGAGCGCTTGATCTATCTCACAATCTATTCAATGGCCCAATTCCAGCAAGCCTAGGAAATCTTCCTAAGTTAGTTTATATCAATCTCACTTGCAACAATCTTAGCGGTGCAATACCACAAAATGGTGCTCTAATGAATGTAGGTCCAGCTGCTTTTATTGGCAACCCTCTCCTTTGTGGGCCTCCTCTGAAAAATCGATGCCCCTCGGCCGCTTCCCATCCAAATATCGAGCCTGAACCCTTAGCAGTAGGAGACAGCTCAGGCAAGAGGAGGGGAGGAAAATGGTGCAGGATTGTGATTGCAACTGTTGCGGGTACAGTCGTAGGAATTTGCTTAGTCAGTGTATCTTTCTGTTACTGGTACAAGAAGTCTTATGGTTGTAAGGAAAGCAAACGTACACAGGGCTGTAGTTTTGAAGAAAAATCAATGGTTAGAAAGGAAATGTTCTGCTTCAGAACAGATGACTTGGAATCTCTATCAGAAACTATGGAACAGTGCACTTTTGTTCCATTAGACTCGAAGGTCAGTTTTGATCTTGAACAACTTCTCAAAGCGTCTGCTTTTCTGGTTGGAAAGAGCAGTATAGGGATCATATATAAAGTTGTTCTTGAAAAAGGGCTAACTGTTGCCGTAAGGAGACTGGAAGATGGAGGTTCTCAGAGGTTCAGGGAGTTTCAAACTGCAGTGGAAGCAATTGGCAAAATTAGACATCCAAACATAGTCAGCCTTCTAGCTTATTGCTGGGGCATCAACGAGAAGTTGCTCGTCTATGATTATGTGCCCAATGGTGACCTGGCCACCGTGATTCATGGTAAGTACCCCCCCTACTCGCCATGTAAGAAACTAAAAGAATTAGGTAGCTTCCATGTCCATACTTTTGTTTTCCATGAAAAATCACAAGCATTCATCACATTAATTGCTCTGAATCTTTTTCTTCGAAATCTGACCAGGGAGAACAGGAATGACATACTTCAAACCTCTTTCATGGTCTGTTCGACTTAAAATCATGAAAGGATTAGCAAAGGGCTTAGCTTTTCTACATGAATGCAGTCCCAAAAGGTATGTCCATGGAAATTTAAAGACTCGCAACATACTGCTCGGAGAGAACATGGAGCCCCGCATCTCAGATTTTGGACTTAACTGTTTTGCTTATACAAGTAAAGAATCCTTACCGGGGGAACAAATGACAAGCGGAACACCACAAGAAGGTTCTCCTTACGCGTTGACACCAACACATACAAGCACGCCTGGGTCTTGTTATGAAGCTCCTGAGTCTTCAAAACTCATAAAACCATCACAGAAGTGGGATGTTTACTCATTTGGGGTGATTCTATTGGAGATGATTTCTGGGAAGTCACCAATGATGCAGGTAAGTCTATCAGGAATGGATCTAGTCCAATGGATTCAGCTTAGCTTTGAAGTTAAACCACCATCTGAAGTCCTAGATCCCTTCTTAACTCGTGAGTCAGACAAGGAACATGAAATGGTTGCAGTGCTTAAGATTGCTCTAGCCTGTGTTAACGCAAGCCCTGACAAGAGACCCTCCATGAAGAATGCTAGTGATAATCTGGAAAGATTGGTCCCTTCGACTTAAAATCAGTTTTTCACGAAGGAAAATGAATACACACCTTCCTCGAAAAAACCAAACCAATGAGCGTGTTGTTCCTAAGGGTTGAATAACTAGTCTGCTATCAATATTTCTCTCCTGTTTGGAAGGCCTATGTTGCCTTGCATCGAACTCCTATTCACCGCCATGTACATCTCAATCTTGCAGTATCTATTGTGCTTAAAAAATTAATTCATACAGCATATTCATTGTTACTTTGCATAATTTTGTCACGTTCTGCTTAGTACTCCTAATTAATGGAATTTCTTCCTCCTATTACTTTATCTGGATCTCAATAAAAGCATGCCATCTATTTCTACTCCTAAAGATAAATTGTGCAATCAGCATATAAAATGTAAATAAAAAGTGAAATGAGACCCAAGCAAAAAATCTGGGTGAAATAGCATATTTTTTGATGTGGTGATTGAGAGCCACGTTAAAATTTTAATTAATATTGTTTATAATCGTGATATCTATTTAAATTTAAGATTAACTCATCAACTTGTTTATTAGAAAAATCATAAAATTATCAAAACTAAAATCCCAAGATAAGATTTTTAAAATCTAAAGATTTAACGGTCAAAGTAGTATTTCTATGCTACTTTAAAGAAATCAGCCACTGTAAACTCTTGTAAAAGTTTAAGCATGATTCAATGATCGAATAAAAAGTTATGGTTCTTTTAAGCCATCATTCTGGTCTGGTATGATCAAACCACTTTATGAATCTAAACTTGTCTTATTGGTATATAAATACATCTAATAAACAATCCATGTAATCTATCTCGGGCAGATCTCTATCTATCTGTAACAGATCCATACCTGACCGCTCAGAATCACTCATGAGAATTATTGGGTGAATAATAACTTTTTAAAATTTTAATTAGAGTTTTTTTTTTTAATCTTTAAAATAGACAAACACATATAGTTTTATTTATAAAATATATTATATATTTTTAAAAAAATATTTATAAAATTATAGTTTTCATGTGAAATGTTGAATCGGTTATAATGCTCACCAAGCACGAGATCAAGTTCCACATAACCTTCAAAAGCAACCCCAGAAGGAGATAATTTTGATTTAACACTGCTCAAAGCTGGCATTATTGCAGGAATATGTTCCCAGACTTTGAATGCACTAGCCCCACCTACTAACGAAAGCTGATCATGTCCAGGAATAAATATGCTCGCCTATCTTATTCAACAAAATCCAGAAACAACGGATTGCGATGCTTGCCATCAAACAACAAATGAATAATAATAATAATAATAATAATAATAGTCAAGCTTGTTTGAGAAAATTAGGAATAACCTCTCACAGGAGCACAGACACAAGCCCCTGAGACATGATTTCATGACTGGTTATTAAACATCAATAAACAAACAAAATGACAATAAAACCAAAGTGAATTCAGCATATGGATGTCCTGAACCCCACTCGGACACTCCAGGAGTTTAAAGCAATTAGAAAATACAAAAAAATAAAAGTATGATTAAAGTATACAAACAAGTACTCTGATTGTTGGAGCACAAACACAATTGTATGAGTTTAGTTGTATAATCTTAAACACCTACTTTAAAGTAACATCCACCATAACGTGATACAGAAAAAGAAAGACAAAACAGAAGGTACAAAGACTGGAATATCACTTCTATTACAAATAAAACACTATACTTCCAAAACTTAATATCCAGAAAGGAAAGTCCAAGTTACCACAAACAGTTATCCCCAAATTGTTTCACAGTAGCTCATGTTCATTGTGGCCGTGAGGTTCTAGGCTGTTGCTGCTTAATATTATCGGTATTTAACCGTGCCATAGCCTCTGATAACAAGATTGTTGTGGCTGGGGTCATGGTTTGGTACTGGGAAGGCAAAGTTGGAGGTGGAGGCTGGGACTTGTATATTTGGGCATGTACAGGATCGTCATCAATTTGTTTACCAGTCTCCATAGAAGCAGCACATATGGGTTGAACTTGGTGATTCATCTGAGGAGGCCCTCCACCTTGTTTCTGATTTTTAACATGTGGTACAGTAACAGGTGAACTTGTTCTAGATACTTGTGAGGTTAGCTCAGCTATGGGTAAACTAGCGGCGGCATTGGACACCATTTGAGCAGGGTACATAGACGAATCAGGATGTATGGGAGGACGACTAGAAGCAACAGCTGCAGTGTTCATCAAACTATTTTGCATAGGCAAATTGTAAGGCTGTGCAACAGGCACTAGGTATATCGGCTGAGGTTGGTTGCTCTGATAATAAACCTGCTGCTGAGGCACCGGAGAACTCATCACATAGTAAGAAGACAATGGCACTATACCAGTTGTGTTCTGGGGTACATACTGTGGGGCAGCTGTTTGAACAAATTGCAGCTGTTGTAACTGATCATATTGTAATGACAATGGATACCCAGAAACGGGAACTGTATTATGCATCTCAACCCCAATGAGAGGAGGAGGATTAGGGATTTTCCTCTCTGACTCAAATGGATTTATTAGAGGAACTTTATTCTCCACTGAAGTAACAGCCCCGACTGGATCTTGACATGTCACAAACTGTGGATCTTGACAAACTGCAGTTCCCACACCATGATCACTGCAACAACCAGAGTTACAGCAGCCAGTTAACACTCATTTACAGCCAAAATAACATGACTTTAACATCTAAACATCCAAATTTCTCTCATTAAACCTTTCATAAAACAAACCTCGAAGATTCACACCCAAATGAAACATCAAAAACGAAAAACCACTAACAATTAACAACCAATTATATTCATCAACATCAAAATAACTTTACAACAAAAAGGCATCATATTCATTCTCCTCAAAATTCCCGAAACATAAAAATCAAACATCTACCACATAATACCTAGCAATGATTATATAACAATTAAAGATGTGATCATTTGAGTTAAATACGTTTCTACTAAAAAGAACAGAACTTTAACATCCTAAGAATCTAAATATGCATGCTTCTCAAGATTATCGAACAAGAAATGCCAAACTAGCCTTAAAAAACTCAAAACAGAACATAAAAAAACAGAGTTTTAACAACAATACCTTGAAATTCCTTCTGGGGTTGACAATTGAACCTTATTATCCAGCAAACCAGTCCCATTATCCTCAACGAAACCACCTTTAACACCCAAATTAGATAACGAAACCGAAGACGAAGTTGACCCAAAAGAAGAAGAAGTTTCCAGGACCATGGACTCAGCTCCACAGAACCCACCACCATTATTACCATTACCCTCAAGATTCACAATCTTTGTATTCTTCAATGCATCAACAAACCAAGTTTCAGTCTTTGGGTGATTTAATTGAGTTGTAGCCTTTAACTCGGGCTGACTCGAAATGGGTTTGGTTGGAAACACGAATAATCTAAGACGTGAAGGTGTACGGTTGTTTTGGTGCTCATCAAGCATGATAAGGACATCTTCATCTGAGGCAAGTGAAATGAGAGAATCAAGATTGTGATGTGGAAGTTGGTATTTTAGAGTGATTGGTACGGTTATTTTCAGAGTTGTCGATAAGTGAGAGATTAAAGAGGAGAGCGTGAGACCGTTGGAGGTGGTGTTTGTGGCGGTGGCGGAGCTGGTACCAGTGGGGATGGTGATGAGGCGGGTGTCACCACCTGAATAAGAAAGGGATTTGGTGTGGGGGTTTGGGATTATGTGGCCATCGTAGCTGCACATTAGACGGAGTTTTGGAGTGGTGGCCGGTAGTTGAGGTTGTTGTGGTGGTTGAGGGTCCATGGTGGTGGCGGTGGAGAGATGGTGGAGGAGGTGGAGATCTAAGAAGTACGAGATGGGATTGGGTCACGTGTTAGCGTTTTTTATACACTTTTATACGTGGTGGACGCCCAATGCGGCACTAAATTAGGATAAACAATATTGCTCCTTGTAGATATTCCAATATTACACTTTCATCCTATTACGTAAACTTTTCTGGTCTAATCTCTTATAATTATTTACCAGTTTCAATGTGAATTTGTGACTTTCTCTTATTTATTTTTTAGTTTTAAATATTTTCATCTATATGGGATTTCGGTGTGCAAATATAGAGGAAAAGGATGCTGAAGTGTAACCTTTTCTTATAGCTATTTAACAATGAAAAGTGATAATAAGAGTAATTTGATTTTGGGACCAAGTTTAAGATGATAGAGAAAAAAATATATAAAAATAATTAATCAATGACTGGTTGTTATAATAATAATAATAAATATAATAAACATTAAGGAATGATAGTGAAAATGTTCTGAAAATTATAGGCTAACATTGGAAAAGGTTGACCGATAGGTAAGAAAAGGGTCAAATATTTTGCTTTTCCGAATGCCGCCCTACGAATTGTTTTAATATACTAGCTTTTATACCCGCGCGATGCCGCAGGTCATTTTTTTTGTATAAAAAATATTAAAAAAAAAATTTAAAATTTTTAGGTTTTTCTGTAAAGTTATACCCAAGAATCTTGGGTTTGGCTGCAACGCCTGACCTAAAAGTAATATTTATAATATTAATAATAAAATTAAACTTGCATGATCCATTAGATGTGGATCTGGCTACAAGGTCGTGTCATAAAAGTGTGATAATTAAATAGATTAATTAAAAAAACAAAGAAAAAAAATCAACAGAAAGGAAAAAACTAATAAAAAAAGAAAAAGAAATTGAATTAATTGGGTTAACCCTTTAAACCAGGTTATCGCATAAAACCTGGGATTTGCGTCATGAAAGTTTGATAATTAAATAGAAAAAAAAATGACGGGTTCACCCAGAATTAACCGGGTTAACCCATTAAACCAAGTTAACCCATCAAACCCAGAATACGTATCATGAAAGTCTGATAATTAAATAGAAAAAAAATTAACTTTAATAACTAAACTAAATAAGAAAAATAACTCGTCAAATCAGGTTAACCCATCAAACTCGAGATTCGTATCATGAAAATATGATAACTAAAAAAAAAATTAACATTAACAAACTAAATCAAACAAAAAAAATTCATTAAAAAAATTAAAAAGAAAAAACAAAAGAAAAAAACAGTCATATAATATAATATAATATAATAATAATTATAATGAAAAAACATGGGGAAATTTAAAGTTAAAGTTAAATTCTCAACCAACTCAATAGTAAAAAAATAAATTTAACAAAGACAATTTAAAAAATAAATATGTGGGGAAAACACTGCAGCCAAACAAAAATCATGTAAAGGAAACATTGTAGTAATTTATAGTGTTTTTTTTTTAAAAAAAAAAAGAAGCTACAAAGCTAAGTTCTCAACTAGCTTAATATATAAAAAAAACCGAGATCCGTGTAATAAAAGTATGATAACTAAATTAATTTTTTTTTTCACATTAACAAACTAAATTAAACAAAAAAAATTCATTAAAAGAAAAAAAACACAAAGAAAAAAACAAAAAAAAAACCAATGACAAAACAGGAAAAAAAAAAAGTCAAGTGTTTCACTGTGTGCATATTGATACATTATATGTAAAAAAACAGAAGAAACAAAAATGAAAAAAAAAAAAACAAAGCTGCTACAGTGAAAAATCAACGCGTTAAAAAAAACATGTAAAAAAAAAGCTGCTACAGTGAAAAAAACATTTTAAAAAAACAAAAGCAAAAGCAAACAAAAAAAAAACTACTACAGAAAAAAAAACCAAAAACGAAAAAAAAAATGCCACGGAAGAAAAAACAAAAAAAAACTGCAAAAAAAAAAAAAAACTTTAGCTACAGTGAAAAAGCTACGCGTTTTAGAGTTCTTATTAACCTTTCAAATCAGGATAACCCGTCAAATATTAGATTCGTGTCATGAAAGTTTAATAACTAAATAGAAAAAAAAATTAACGGGTTAACCCATAATTAACTGGGTTAACCTGTCAAACTTGGAATACGTGTCATAAAAGTCTGACAATTAAATAGAAAGAAATTTAACATTAACAAACTAAACTAAATAAAAAAAATAATTAAAAACAAAAAAACAAAAAAAATAAAATATTTAGTTAACTCGTCAAACCAGGTTAACCCGTCAAACTCGAGATCAATTAACAAATTAAATTAAACAAAAAAAAATTAAAAGGAAAAAAAACTAAGAAAGAAGGAAAAAAACCCATAAAGGCATAAAAAACCAAAAAAAATACAGAAAAAAAAATGAAAACAAAAAATAATATATATTATAATATAATTATATAATTATAATTATATATAATAATAATAATTATTATTATTATATATAAGTATAATTAAAAGGCGCGGGGAAGCTACAGTGCTTTCCCCACGCCTTTTAGACTTCTTTAATATGACTTGTCCATGAATTCGGTGTCCCTCAACCTCTACGCCTCCAAAAACTCTGACACTGCTGCTCTCTGTTTTTCCCTGTAAGTTAACCTACACGTTTGTTAAACATCAATATTGACTTGGAAGTTTGGTCTCCTCCATCAATTTTATTGCTGGAACTTGAAGCTTTGCTTCTGTTTTCTTTCTATCGATGCGACGTGTGCAGTTGTTAAAGTTTAGTCCTGCTTCGAAACAGTTTGACGTGGTTGTGTTAACTTATATTTTTTTCCCTTGCTTTTAAGGAATTTTTAACGGTATCCCATGATTTTACAGGTTACTTAACTTAGTAATAATCTTTAATTTTGCGAATCTGCTTACCGTGATATAATTCAAAGAATGCTCTTGTTTCTGATATGTGCCTCGCCATGTTGCTTGTTTCTTCATTGGATTATGTACTATGCTTGTTCTACACATGCTATGTCACTTGTTCGTACTCTTTACTGTTTTTTTTTTTTTTTTTACTTCCAGCTCTGTGATAAGTTGGCATTAGGGGTTTTGATGGTTCGATTGCTGATGGAGAACCCATTAAAGCTTATGGTACTGAGCTCTTCTAAGGGAAACAACGTTGCTAATAGCCATGACAGACTCGTTGGACTTCCAGAGCACATTATTCATCACATTATTTCATTCCTTGGGGCTAATGATATTGCTCGGCTAAGCTTTGCCTCGAAAGGATATCGACAGATATGTATTTCTAGTCCTTACTTGTATTTCGATGTTGATTTTGCTTCACATGAATGTGCCACCAAGTGCAGCCAGTTTAAAGAATTTCTCAGCAAGTTTCTGAGATCCCGCAATGGCCAGCGGATACAACTGCTTCGTTTTCGTTGGCTATGTGATTCATGTGAGTGTTCTCATGAAAGGCCCTATGATTCCTGGGTTTGTGATGCTTTAAGGTGTGATGTTAAAGAGCTTGATATTGGATGTCGACTTGATGAACAGAATTGTTTCGCTTTGCCGACGTCGGCAACTGGTTATGCTTCCTTGAGGGTGCTAAAACTGAATTTGCAGGATTGCTGCTTAGATGACCTCTTGCCAGCTACGTTGGTTTCTCTCGAGGTCTTATCGCTGAAATCTTTACGAGTTTATGGGGCCTTATTGGAGGCTTGGATATCTACCAACTGCCCATCACTTAAAAGGTTAAATCTTGAAGCTATTGAGATTATGGATGGTTTCCCCGTCTCCTCTACTTCATCTCTTCAAGAGCTGACAATTCATAATTGCTATGTTAGTCACATCATGGGCTTCTGCAAGAATAGCATCAACGGCTCGTCCCTTAAAAATGTAACCATATCTGATTGCATATTCAGAGAAGCTGAATTGTCCAAGATAAAAATTGCTTGTTCATCACTTGAAAATTTAACGCTCCGAGGGTGTGTCTTTGGATCCAGGTGCTATGTTTCCATCGCTTGTCCGCTCCTTGAAAATTTAACAATCCATAAATGTTCTGTAAATGAATCTAATGGCATTGACATCAGACACTGTCCGTCTCTGATAAATCTGATGATAAGTCAGTGCACGTTGCAGTTACTGCATCTCAACTTTCCCACTTCCTCCCTTAGAAAATTGTCGATTTTTGAATGCAGCAGTCAGTTTCCTATTAGTATTGCTGTTTCAGCTGAGCAGCTTCAAACTTTGTCATTGAAGTTGTATGGTTCTTGGTGGAAGGGTTCAGTATTTGAAATTCAACCACAGAAATTAATATGTTTACAAGAGGCGATTGTCGAATTCGTTGATCTTCAGTTCTTCATTACTGATAAAGACATCTGCAATTCTGTGTTAAGAGCAGTACAATACGTCCGAGTTTTGCAGTTAAGCATTCAAATTATTGAGGTGAATAATCATCTCCTCTCCTTGATATGTTATTTCTTCTTCTTCTTTTTCCTTTTCAGTTGATTAATTACAGAATTTCCCATTCTTCTGTGAAAATTTGATCGACCTTGATAATAATAATAATGCAGGTTCTATCAGAAGAAGATCATGTTAAAATTTTATTTGAGAACTTGCTTGATTTGGTCATGGTATGTGACAAATTAGAGGCCTGCCAAATGATCGCAATGGCCTGCTTTCTCATGAGGGCTCCAAACCTAAGGACACTGACCATAAGATATGAACAGAAGTCTAGTGGAATTTCTGAAACCGATGTAAAAGAGGATGTAAGAATCTCCCTTTTTCTCACTAGCAAGTTTAGTCTTAGTTTTTAGCCCTTTGACTTCTTTCACATAATATAATTTCTTTGTTTTGCAGCTTGCCAAGCTCTTGTCTTTGGCTGTGAAGAAGTATCAGTGGAAGCATGGGAATTCAGAAACCCTTTTGCTTGGTGATCAATTGATGAAACTGAAGCTATCTCTTCACAAAAATTAGAGTAAAACACTTTGGTACGTGCAGCAGCTTAAGCATGCAGAACGAATAGAGCTAAAAACAATTCTTCATCAGAAATTCGTAGTGATAGTTCAAGCAAATTAACATTTCCTACTGGTGCCTTGTGTTTTGTTCCTTTAGAAGGTTTTTAAATGGTTTTTCAGCATCTACGTATGAAATAACCACTTATAAGGACTTCACTTCGAGAGCTTGTGGTTTGTCATTGATTCAAAAAGCAACCCATATTTTAAAAAAAAACCACATTGAAGAATATTTGAGTTTCATAGGATAACATTGCAAAGTTTAACTAATAGGTACCCAAGTGAAACGCTGCAGAATCTACAGGGGCGGAAATGTGCCCTACAGACTGAATTATTTTAATTCTTCTTAGTATCTGCACTTGAATTCTCCATCTGACTTCCACGACTCATAAAAGGATGACCAACAAGTCTGTTAAACCCTAGTAGTGAGCTGAAAGTTTCGTCTATTTTATAGCTGGAACTTGAAGTTTTGCTTTGCTTATGTTTATTATTGTTATATCAGAAGTTACTTCACATATAGCTATACGTAAAATAGGCATTAGATTTGTTTTTGAATTTTATTGAATCTTTTTCTTGACTCAATGTCTTCAGCATGTTAGGTTGAGCAGTAATTTTATGATGGTCGGATAAGTAATTAGTTATGTTCTATTATATTTTAAAAAAAAATAGATACAAGTAAGACTGTAAGAGAGAAAATGTATGGATTTGATTTTTTTTCTAGCTTTCACGTGTATCATTAAAAAATATTACTCTTTAAATATTATAAAATTTTTCAAGTTAGGAGTATCTTGATGAATGAATATAGGACAAATTAATATTTGAATGTTCACTTGGATTGCCGAATAAAATATTCAATATAGTAAACAAAAATTAAGTACCTTTTAATCTTAGTCAATTTTTTAAACATGTAATCCCTACATACACACTGGTGCATTCCTAAAACTTTAGTTATAATCTTTTAGTTTTGAAAAATCAATCATTTTGATTCTAAAGGTTAGTACAGTTAGCTAAAAATCTGGCAATAAGTTGATGTAACTTCGAGACCCCATCAAGTCTGCCTATCAACAGTACCTCTATTAAATTTCTGGGTTTGGCATCCTTTTCCGCGTTACTGTTCCAGCTGAAGAACTTCAAACTGTCAATGGTGGCGTGAAAGAAGATTTGAAGTTTAACCGCAGGATTTAATTTAAAAACCCTTTTTTCCCAATCTTTACAACCAAACGCATTTCTGTCACAGCTATTTTCATCTCGTTTGTTCCGAAAAAGTAAGCAAATGCTACCTACAAGGTGTAACTATTAAGTTTCTTCACTTCGATTCTTTCTGTAACAAGAATAGCTGCAATGGAATGCTGAGAAGAGTAAGATATGCTAAAGTATTACAGATAAGCGTAGAAATCATGGAGGTAATTAATCATTTTTCTTATGCCTTCTTTAACCTTTCTGTTGCTAGATCACATACTTCCTCCTGTTAAAAAATATGGCTGACTTGACGCGGGTTCTGTCAAAGAAAGATCACCTACCAATGTTGTTTGATGACTTGCATGATTCTGTTTTGTTCTGTGGCAATCCAGAGGCCTTCCAAATGATAACAATAGCCTGCTTTCTCATAGGAGTTCCAATCTAAGGACGGTAACAATAAGTTATAATCACAACCCTAGTAGAATTTTCTGAAAGTGATGTAAGAAACAAGGTATGTCTAAAATACTACTGCTTGGTGATCAATTTACGAGTAAATAAGCCTTTATTGTCTCAGGGAAGTTGCTATAGATGAATTTGATTTGCAAATGGTTTGTTGCCTCCGAAATGCAAACCATTTGGTTGCCTTCGCTGTTTCACATAGAAAATCTTTGTCCCTCTCTTTGTTCAACTGTGTCTGCTTTGTTAGTCAACTTCACAAATCACTCGTAGATTACAACGTTTCGTAGTGATGAACTTGATGCCTGGATATTGGAGCGTAAATTCGAGCATAATCTGCTTTAACAAAGCTGGATGGATTCTGGTCCCTAGTGGACAAAGCTACGATGTTTTCGGGAAGTTTATAGACATCCAAAAAACATAGCATAACATTTCTTGGACAATAAACGGGAAGTGCAACTGTCGCCCATGATCGCTTTGTTCACAGCAATGAACACCTTTTCGTTATGATCGCTTTGTCCAGTGCCAATTCCTACACAAGGGATCGGAACCAATCATCACTATGATTAAGCACATAACCTCTTCACACACCTTCACCGTGTTATCATGTACATGCAGTCCCTATATACTGGAGCATTAATCGTCAAACTGAAATGTCCTGTAGTGTTACACTCTTCGCATTGCACTCACAGTTGAACCTTACAAACCCCTCCAGCAGGAGTCCTGTCAAGAGTGCGGTTATCAAGGATCTTGACACACGATCATTCTTTAAGGACAAACAAAGATCATTCATGACCATTTTTTTCACAAACAATATCAAATACGGAGAATACTTTATTAAGTAAATCTCTAAATGTAGATTTAGCTTCACAACACTCCAATGTTAGTGATTCCGAAGTATGGTCAAGGCCAGTTAATATATCCTCAAGAAACAGAATCCAAATTTGTTCAAGATGTTGGCAATGGATTCTAAGGTATTAAGCAGTGATCAACGATAGAGATTAAATGATGTAAGCAAATTCAAAATGCTATAGAAAGAGAAGAGAACACTGAGTTGCAGATGGGGAGGAAAATTCTATGATAATCAGTTTCTTTCTCGTGACTGTCAGAAATTACTCTTCATTTTGAAAATAAAGAATTTCTCATGTTTCTTCACTTCATTGTGCATCCTCAAATGGTAGAGCGTAACCGGCCAGAGATCATTTCTCTCACTTCAGAATGTCACAGTTACTTTCTTTCATCCATATATCCAGAGACAGAGGTAATAAACTACCGCAGAAATACAAAGCTACCTTTTTAAAGCTTTTGTTTCAGACAAGCTCCAAAAGGCTATGAAAAGAGTGAATTACCAGAATATTCAATTAAAGAACTACACATTAAAAGCAGACATATCCACTTTCCTGGGAGGATGCACCACATTTTTGTTTCCAGGAAAGGCATTACGTGAGATGTCTACCAGGGCCTTGAAACTATATGGTTCATGCATGGATATCTCTGATAAGACTTTTCTGTTCAGCTGAATGTTCTCCTTCATCAGCCCATGCATGAAGTTACCATAATTAACCTGATAGTGATAAATAAAAATATAGCAGAAGAAGAAACCGAAGGTCAGTATCTCATCATGGAGAAGTTTCATTATAAGAAGGAAAATATTGAAGTTGCACTGCCCAAACATACATCAACATGATCCAAAATGATAAAGAAGTCAATTGCACTTCATTTTTTCCCCGGTTTGTGTTATATAATAAAAAAGAAAAGAAAAGAAAGTCGAAATCTAGAATAAGTAGATTAAAAGAAACCTGGATTCTACCCCCTGGAGAACAGAATCATCTCACTTCCTAGTTCATATATCAGAGAATAGTAACCTATTTCACAATTCCATCCCTGGAGAACAGAATCATCCAACATGAGCTACAATTCAAACCATAGCAAACCACTCGCTCCAATGCTGAAATTCAAGTCTGATAAAGGTATTTCTTTCATGTAGAAGTTTGCTTGTTCAAGTAAAGATTCAATAACCTCTAGGGCAAGGCAATGCAACAATCCACATGAGAAAACATAGCAACAAGTTCAGAAAACATAGAGCATGTCTAACACAAGGTACATTCCATATGGTAATAAATGGCCACATAAACATTGATTTCAGAAGCACTGGAATCTAATAACCTGTTCATCACATGACTCAAGAGTCAAGTCTCAACACAAGTCAATAAAAATGGCAGGCAAAACACAATGAGCCACATCATTTCTCATTATGACAACTCTTGCACAAAAATGAAAAAAAATATGCAGCTCAACATGCATGTTTGGATCATTTCATCCAAAGCATATGAAAGCCATCCTACTCTCGATTACCTAATGTAGCTACCACATCAACCACTACAAAGCAGAGTCCTTAAGCCTTCAACTTTCTCCAAAACCACTTCTCTTTTATATGCTTCACTGCACTTTCAACTGCCCCTACGCATACATCAGACAAGAAAAAATTGCTCTAGACCAAAAAATTATTAGAAGGTTCTATACATGACCAAATCTTAGCTTGCACAACCGATTAAACTCTTTTCCCTCATCAATAGAAAGGATCTCTGCCAATGCAAACCACTGATCATCATAAAAACAATTCTCACACTATCAAGACTTTGATTACTTCCAATTTAACACTTATTAGCAAAGATTATGTCTTTGAAATACCAAACCTTGAGCTTTACAAGCACACCCCAAATGAAATCATCAAGATAAAGACTTCTATTTTTATTTCAAAATTATATCAGAAGAAAAATAAAAGGAGAGACTAGAATTCATCTGAGTTCACAGCTAAAAGCCTCAAAACATTAACCTTTATATAAATGGCAATTCAAAATCTACATTTTCTAGCAATTACATCTCATTATTTTCAATTCAGACTGCCAATCAGTAATTCATTCAAGAAAATCAAAACCAAACAAAGAAAAATCAAAACCTCACCAAGAAAAAAAGCACAACAAACCCAGAAAAGAAAAGCCATTCATTCAATGACAAAAGAAAAACCCACCAACAAGATGGGTTAAAAAATAAAAAGAAAGTAAGGAAAATAGACTTACACCATGTTGGCGGGTGCCAGCATTGATGCGTTGGATCCAAAGAGAGCGCATGTCCCTCTTCTTGTTGCGGCGATCTCTGTAAGAGTACTGCAAGGCCTTCTCAACCCTTTCTCTAGCTATCCTTATACAGTTCTTTGCTCTTCCTCTAAACCCTTTTGCTAGTTTGAATATTTCCTTCTTGTTCATCTTTTCTTTTCGTCTTGTCTGTGATGTTGCTGGCTATTATGCTGTTGGAAATGGGTTTTTCTCACTCTTGCTTGTAGGGTTTTTAGTTTTGGGGATTTTTTTTAGGTCTTTTTATGATGGAGGGCTTGCCTTTGGATTTATTGTAAATTTGGCATATGTTTTTAGAGTATTTACATCAATAGCCCATGTAAATTCCTTTAAATGAGCATTTCATGACGATGATATATTAAAAAAATAATAAATAAATTCGCCGGAGTGCTAATTCTAAGATTAAAATCTAAAAAATTGAGAAAAAGAAAAACATTGGCCAATTTAGAACTATTATTGAGCTTCATTTCATATAAACAATATAGCTCCTCTGTTCTTCTTTTTTCTTTTTATTTAGCCTCCCATTTTTTTCCCATTCTTCCGCCTTTATTTTATTTTATTTTATTTTAAAATTTTATTCATGGATTTATTTTAACAGTCATCTTGTTATTTTTAATTAACTGAGTCGACTGAATTATATCAAAACAACTTTCACACGATTTAATTTTAAACTTAAACTAGGTTGGGAGTTGGATTAAGATTTTTTTATGTCAATTTTATTTTTTTTTCTCAAATTCATCCTCGAACTTTTTCATTGGTCGATCAGGTTGCCTCTAGATTAACCAATGGTCAATCTTTTTTTTTTTTTCTCAAATTCATCCTTAAACTTTTATACTAATCAATCAAGTTGTCTCTGGAGTCAAAGTCAAAGTCAAAGAACATTCTCAAGCTAAAAGCTTAAGATGTTAGATAATATCTCAATATATGATTTATATAATTATCTAACACACATCCTCAAGTATTTGGACGTAAAACTTGCCATAAAAAAAATCACAATATAAGCTTAACTCATGAATATTTATAATATACCTAATGTGTCCAATATGCTTGGATCCATTTTTTGTTTAATAAATTAGGTTTATAATTTGAAAAACATCAAAAATTGAATTTGATACAATTATTAGTTCAAATCCAACTCAACTATATACATGAAACCTACTTCTTCTCTTTTATTATTATAATAAACTTGAATATATTCTTGCTAACCGAGACTATCTAAGGTTTTGTGAGAGAAAAAATAAACAAAATTTATTTAATTATGTCACCTAATTTTTTATTTCTAAATATTATCGCAAGGAAAATTATTTGATTGTTTAATGCAAATAGTGATGTATCAACATATTTTAATACTCAATTTATATACTTGAAAGACCTGTAGATAAAAGGGTCAAGCCTAACATGCCTAAAAGCTCAATAAAAGTTAAACCTGTGAAACAAAGGTCTGGCTTGTTCCCAAACCCAACTCTTTTGGACCCAACCATGCATTAAGTCTAGGTGCATGTGAGTTTAACAATGTGTTAGATCTAATTTTCTTAAGTTTAGCTATGCGCTAGGTCTAAATCTATATGAGTATGACAATGTGCTAAACTAAACTCCTTTAGACCCGGTTACATACTGAGCCTAAACGCCTTAAGCTTAGAAAGATGCTAAATTCAATATTCTTAGATTTATGATCATTCCAGGACTAGATACATAATTGGTCTCCTGTTAGTTCATAAGGTTATCCTTACCAACTCTTATTATAGGATAACAAGGACTTAAAATCATCATCTTTCTACACCCTAGCTGTGTAAAAGTTTTCTAAGAGCTGGATATATTTCAATCAACACTAATGCTGATTACAAAGATTATTCTCATCAGCATTTATGTTGTGTATGAAATAGCTTATGAAAATTTTCTATAAACATGTGGTATTCTCATCAACATTAATGTCGTGTAAAAAGATATTTTCTTCAAATATTATTGTTGATATAAGAGACTCTTTCCCTACTAGTATATTTAAAAGAAAAAGATTTTTTGACCCCACTAGCATAAACAAGAAAGTTCAGGGTATAAGAGTTATAAATACTCTTTGAATCATCAAAGTAAAAGGTTTTGAATCTCTATTCTCTATTACATATTTATTTTTAGTGTCTCTCTTTAAAATATTACTGTATTTTATTTTAAAAAAATATTAAAGCATTTAAGAATTTTTAAATTCACTAAAAAAAACCTTTTACAGCTATTAGGTCCACCAAGCTTCTTAGCTAAAAAAAATAGATTAAATTATCAAAATTAAAATATTAACTAATTATTTAAAACATAAACATTATCCCTTAGCAATTTGAACTTTCTAAAACAGTGTTATAGATTCACTAACCAAATTTAAAATAGGAAAAATATTTAATTATCTCCCCTTAATAAGTTAAACCTCAGGCATCGAGAAACAACAATTTACCATCATAATTCTTAATTTTTTTTTTTTGGAAAAACTCAATCCTGCTGTCATGATTTGGAGACACCCTTTTAATGTATAAAATGAAGACTATTAATCTTAAAGAATGTATCTTAATTAAATAAGTATCTTGGTGTGTTTATTAGTGATTATTAGTTTAAATGTTATAAATTTTAAAATTATTAAAGATTTATATAGTTATTAATTTTAAAATATCAATAAATTAATTGAAATACACATGAAATGATCCATAAAAACAAAAAAAGATGGCTATTCAATTACTGCGAAAAAGAAAAGAAAAAAGAATGGCTTGTTTTCTTCGGAAATATAGCCAGGCCATGCTGGGTTTTTGCCACGGCCTTTAAAGTTGTGACAGCACCCTAAAATAGGGGGGGGGGGGGGGTATGGAGAGCTAAGTCTAAAATATAACCTTGTCAAGATTACAAGGACTTGTAACTGAATTGCCTTCCTAAACCAGTTTGATTCGGCCATGAAGATGTCGTAGATTTTGGGTGAAACACTTTGTTATTAAAGCAATCAAAATAATCTCTAAACAAACGTGGTTGGCCCCATTTGTTTCTCTTTCAATTTATCAGCAAGAACCCAACTTTTTCTTTTACCAGGTAATTTACCCTTTTGTTTTCTTTTGGTAAATTCTTGCGTTCTTTGAATTGTCTTTATGTGGTCATATGTTTGGCTTCTTCTTTATAATCATTTCTCAAAGCTTTCATCTCTATTGTCTTTTGAAGTGGATAAGACATTGTTTGTGTGTTTCATATGAACCTTTTTGGCTAATAGGAACCTTCCTATACCATGTTGACACTTTCTGGGTCATTATTTATATCTTAGGACTATCATTGAAACTTAATAAATAAGTCTTTAATTTTCTGCGGTTTTGTTTGGTGGATGAGTACAATGCCTTTGTGTGATTATGGATCTCTTTCTCGCTCTAAGAATTTTAGAGGCTTCTTTCAGGTTAGTGTTTCTTTTCTGAAAAGGTTGTTTCTTTCTCTTTTGTTCTTAGTCTTTGGCTTTTAAATTGGAATATCTTATGTGGGTTTGCTTTGTTGTTTTTGATGTTGTTGACATCTTACTTGTATAGCAGAATGTGACTCCTTTGATTTTCTCTACCAACATAACAATATATGTAAGAGACATTTATGTTGTAGTTCTTTGTGAAATCTGGTAGGTTTATTTGGACTTTCGTGGTGAGAGATCAGATCATTGTTGAAGAAGGATTTTAAAATTTGGGGTTTTAGAGTTTTGAGGCTAAAGAGGAAGTCTCTACTTGTGTCTGCTGTGTCTGTGTTGAAATTTGAAACCTGCAATAAAAAGCACATTAAAATTTAATGAAACCACTGAAAAATGAAAGCATTGAACAACTAGAGCTAATTCCTATTCACTGCTATTAATCGGAGAGGATTCAGTATACTTGGTAATTGTTTAAATAGGCATTCAGGGAATGCTGTAGTTGAATAATGGTCCTTTACAGCTTCATCCTTGGGCATTTATTTTATTCAGTGTGGGTTTTGGTTGTTAATTTGTTCGATAAAAAACAGCCATTAATGGAGGAGTATTAGATCTTGTAAGTCTCATTAGGTTTAATACATCATAAGTTGAATCTTTGTTTGGACCCATACATGCCTTACTTAGCATTCGGTTAATATTAATACATATAATTGAATTGTAGATTTGTTATATAGGCTTTAGTTGAGTAGTCAAAATAACAAGTGAGGATTGACTCTTTAAATTGGAGCATTCGGTTAATCTGCCTTCTCCAATTATTCTATGAAATGTTATATTTTTCCAGTGGTTTCCAGAAATCATATCTTAGATCGTTATTTTACAATGATGCAAAGTTGGAAGCCTTGAGAAAACAGGTGCACTGGATTTTCTATATCACATGGCCTTTTTTTTTAATTGCGGTTTAGCTCCAATCTCTGGTTTCTCATAGATGCTTCTGAATGAGTGTCTATGGTTAATCACTTTAGTTTTGGAGCTGCTTTCATGATGCTGGTGATGGGTGATTGTGTTAAGTTTAATAGTTCAGTAAGAGGATAAGGGAGGATAAGTATAACAGTTTTGTGCATGTCATGTGCCACCTCTTATTGTGATAAACTATCACGCATTTCAGATTAGGGAGGATAAGTGTAAGAAGGGCTGTGCTTTTCTCCAGTGCTAATTCTGGATGCAGTTGTAAGCCTCCTTGATGAGGGGAAGTATAGCGAGTGCATAGTAGTTGTTAATGTAGGCAATGAGCTGCCACATAGAATGACCATTAAAAGGATCAGAAGTTTTATTTTATCCAGTTTATTGTGAACAATATTTAGTTGTATGGCATCTAAACATTGAGGACTTGCTAATAATGAAGGCCTGAAGTACTGATCTTCAGATTCTGAACCTGGGTTGCAAGTCTTAGTCGATGGTGCAGTTTGAAACAATGGAAGAAGCTCTATCATCCTTCATGAGAAGTCCTTTTGGCTGGTCCTTCAAGGTGTTAAAGCAAAAAAGACTTTAAAATTCATTGGTTACTGTCAATAAGTTATGCCACAAAATAAATGGCTACCAATGTTTGGGATAATGCTTTCATGAAGAACATTATCTTGATGACATTTCTGCATAGCATTTTTTGGAAACAAGCAAGCAAGTATCACTGCATAGGGAACTAATTTTGCAGATTGGTGAGTGAATGGAATGCTGATGATCCAAGTATTGGATGGATAACGTCTTGTCATTTCTTATTTAGATGCTGTGATTAGTAGTTTAAACACTATATATAACATTTGATAATGTCATCAAGAACATTATCTTGATGACATTTCTGCATAGCATTTTTTGGAAACAAGCAAGCAAGTATCACTGCATAGGGAACTAATTTTGCAGATTGGTGAGTGAATGGAATGCTGATGATCCAAGTATTGGATGGATAACGTCTTGTTATTTCTTATTTAGATGCTGTGATTAGTAGTTTAAACACTATATATAACATTTGATATAGGTGTGTTTTTTTTTTTTTTTTAATATGTACCAAGTCTACTGTTTGGGTTCTGATTAAAAGTTTGATAATTTTATATCTGAGGTTTTGGCCTGATATACACTGTATTAAACTTAATGAATTGTGTGACCACTGGGATCTTCATTTTTTTACCTGAATATTGGCTTGTTGGGGTTATCAAGGATACATCAATCAACAGGCTGGATATGACTGTGAATAATTGTTAGCCATTTTCGCTGATGACCTTCCAGTAATAGAGCACACGAATGAAGAGGTATAGTTGTTACTAATAGATCTTCGTTGTGGTGTGAAGGCCTCTCTGCAATATGACAATGTGAAGTTTTGGGTTTGTGTTTACAAGGCTAGTGGCTCTATTTTTCTGAAAAAGTTGCTGAATTTAAGCTCTTTCATTTTTATAATCACTATAAATTTCATGGTTATGGAGAGCCTCTTTATCAATTCGTTTTTGCTGTATCTATTTAAGCTTTATAATAGATGCTATTATGTAGTGCTATTTTCTGTTCAATGGTGAAGATAGTCCCTAGTCATTTTCTGTCGGTGCGGAGGTTCCTGTTTTATTCATTTTTAGTCCATAGATAAAAATATTTCGGTATCAACTGTCAAAATTCATGATCTAGAATAGATAATTCTGCTGTAAGTGTATTTATGATATGTATCTTTAAGAAGTGATACTGCTGCATGCATAATTTGGGTTTCCTTCTTTTTTCTTTGCTCTTTAATGTTTGTATGATTGATGATTTATGGAGCTTGAGCTGCATATGCATTGAGAAAGGTGCTTATACCTTTCTTGCATTCATAGACGGTAAAAGTAAGGCATAACATCAATAACCTTCCTTGTAATTTTTACTGTTAATACCTGTTATCATATTTCACCAAACAGACCTTATGTTACTTTCCTAATGTCCCTTTATTTGGAGCTCAAAGTCTTATATTAGATTACTCTAAATGGTGACATGCATAAATGCAGTACAAGATGAGAGAGGTCCAAATGAGGGAGTTCCAGCTTGGTTATGGTGTCCGTACTGTGAGGTCCCATGGAGCTTCACTTGCAAAGACACACATGCATGATTGGCTTATACTTCTGCTTCTTGTGGTGATAGAGTTCATCCTCTATCTCACGCCTCCATTTTATCGATATGTTGGGAAAGATATGATGACAGATCTTAAATACCCTTTGTTAGATAATACAGTGCCTGTTTGGACTGTCCCAGTAAGTATTGTGGCTTCATTTGCTAAATAATAACATATGTTCCAAGGAAACCATGTGAGTAACTATAACATTGATGGGACCCTTTCTGTTTTCTGATGATTAGATATATGCTGTTCTCTTGCCTGTGGTGATATTCCTCCTTGTCTACTTTCGTAGGAGAGACATCTATGATCTTCATCATGCCATACTAGGTGATAACATCCTGCCTTCTACTTACCTTTTTATCTGTAAAAGATTTCTGTTATCCAATCTGCTGAAAAAATTCTCATGATGCTTTATGTGTGTTCACCATTGCAGGCCTCTTATTCTCCATTCTAGTGACAGCTGTCATTACTGATGCAATAAAAAATGCAGTTGGTCGGCCTCGACCTGATTTCTTTTGGCGTTGCTTTCCTGATGGAAAGGATGTATGCTTTTATGGACCTGCAGTTATTTGTTACTTTCTACTGTGACGATTGATATAAGATCACCTCCTGTCCACATTTCATAACATTTATGGTTACATAATTTAATACCTGAAACCTTATTGATCTGCAGGTTTATGATCAGTTGGGAAATGTGATATGCAATGGTGAGGAAAGTGTCATAAGGGAAGGGCATAAGAGTTTTCCCAGTGGGCACACTTCATGTAAGTGTTCACCATTACAAATAATTTCTATACAAAAACAATTCAAAAATTCTCGACCACAAAGTTAACTTATGCTGAGTGATGATGAAATACTTTTATCTCTACATTGAAATATGGAAATTTTGGTTAGGGAAGCTGCAGAAATTGAACACCTAACACCAAAGCTATGCTGGTTCGATACTTTTTGGCAGTCATTTTAGCTTTGAGGAATAATGATTTTCAATTTCCAGGGTCCTTTGCTGGTCTGGGTTTCCTGTCACTCTACTTGTCTGGAAAACTACAAGCGTTTGACCGCGAGGGCCATGTTGCAAAACTATGTATCGTCTTCTTACCACTACTAGCTGCAAGTCTTGTTGCCATTTCCCGAGTGGATGACTACTGGCATCATTGGCAGGATGTCTTTGCAGGAGGTCTCTTAGGTGTGTTCCTTTTCATTGTTCATTTAGTCATGTAGATGAAACTTCCTCATCGTCTATTGGATGATTACCTTTGCTAACTATTGCAGAGGCATCTTTTGCAGGACTAGTAGTGGCAACATTTTGCTATTTGCAGTTCTTTCCTCCACCATATCATCCTCAAGGTATGTTTGTTGGCAAATTTTATATGGCTCCTTTAATTTTTGTTGAACATTAGAGTCCAGGAAGGATTTTGATTGGAACATTTCATATTCTTTGCTAGAGAACGATAAAGATTTAATTTTAAGCTTATTCGCCTTGTGCACGAATATTATTTTAATTAGACATCTAGGTTACAACTAAAGATATCCAATTAATGTACTTAGCTTCTTAAAGCATTCTTGCTATCATAGATGCAAGCTGCACAGCTGCGGCTGGCTGCTGCTATTTTCTGGTTTTAGACATATACTCAAATCAGAGAAATGGAAGGGGGGCTATGTTCTTTGTGTCTAAGATTGTTATGAAGCATCTAATGCTGGAGCCAGATGCAGACTCTGATATCCAAAACATAGCTAATTCCCATGGTTTTGTTGTTTTCTACATGGAACTCAATTTAATCTAAAGGTTCAAGTTGCATTCTGCTAAATGATTGTCTTAATTCTTTAAAAGTGTCAGTCATCAAATCTGACCACAACCTAAATGAATTGGCATCATGTTTTCTTCTCTGCGGTGACATGTTCATCTGACCTTCTGCATGCAGGTTGGGGACCTTATGCTTACTTTCGGGAACTCGAGGAGTCAGGTGCGTATTCACAAGCAGCTGCTACTGTAAATCCACTCAATGCAGAGCCATTGGATTCACATGTTGAGAGCAAAGAAGATGATAATGATGGATTTCTGGGGATGCATCTGGCACGTGACTCGACTATGCCTCTTGAAGATGTGGAATCTGGGAGGAGGTAATTACTGATAGATGCAAAATTATCAGCCAAAGTTTCTCCTTTACAAGAAAAACATCATGTCCTTGTACATCGTTCATGTGGTGTTCTGTTAGTTTGCATGTATTGGCTTGTAGCAGGATTTGGCCCTTCTGCTTTGTTTTGCCCTAACGAAACACATCCATTCATTAAACATAAACATAGCACATACTAAATGTAAATTGGTCAAAATTACAAGTGATATGAATACCTTTTAACTCCCTCTGGATTCTTGAATCAACAGTTTGCAGTGGCAAAATTTCATTTTACCGTAATTCAATAGATATATTTTTACTTGAAAATATATTAAAATAATATATTTAACAAAGCAACAGCTAATTCAAAACGCAAGCGGCAATATTAGCATTTTCTTTAGTTTTCCTGTCAAGGTATTCTAGGATTAAGTTTCAATAGAGAAATTTAATGGTGTTTAATATATAATTACTAGATATTTACATATAAGAAAATGAGAGTAACATGAGGTTTATCTCTTTTTCATACTATAAATATCTAATAATCAAAGCCTGTCATAATTTTTTTTATTTGATAAGTCTTTGTGTTATGATATGATGTATGTATCTAATAATTACAATTTAAACATTATAATTTTTATTTATTTATGAGTCGAGATGGGATTTGAATCTCTTTTATAATTGAGTTTTAGAAATTGCAAAACCATAGTTCGCTAGAATTTCAAAATAAAGATTTTTTTTTGGGATAATTCATGCAATTTATTTTTATATATTCTTACATTTGTAATTATATCTATTATGTCTTTGTATAATATCCAATTTTTTAATATATTTTTCTTTCAAGTTTTATTTTTTAAACTAACATAATTATATTTTTCATTTTAATAATACTCGAGTGAGATATATAAAAATATAAATTTAATTTTTCAAAAAAAAAATTAAGACAAATTTAGCTATTTATCCGCGTGTATGTATATAAAATATGGGAAATTTTTTTGATGTCTAATTATCCTCTAATGAGAAACACTTGACTTGCATATGCCCAAGCCCAACGTCATTATGCGAACCATTAACGATCCTAATGGAAATTCTCCCTGATTAGTTAAGAGAATAGTTGTTAAACTCTATCTCATAAGTTAATTCCGAAAATTTATGATTTAAAATTTGAGCTGAGATAAGTTTTAATTGAATTAAATAAAATATTAATTTGATATAATTCAACTGAACCAGGTTTTTAATAATCAAGATAATTCTGTTAAAAATTTATTCGGGCTACACCAATTTAATTTTTTTTATTTTTTTTTAACCCAACATACTCAAGTCAAAAGTAAACCTCCCTCGTCGGTTAGAGTTTTACGACGGTGATTCATTCATGGTGTAGGATAAGAATATTATTCATCAATAGCCATTTTTTTTTGTTAAGAAAAGCAAACAAATTGATAGGAATATAGGTGGGTCCATTTGACACCAAGGCAAGATAAGAATGTGCAATGCATGTAATTTAAATGGTAAGATTTTAAATTTATTTTTTAAAAATTATTAGTTTAAGTTTTAGAAATTTTAAAGTTACTACAAGTTTATATTATTATTAATTTCAAGACTCATAAAATTAGTCGAAGCACTCAAAATTAACTTGAACACCTATATTAATAAAAAAAATCATGCAATGAGTGATAAGGTTATATTTGTCTTTTATGTTGAGGTTTTTTTTTAATTATATATTAATATCAAAAATTAATTTTTAAAAATTAAAATATTAATATTTTTATATAAAATATACTTTAAAAAACCATCAACACCGAATGCCATACCATCAACATCACAGCACCGAATGCCATTTTATGATGCCTAATTATTCTTCGATAAGAAACACTAACTTACAGTTGAGCACATGCTTATCCAACAACCAATTATGAATAGTAAGTAGCATCTGAGTCATCCACGTCATCATGTGTAAAATTGACGGCCCTGATGGGAATTCTCTAATTGGTTAAGACTTAAGAGTCAGAGGCACGCATTTTAATCAAGATAGGTTTTTAATTTCAATGGCAGAACCAAAAGCAGACCAAAAACATCCTTCACCATCAGGTACAGTATCATCAATTTAATTCTGTAGATTTTCTTGATGGGTTATTGCGTAAAACAGAAAAAGATTTTTTTTTTTTTTTGCTGTAATTTTTTTCATTTTTGATGCAGAAGAAAAGGATGTAAAAGCGCCAAATGTGATTGAAAGAGCCAAGGAAGAGATAGAGGCAATCGTTCATGGTGGAAAATCTCCACGCCATTATAAGGAAACACATGGAAGAAGTGATGATATTGATGAGGAGACCCCCATAGATGAAGTTAAAGGACCAAGTGTGTTTGAACGAGTCAAGGAAGAGATCGAAGCCCTTGTTGGGGCTATTCATCCTAAGAAGAAGGAAAAGAGTGACGTGTCTTCTTCTTAGATGGGAGAAGAAGTGGGTTTGGTTAATTTGTCTTTTGTTGTATGACTTACTGTTTTGAATACACAAGTTAATGTTTTAAGCAATCAAGTTGTATTCTTCATGATGTCTGGCTCTCTGTTTCTCACTTGAAGAAGAAAAGGTTGTTTCTGTTAGGTTTCTTTTGCTGGGGTTTTCTAGCAAACATTATTTAGCTGCTGGCTGCTCTGTGTATTATCCCTGGTTTTAGACCCAGGTAACCTCAAATTGTGGTAATTAATGGAAGTGGGCAATGTGGCCGATATTTTTATTTACTCCCTTCTGTTTGGAGCGCTCTTTAAGATTTGCTGCTAAGAGCTTCAATGAAGCTTATGCAGGCTGGAGCAAGAAAAGCTTGGAGTTCGTTCTGGCGTATAATTGGTTTTTGATTGTATCCACTGAAAACTGATTGTTGATTTTTTACGTCTTTTGACATGAAAAGACGAAAACAAACAATTTTTCAGGTTTTTGTTTTCAAATTTGGTTTCAAATGATACCGAATGACCTCTTTTATGGTAAGCTATATGCCCAATTTGGTTGGAGTTTGAGAGCAGATTGTCATTTCTGCTGGATAGCCAATTCCCATTGACATTATGTTTTCTTCTGTCAGTGCCTTGTTTGTCAGATTTCCTGTTTAATGCTCTGCTGTTGCTTCTGTAAATTGGTAAAAATTGAAGTAATGCAGCATTTCGATGCCCACTTGGTTCCCGAATCTTGATGCTATAATGTTTCTGCATCTGCAAAGTAATTCTTATGGATGAAATCTGTTTTTGAAAGGTGTAGTTCGCAAGAAATGGTTTAGTTCTTGCCAAAAACAGGGCCGCAATAGAAAGTCATTGATGGACCTCAGGAGCTGAGGAGCTGGAGTTTTGACTGCTAAGGCCGGCCTCAGCAGTTCAAGTAAGGGATGGCAATGGCCTCCGCCTCCAATTATCCGAATGGATGCGGGTGGGATTAGAGTCAAGAATGTATCCTCTTCTTGCATGGAGTTCCATATCCAATTATGTAAATTGAAAACATGAGATTTGCACCTCATACGGCTCGTTTAATTCTTTCAAAGTCATAGGAGTCCTTTCATCAGTTGTAATGAATTTTCCATTATACTATCATATATAAATATGTAATACCCTACTTCTTAAATCTAATTTTATATCATAGAACACCATGTTAGACCTTTTGATATAGAGGTGTGGGATTTTATTGATTGGTGGAAGCCAGACTTTGTCCAGCTCAAATGTAAAGTATCTTAGGCCAATTTTAATGTAATCAAATATGAGTGCCTTGTGGATGTAGAATTCGAGCCTCCGATGAGGTCCATCCTTCGATGGAGGTGGAGATGGTGCCTTGCAATTTGACTCTGTTGGGTATAGAGGCTGTGACAAAGGTGGAGGGTGCATTATCCGTTTACTTAAACTCCATTACCATCCCTACTCAAGTCCTTGCCTTGAGAGAGCTTTTCAGAGTGTCGTAAGCTTGTGTTTGCGTGTTTATCCATACCTTAATTAGGAGCACACTCATGCCAAGTCGAGCTTAATACCATATGTTTATGATTGGTTCTGGCTTTCTAAATCTAAACTTTTCTGTCGAAAGATTGAAAGAAAGTCTACCAGGATCATCAAAAGGCCACACTCGACTTTGCCAAGCGTTTTTCACTTGTTTTTACCTCGACTCCATGACCTCGTAAGTTTACTTGTTTCCTTTGACAGTTTCCTATTACGCAATCAGGTTACATTGACATCCCAACGAATTCCAGCGGATGATGAGAGGCCAATTAATCTTCTGTTTCCAACTACTCTCGCTTTGTAGCTCAACTCAATGAACTTGAAAGCTTTTCGTGGAAAAAGGGTGTGCAGGTCTTACATAAATGCCTGCCATTGCAACTCTTTTTTCCCATCAAAATGCCTTTTGTGACGAGTTTTAAACCAGAGAATCGAAGTGCGTCTGCTGCCCTAGTCAATCTTTTCATGAACATTCAAACGAAAATCGCAATTTCTTTTTTGATTCAAACTCAAAATAATAATGCAGAATACAAACTCATTTACCTAGAAAATCAAAAAACAAAACACAAAAATGACTTCTTGACAGCTTCTTAATTAAAATCAAATCTCAATCACATGCCCTTTCTTGTTAGAATCCAACCTTCTCGAAGTAAGACTCCAAAGAATCTAAACTAAAACCATGCCCGAGCCCATTTCCATATCCAAACCCGAACCCAGCCCCACAACCCATACCAACCCCAAAAACTAGCTTGGTGTTGTTCCATGGCCAGCTACCATACCCGAGTCCACCCACCAACCCGAAGCCTGCTCCAATACCACATCCGATTCCAACACCGCCCCCAGGACCCAGAATGGTTTCCTCTACTTTCTTGTAACCGTCTTGAAGGAATTCGGGTACTGGGAATTGATTTCCATTCTTTCTGTTGCTGTCATTTGTATTCCATTTCCAAAGGGAGGTGGAGTTTTTAGTCTTTGTCTGGGTTTTGGATTTTGGCTTCATTCTACGAGGTGAGCAAAGGATAAGATTTTTAGAGAATTGTGGGACTATGTGGCGGAGTGGTATTTATGCTTGTGTTGTATACTATATAAGTATAGCAATACAGACCCAGTACAGGGGAAATACTAAGATTTCATAAGCTGGGGGAGTGGGGCTCAACATAGAAAAAGAAAAAAAATACAAGGATGGATGGTAAATAAACAAGAGTATGAGGGCCACTCTTAAATTGAAGTACCCTTGATTAGTCCTTAGATAAAGAGGAAAAAATTTAGAAGAAAAACAAAAGGTGAGGGTTGATCTGATCAGACAGTGGTGGTTATTTTTTGAGCCACACTAATTTAGAGAAATTTATGTAGTTTATTGGACCAATGCATTTTTAATTGGTTGACGTGGTGGATTCTACTTAAAAGAATAATTTTTACTGATTTTTTTTAAATTTTTTTGATTATGGACAGTTTGCTTTTGACTATATTAGAAATAACAACTTTAGATTTGATGCATGAAATCTAAATAATTGATTAGGGAAACATAAGAATCTTTACAAATTGGACATGGAATGCCTTGAATAAAGGCCAATATTAATACAATACATATAAACATTTTAATAGAAAAATAAAATAAACTTTGAACACAAGGTAGTGTGACATTAAGGATGGCAATTTGCCTTGGTATCATTACACCACTAATGAAATAAATTTAAATAAATTCACTGTGTTTCGTAATGAAATAACTAGTTATTTTTTCAGTTTTTTTTCTTTTTTTTTTAAACTCTCCTGTTTAAATTCTTTTCTTTCAACTTCATTTTTCAATTTTTATTAATTTTAAATTAATTATCATGATTTATTTTAATTTATTTTTTATAAAATTATCATAGTCTTAAACAAATATCTCAATATTTAATTAGTGTTAATTTTTTTTAAAATATCTATTTTTTATTATACCATTAAATAAAAAATCATTTAAAAAATAAATTTTTTAAATCAAGTGAAATTCATGATTCAAGTTGCAAAGCCCCAAATTAATCTAATAACTGTCATTTTATTAGGCAATTACTTGAAGATTTTTGGTTTTTTTAAGTTATAACATGAAATCTTTTTAAAAATTCAAAAACCATACTAAATTTTGATTTAGTTGATAGGTCATGGATAATGTTGTTTGTTTCTAAATTTAAAATACATTTGGTTTGGAAAAATAATAAATTAATAGTGTTTTTTGATGTTTTTCATATACAAATATAAAAAATTAAAAAAATTTATATGAATACATTTTCAAACTAACAATACTTTTAAAAAATATCTTATACCACAATATTAAATATTATCTAACTTATTAAATCAACTAAATATAAGCAAGTCAATTATTATCCAGTTGAATATAAAACCCATCTAAACTAATTCTATATTAAGAGATTATCAAGTTAACTTGCTGGTGCTGGCAGGCATTAATAATTGCTCTGACCTCGACAAATGGGTAAAGAATTTTTTATGACCATGTCACTTAAAAGTTATTCAACCATTTAACATTTTGAATTTATAAAATATTTGATATTTATATGGTTGTGGTTATTTTTTAAAATATTTTTTATTTAAAAATATATTAAAATAATATTTTTGATATTAACATATAAAAATATCTAAAAAAATAAAAAATTATTTTTTTTTTAAATCACTTTTAAAACACAAAAACAAACGATGTTTTATAAAACTCTATTAAAAAAATATGGAAAAACTATTTTACAAAAATTATATTTTAAACTTAATTTTTTAATGAATTCTACAATATAAAACATAATTTTTATAGTTATCAAATACTATATTTTTTGCATTACAAACACAAACATAAATGCAAAACAAACACATTTTTAATTTACGTGTTAATTATTTCCGTTGTTTTTATTTTAAAAGTAGAACGTGAACAAATTAAAACAAAAATAAATGATTGGCTCGCGTGATATATTTTCTATTACTAGGATGTAAGTAGCTTAACTTTAATGTTTCAAAGTGAATTCACCTAGTCTTAGCAAGGTTTTAAGTTGGGTTTGTGTTTATGACAAGTCTAAAACATGAAACTTGTTTAAATTAATTGGACCCGAGCAGGTCCACAATGAGCTGCGTCAAAGTGAGTTTAGATGTGTTAAAACTAAGCTCATCCAAAAAAAGGCTTAATTAGTTAGGTAGGAGGTTTAAGCTAAACTTTTTTAAATTTAATTTTGAATATATTTAGAGATATGGTTATAGTTATTTTTTATACCAAAATATATTAAAATGATATTTTTTATTTTAAAAAAATTATTTTTAAAATTAACACATTAAAACAATCCAAAATATATAATAAATTTAAAATTTTTAAGACAATCTCCTAAACTTGGGCTCATCTAGATTGCTTCATGGCCTGGGCTAAAACTTTGATATACTTATGATAATATAAAAATTGAATATAATAAAATATGGACAAATAAATATAAATCATATTGTAATCGGATAAAATTATGTAAACTTGCTATTTTACAACTGTTTTTTAGTTTTCATGTAAATATAAATCTATTTCAATTTGTTACGTGGATACGATGAATCGTGAGTTGAGGAGTGAAATTGTTTCCCAAAAATCATAATTTTCTTCTTCTTCATTTATTTTCCCAGGGCATTAGACACTAGGAGATAAGTGAAAGCAACATGTTTGACTATTTTTATCTCCAGCTTTCTAAAAGCATGCAGCAAGAACGTACTGTTTGTTTATTGAAAACAAATCCTAAAGCATGCTTTAATTTTATTGAATTTAAGGGGAGCAAGAAAAAAAAATCATTATTTTCTTCTTCTTCATTTATTTTCCCAGGGCATTAAACACTAGAAGATAAGTGAAAGCAACATGTTTTACTATTAATAACTTGTTTGAGGTATGGTTAGTTATTTTTTAAAATATTTTTTACTTGAAAATACATTAAAATAATAATTTTTTTATTTTTTAAAAATTATTTTTAATATCAATATATCAAAATGATTTGAAAAAATAAAAAAATATTAATTTAAATAAAAAATAAAAAAATTAATTTTTTTTAAAAATACTTTTAAAATACAAAAACAATATTTTAAAACACAAAAATAATTAGGCATCTCCAGCTTTCTAAACGACATGTTGTCGAAGCAAGAACTGTTTGTTTATTGAAAACAAATCCTAAATCATGCTTAATTTTATTGAATTTAAGGGGATCAAGAAAAAAAAAATATTGCGCTTTCCCTGGACGGCTAACTATAATCTGTGTCGTTAATACCAGGTTGACCCTACGATGTTGGTGATGTGAATGACTCTGATTCCATACTGTCTCCCTCAAATAGATTGGAAACAGAAGTGAAAATTATGTCGGTGGAATCTAGAGTAACAGCGCAGGAATTTCTTATTCATGAAAAATTAAGAAAGTAGTAATTTTACAAATAGTTAATTGACTTTTGAGCTAACTACTTCCTTTTTGTACGATGAAAGTGTATAGTTTTTATTCTCTTCCCTGCATCTCCTTCCTTCTTTCGTTTGTAAGATGAAAATCCATGGAGATAAATAATTATATTGTACTTTTTATATTATTTAAATTATATATGAATTTTTACTGCTTGAAATATATATAAACAAATTTACATACCATATTTCCGTTTCATGTTAAAAATATATTTGTGAGAACCTTATATCGGATTTGTTTTTTTTTTCTCTTACAACACATGCACTATTATTTTATTAATTTTTTTGTAAATAATTTTTTAATAAAGAAAATATTGTTCGATACGATTGTAGTGGCCCTTAGCCTTACTAATGAATATATCTCGCACTCGCTATCATCTTGATTCAAAATCTTCATATGGTTAGAAGTTAGAACTCGGATTCAAGAGGGAAAAATAAACGCTTTTGAAGCTATAAGTTTGGCCGGTTATATCGTCGGCCTTCTACAAAAGTCAAAACAAACCATACACCTTCAATAGGAGGCCAAATAATTCTCACAACCTAACTCTATAATATATTTGTGCGTTTTAAAAGTTTTTTTTTTAAATAATTATTTTTTTTTTTAAATTAATACTTTTTATTTTTTGAGTATTTTTTATATACTGAAATTAAAAATAATTTTTTAAAATTAAAAAAATATATTATTTTAATATTTTTCTAAATAAAAAATAACTATTATTATACTGCGCCACACTCCATTACCACTCTGGAGACACCTTTAATGAGCTAACCTACTTTCGTTGACCTTAACATGGCATATGTCGTGACACTGCTTCCTTGCTCGTCAGACGTCATTAACAAACCATTTGCACCGCCTTTCAAATATTCCAAGCTCCCCCCTTATATAAATAATACTCTTTCCCCACCGATCCAAAGCATAAAGTAGATCAAAAGTCCCTTCCATCAAGAAAAAGCAAGAGAGAGTCCACAACTTCCCTCTCTCTCTCTCTCAAAAACTAAAAATGGAACTGGCTCCTCGCTCCTTCTATGGTTCTTGGAAGAGATACTGGAGAAGAAAGCGATACCAGCGATTCGACGGTGCGATCACAGCCCGAAAGAACATTAAGGTGACGAGATTCGGAGGTAGCCCGCGAAGGGTATGGAAGATCAGAGCATTGCCCAAGCTAAGGATTTTGAAGAGCATTGCTTCACCATTGAAGCTAATGAGCAAGCTCAAGAACGCTTATATTAACATGATGCTTGGTATGGCTGGAAATGTGGATGGAACAAATGTTTTTGGAAACAAGAGGGTTCCGAGAGGCAGGCAAGTTAAAGCTACTAATTACTCGAGTGAAGCGTTTGAGAAGAGGTTGGTTTATGAGATTTATAAGAACCTGCTCGCACCTCGAGAATTATCTACCGTGTAGATCAGTAATTAATTTAATCATAAGTGGATATATACATTTCCTCAAGGTATTTGTATTTCCTAGCTTAATCCCAAGGCAATTAATCGTAAAATTGGGATGTTTATTTGAGATTCTTCTTTGTTTTAATTTTATTTTCAATTAGGATGTGCACATTGAGAAATTAAAGGTTTTATTAAAGTCATATCTTTAGTAGACGTGCACAAGCAATATAATTAACATTTACCAAGAAATTAACCTTGGGATATATGGAGATGTCTCCCATGCCATCCTAATAAAGAGACTATAATTATAAAGTTAAACCCACTATATTTTTTTCTTTCTTTTATAATCATGAGAGTCCACGCCCATATTTTACTGTTTATTAAGTTACTTGTTAGAACCAAGACTAAAAATTAAATGGAAATTTCCTCCATTATTAGGCATTGCTATTTGGGCATATAATCTAAGCAATTTGAAGAAGAGAGCATACAAATATTATTATTATTTCATACTATTTTATTTATTAAACATATCATAAACCTTAATATTTTAATATTTGTTGGTAGTAGTTCTTTTCAAAATACTTATTGTTTAGATATATATTAAAATAATATTTTTTATTTTTTATTTTTAAAATTAATATATTAAAATAATTTTAAAAAATTAAAAAAATATATCAATATTTTCTAGAAGCCTGGGACAAAAAAACAAACTGCACCTAAATCTTATGTTTTTTAAAGTTGATTCTTTATATATATATAAAACTAATTTGTCAACTTGCTTGAGTAGTTTGGTTTATGTACTTTTTAACTCAATTATGCTTATCTGAAAGGTCAGAATTAATGTAAAGAAACTTCATTGTTTCAACAAGACTTAAAAATTCATATAAAATGTTTTATGCAAAACAAACATTCTCTTTCCGTCCAAATTCCTAACGAGGGTAAGACAAACACGACTTAAACAAATAAAAAATTAAAAGGTGATTAGACAACAAATTATTTTAATAAACTAGTTGGTTATCTTGGAAAAAAGATTCTTGCGGCCGGCCCCATTATCTTTCTCGAAAGCAACCGTGTGCCAAATTCATGGAACCTCAATAATATATGATCCCTTGAAGATTGAGATGCCCACAAGGGATTTCTTCTTTGTTGTATTTTTTTTTTCCAGTTTTGACGTTTATTGAGATATGTTCCATCAATGACCGAAAAGATAATTAATTTTAAGTGATTAGATATATTTAATTAAATTTGTGAAAAAGATCTTATTATCAAATAATAGGGTATTTAATGAACTGACCTCATAAGAGTCCTCATAAGATCCTGTAATGATATCACCACTAAATTATTTTTTAAATATAATATTCGGATGATAGATAGCTACGCAACAATAATAAATAACATATAAATATTTAAAAAATTTACTTGATATATAAATGTATAATAAATATGATATAAATATAGAGAAACCCTACATATGAATATCTATTACTTTCCATGTGGAGAATAACTTTTATCACATAACACAAAAAACATACTAGAAATAAAAACATTAAAACAATATAGATTAATGATAAAAATGGAACATCACATTATAAACAACAAAAATAAATGTTCTCATGTGACCTCCTAACAATTTGAGCCTTTTCATCTAAAACCTGTGTATATGATTGCACAGAACTTCTACTTTTATTCATTGAATTAATCACTACTAATTTGTTTTTAATAGTGATTTGGTATTACTACTAATTCGTTTTCAATAGTGATTTGCTATTGGTATATTTAATCAAATTTTAAAAATATTTAGGAATTAATCTCGAGAAATGTAGCTTAATTGGTTAAGGTTTAGGTTCGTTCGTTAAAAATCATCAATTCAAGTTTTAAAAACTTCAGAGCCACTGAAACCTTATATAATTGTTAATTTTAAGACCCATGAGATTAATCGAGATGCATACAAGTTAACTGAGACATCCATGTTAATAATAAAAAATATTTAGGAATTCAAAACAATATCCTCGGAGGTTTTTTTATTAATATAAATATAAAAAATAATTTATATATAGTTTAACTAATCTTAATTCTAAAACCAATAATTATATAAGTTTTTAATAAGTTTAATTTTAAACAACAAATCTACAGTATAACAAGTTAAGCCACCTCTTTGTTAATATCTCAAATTTCCTGCACGTCAATGATCTAGTTATGAGCAGTCCATTTCAAGGCGTACGGGAGATTACTGGTTAGTGTACCAAAAAGTAGATTTCTTAACCAACTTTTCATGTAAGAAAAGAAGGTACTGACGTAATAAATATATTTTCTGGTATTATAATTTTTTTATTGAGAAATATTACAATAACATCTACGTTTTAAAAAATAAATGAACTAATCAATCAAAAAATAGTCGTTGATACTAATTAGAAACTAAAGTGCGGTGCTCATCTTACTTGTAAGAGCAAAAGATATATATACACACACAAATTTTTACTTTGGTTATCCTTTTTAATTTATATATTTAATTTATTTTAGAGGTTAATTTTGATAGCTATTTAAAATATCTTTTGTTTATATAAATGCATATACAAATAGAACTTATCTATATAAAATTTAAGAGAGAGAAAATAAAGCTAAATTATAATATTTTTTAAAGTAATTAAATTATAGAAATAATTCAATAGATAAATTGAAAAGGAAAATAGACTAAATGGTTTAAAAGATGAGAGGGGAAGAATTAATTACATTTTAAATTAAAAATTAATTAATAAAAATTTAAGAAAAAAAAATTAGGTCACACACCTCTTAATTTTTTTAAAGAGTGGACAATGCGTTATCTACTCTAATTTTTTAATAGATAACTTGTTATCTGTTAGGGTATTGTTTAGTATTATAATTTTTTTTATTAAGAAATATTAAAATAACATCTACATTTTTTAAAATAAATTAAAAAATAAATGAATTAATCAATCAAAAAATAATCGTTGATACTAATTAGAAACTAAAGTGAGGTGCTCATCTTACTTGTAAGAGCAAGATAGATACACACACAATTTTTTACTTCAGATATCCTTTTTAATTTATATATTTTATTTATTTTAGAGGTTAATTTTGATAGCTATTTAAAATATCTTTTGTTTATATAAATGCATATACAAATAGAACTTATCTATCTAAAATTATTTGTATCTATCTAAAATTTAAGGGAAAAAAAATAAAGCTAAATTATAATATTATTTTAAAGTAATGAAATTATAGAAATAATTCAATAGATAAATTGAAAAAGGAAATAGACTAAATGGTTTAAAAGATGAGAGAGGGAGAGAGAGAGAGAGAGTATTAATTAAATTTTAAATTAAAAATTAATTAATACAAATTTTTAAAAAAATTAGGTCCACACACCTCTTAATTTTTTTAAAGAGTGAACGATACATTGTCTGCTATAGGTTTTTAATAGATAATGTGTTGTTTGCTAGGGTATTGTTCAGTAACTTTATTTGGGTCCAAGTACTGAAATTTAAAAAACTTGCTTTCATTTAAAACACTACAAAAACATTATAAAAACCTCAATAAAGATATTTTCAAGCCTAAAATATTATTTAATTAGTTCAAAAATCTAAAATTAAACCAAATCAAAACAAAATCAATGAATCAGCTTAAAATTAATCCAAAATTAAACTAAATCAAATCAAATCAAAACAAAACCATCTCTATTGAACTTCCCATACAAAGACTAATCCATTGACTCCAAGTTCTTTTTTTTTAATGGTTGGAATATGACTAGGTAAACACTTTCTCTCTCCTCACTATTTTTTCAAGAATATTTTCTCTCTCCCCTTAATATTCAAGGATTAAAACACAACATAAATAAAGTTTTCAGATTGAAATGTAAAAATCATTATGAAGTTGTATAATTTGAAATTTAAGAGACTATATTGAAGTTTTTTTTATGTTTTTTTAAGATACAACTCTAGTTTATATATATATATATATATATATATATATATATATATTCTGGTACTTTATTTTTCAATTCTTTGTTTAACAATAACTCAAGATTCCCTTTCATCAAATTAAATTTCAATTCAATGCTAACATATTCTTTGACACATCAAATATGCAAGGACATGTAAATAGAAACAAATCCCAACACATAAAACCATGTCAACAGAACTTGAAAGGAGAAAATTGAAAAGAAATTAAGTTTAGTAATTAAAATGAAAAAAGAAAACATTTAGGAACCTATAAGAAAAAAGTGAGGTGGACAAGTCGGTGTGAAAGGACAAACATATATAATAAAACACCACCTCTCTTTTTGTTTATAGTTAATTAATAATTAATAATATATATGGTCTAACCAAACATTGTGAATTGGGCTACAGTCAGGCCTTAAACCATTTCTTTTCTTTATAATACATTTTCGTGCCCATGTTAAAATATTTTCAAGCAGTCGGTTCAAGTTATTAGATATAAGATGCTGAAGCTATAATTACGGATACATGGAAATTAATACAAACCACACCCATATGCTTGGTCCACGTTACTAAGGGGAACGCAAAAGTTTACTTTAGTCCTTAAAGTTTTTATTTTTTTAATTAAATCCAAAAAGTCTTATGATTTTATTTTTCAATCCTCCAACTTTATTTTTATTATGTTTGTCCTTCAGTTTTGAGAAATAAAAAAAAAAATTATTAGAAAATAAAGATGATAGAGAGAATTTGTCTGGCTATATTTCAGCCATAAAAAAAAAAATCTTGATATCAATAAATTTATCTTGGAAAGGAGAGTTAATTGATGATAATTTTACCTATCAACTATGATAAAAGAAAAAAAAACAATGTTGAATAATAAAACCTAAAAAAAAGGATGTAAACATGTGTAACTTTTCTAATATGTGATCCGAATTATTAGACTATAAGAACTTTATTTAAAAAGTTATTAAGCTCAATTTCCATAAATATTGAATAAAAATATAAATTTTAAGTATATAAAAGGATATAAAAAATAACAATTAAAAAAATAGAGATCGAAATAAAAATAAAAAATAAATTTGATTTTTTATGGAATGGTAAAATTAAAAAAAAATCAATTGTTATAATTTAACAAAAAGACCTAAAATAAAAAAATAAAAGAATAAGAATACAAGTTAAAATAAAAAAGAAGAACAATTTTTAATTGAAAAGTAAAAAAAAAAACATCAAGGACGATAAAGTACACAACTACCAATCACATGCGCAAACTAAAAAAAAAAAAAAAAAATACCGTAACGCTTCCAATAAAATAGAAAAAGCTGATATTTGATCGTTGAAGGCTTCTCACACACTGCTCAAGGTGTACCAGACACCACAACATTGCTGATCAAGCATAAGTTTCCAGCTTGAACCAAGACCAAGGCCAAATATTCTTGTCCAGGTGATCCGCCCATTGCTGATAGGTCTTGGCTGGGCAACTAGGAAGTTTAGAATGCAATATTTTATGGACATGTTCATTAAAAGGATATATCTATTCGTTTCTATTTCATTATTATTTTAAGAAGGAAAGAATAATAATAAGTATTTAATGAAGAAAATACAATGTTTATATTAATTGGAACGACTCTTATAATGAAAATGATAAACTTGCATTCTTCGTTATCTTTGCAATATTCGTTATAAGTATATATTAATTCATATTAAATATATTTATTTTTTCTATGTTAAACAAAACTCGTGTTGGTTTTACTCTAAGAAAAATACAGAAACTAACCTTTTTTTTTTCTTTGCAATATTCTTTATAAGTAGTACTTCACATGAATGTTTATGTGACTTTATATGGTCTTACAAGTTCTACTTAGATTAAGATTTTTTTTCCTTATATAACTAAGAGAAAAACTAATCAACTAGTTAACTCCTAACAAGAATAAAACTCTAATAAATAATAATTTTAATATTGTAGAACTCTTACAAATTCTAAATCCTAACTCTTAACTAATATTGAACTCTAACACTTCCTTTAATATAAGTTATCATCATTCTTCCATCCTTTTCTTCTTTTCACGGTATCCTGCCTTAACAATGTTGATGCCATTCATATTTCATCATTACCTAATATAGATTTCTTTGACAATGATAAAAGTAGTTTCACAATTATGCTTAAAATCAATTGTATTCTTCCAAATCATGTTTGTATTTCTAAACCTTCAATTGGGTTTGTAGCTTTTCTAATTGAGATTGATTTTTGAGCTTGCACATCTTTAATTTCTTATAACTTACCTCAAATATTATCAATTAAATGCTTCAGTTCTTCCTTTTCAACAACAATGACACCATAAAAATTTGAAATCTTTCTCTTGAAACTTTGACCCTTAACATCATTAGCCATTAAGTTTTCCTTAGACTTCTCTTGGCCTGAATTTATTTTTTCTGTGCAACAACTTATTCCTTGTTAAGAAATGGAGCATTGGATCCACAAAGTAGAATAAAGTTTTTAATTGCTGAAACTCTTATCATTGGAGGATAGTTCTTTCGAAAAAAAATTTCAACTGAAAACAACATTCATCTTTATAAATAATTGTTCTAGCTTTGCATCCACCTCTTGTTCTTGTATATTATTTGAGCAGTTCCTTATAGACATTAAGGAATCAGAATTATTTTCTTTATCTGCATCAGACTTATTGCTACTTAATTTTTTCTATATAACTTGGTCAGATAACTTCATTACATATAGATGTCCTAATGAAAAACCATCTACACACTTCAAGATTATCAAAATCATCAAAATCAATAAGCTCTTGTTCATCATCTTTTTCTTTGTATGAAATCAAAAGATCTTTTGAAATTTAAACTTGCAATGGAACATCCTCTTCCCAATGATCAATAGAATAAAATTTTAATTGTTAATTTGGCTCTTCGTTATGATCACGATTGTTGTCACAATCTTGATCATAATCATAATCTTAGTATACTTTAACATCATATCACTACCAGAAAATCAATAAACACAAACGGAAATACTGAGGGAATATTTCCGTCGGTAAATTTTCGAGGGATTTTACCGATGGAAATATTCCCTCGGTATATATCGAGGGAATTACCGTGAAAAAAAAATTAAAACAAAGCAAAAAAAAATGATGACATGCCATTTTTTACCAACAGAATTATTGACGGAATTTATTCCGTCAGTAATTTTGTTGGTAAATCCGTTGGTAAACTATGAACACTGTTCATCATATCAATTACAAAAGGAATTACCGACGGAATTTTCTGTCGGTATTTTCCAGAGAGCTCTAGAACTGTTCACCTTCCAATTGCACTGTTAATTGTTGTTCTTTACGAACAAAATCACCGACGGATTGAAATGCGTCGGTGTTATTTGGTGGTTTTCTGAAAAAATTCAATTGATTAAAAATTTTTATTTAAATATTACAGATGGAATCACCGACGGATTGAAAAATCATCGGTAATTTTTGGCGGTTTCTGAAAACTTTTTACGTAATTGAAAATTTAAATTAAATATTACCGATGAAATTACTGACGGAATAATTAAAAAATATTAATATTCAATTATCCATCGGTAACGCGCCCTAATAAAAAACCTGAATCCACTTATTTCACAAGAGATAGACTCATTATTTCTTCTTCTTCTTCTCCTTCTTCTTCTTTTTCTTCACTATATGTAAAAAACATCAATATCTATTTCTTTCTTTTCTTTTCTCTCCTCGTCTCCTTCTCTTTTCCTCTATACTCGGGTATGTCTTCTTCTTCTTTCTTATTTTATCCTCTTAGTTTTTTTTAATTAATATGCTTTATGAATTTTTTTTTTCTTAGCTTCACTTGCAAGTACATTAAGGTAAGATTTTTTTTTCTTATTTTTTCATGATTTTTTTCACTATATTTGTTTTTTATTTTATTTTTAATTGATTTTGTTCTTAATAATTGTATAAATGTTGTTGTGAGATTTTTTTTTCATATGAGATCAATTTTTAGTTGATTTATTTATAGGATTTTTAAATTTTTAGCAATTGCAATTTCATTTTTTTCATATGAATTTTTTTAGTTGAATTAATTTTTTTGTTTTATTTATTTTTTGTAAATTTGTTTGAGTTGATTTTCTTATTCTTTTTTCCAATCATTTTTAGTATATATTATACAATGTAAATTTATGTTAATTTAATTATTTTATAATTTTATAAAATGAATTTTTTTAAAATGTTTTTAAATAATTACCGACGGATTTACTGACGGAAATTTTAGTTGGTAAATCCGTCGGTAAAATCTTTTTACCGACACGTTTGTTCCGCCAGTAAATCCGTCTGTAATAATTTTTTTTTATTTACCAACGGATTTACCGATAGAAAAAAAATTACCGACGAAAGATTCACCGATGGAGAATGTCCGTCGGTGATTTCATCGGTAAATTAATTGCTAATGGAATATGTGTCTTACGCCGACGGAATTTTTCCGTCAGTAAAACTGTTAAATCTTATAGTGTATGGATCAAATAAGATATAATAGCCTATTGATATTACTGTGCTACCGACACAAAAATTTTCTTGATACCTAGGACATGATAAATATCTTTAAGATATATCTTAATATTAGAGTTATAGTGAGGTGTGATTGTCCTTTTATCAATATAAGATATTGGTAATTTGGAGTTATCAATTATTATCACCACACAACTTCTTATATACTATGTTTGATGTTGTATGTACATTTTAATTATTATTTTTATAATTTTAAATTCTAACTCATAACTTATATTGAATTCTAACATTCAATGCATTAAAATATGTTTATAAGAATTGTAAGAGTATATCGAAATTTTTATTATTTATTAATTTAAAATATATCAAAGAAGTATTTGATACGAGTTTATAAGTATTAAGTCAACTATTATATATTAAATGGGAGTGAGATAAAATGGAGAAAGATTGGCCAATGTTAGGAATAATTTAGTTCTTTAATTTCAATAAAACTAATTAATCAATTCTTATGTTTCAAAAAACAAAATGTTTAATCTTTATCCAATTTATATAAAAAAAAATGTTAAGATGGAAAAACTTGATTAGAAAAGAAGGGATTTTTTAAGCAAAAAGTTACTAAATCTTTATAATCCAGTCATTAACACTTTAGTGGTCAATAAGTTATTTTCACACAACTATAAGCACTTTAGAGGTTGAAATAAAATTGTCAGTCATAATATATCTGAACGGCATCGTGTTTACTGATGGATCATTAGTTCGTTTATATATATATATATATATATATATATATATATATATATATATATATAAAGAGTTCAATCGTATCAAGTAATTATGAAGAGCATACCAATTATAGTAAAAAGATGGCGCTACAATCTACACTCAGGTCTCTATAGGCCCTTGCCTCATCAGGAATCGTGAGTCTTTTCTTAGCTATTCGGAGGGGCGGAGCTGGTAATATTTAAATGAAAAATTAAAATTAATATAACAAAATATATTATTAAAAAATTTATTTATTTAAAATAAAAATATTATACTATTTTATATTTAAATACTAAATAAAAAAATTTAAAATATTTTGTAGATGCCGGGCCTACTTGCCTCCCCTGGCTATACGAGATTCATTATATATATATATCACTTTTATTATAATAATAAAATAAATAGTTAGAGATTTTCTATCCCATGTTGATTTTAAAAAAGTGTTTAATTACTGTTTTAAAATTAAAAAAATAAAATATATCTTTTTATTCTAAAATGATAAATATTCACTCCTTGTGGAGTAAAAATCCTCATCTCAATCGCTTCTATTAAACATGCTTATGTATTTTTTTTTTGTTTAGTTTAATATAAGTGTCCGGGCTATCTTGTGCGTACCTCGACTAATCCCACAGGTTCTGAAGTTAACGATCATGTAAGCCTCCAGTGACCATCATATGAGCAACCTAGAACTCGAACTTGAGACCACAGAGAGAATAAACCTCTTGATCCCAAGCTCTTATTATTGGACCACCACCTAGATGATTGCTTATGTACTTTTTATGTGTCATCTTGTATATTTTTAGAAATTAACCAAGCACAACCTAATATATTCATAAGAAAATTTTTAATTGCAGTTTTTTTTTTTAATTGGAACTCCAGAACAATAATCTTCTTAATTTTCTGTATGTATAAATTATTTTTTAAAAAAAATACAGTTTTTTTTTTCTGGTTCTGGTAGAATTAGAAAAGCAGGAACAACTGTTGATAGTCATGAAACCAACAGTACATTCCTTGACATTGAAAGGAAGAGGAGGGACCATAGGTAGTTAAAGAAGTGATAAAGAAGCAACTATGCTAACAAAAACCCAATTATCAAAAGCTTACTTAAAATAGACACCCAAACCATCCCTTAATCCTCCACCCGTCGATCACCATGATTACACCCAATTAAATCCTAAGCCTTCAAACTTCATCCTTCTCCTCCCTCACACCCTTCTTTGCCACTCCACCACTACCCCCAACACCCCCCCTAACAACCCCTTATTTTTCTCTCTCTAACTAATATATACCTCTCACACATATATATATAAACACACACACACATGCATGCTCTCCCTTGTGCATATATCACCTCTACTTCTCTCTCTCTCTCTAAAACCGATTCTCTTTCTGTTGCGGTGTCTCTAACGGTTTTTCAGTTCCCTTGGCGGGAAACTAGATATTTTTTGAAGGATTTTGCTTTGGTGCTCCTTGCACCATTGACTCTCCCTGCTTCCAACCAATCAGGTACATCCACGTGTTTCCAAACAATCAATGAGCTCGCCATTTTGAATCATACGAGCAAGGGTGGTTCTGACGATTCATCCATCATGCTCTACTAAGTACCAGACTCACTCATCTGCTGCTATATATATATAAATAATATAAGCCACGAAGGAGCTTCGTTTCTCTCCTTTTCTCTGTGTCTCGAGAGAAATGGAGATAACACAACCACCACCGTCCGGTTCAAAACCGGCGATGCAAACAGCTGCACAATCACCTCCTTTTGATTACCACCAACCAAACGATCAAGATCAGTTCGCGTCCAATTTCACCTCTCTCTACCTCTCAATCTTCCCGCCAAAACCATTGCTGCTCCCGAACTCGCTCTCCTTCACTCCCTCCACCACCGCCTCCCCTACCTCCTCCTCCACCGCCGATGAGATTGCCACCGAGAACCGCCTCCGCCAAGCTCGACTGATTCTCGAGTACCAGGACCTCTGCGATCACTACAATGTCTCTCTCTCGCGCCTCCAAACCCTAACTAATGAACTTGAGTTGATTCGTCAAGAGAACGCGGATCTCAGAGTCGCAAATAGTGAGCTCCTCAAGCTTATCAATCTCTCTTCTCAGGCCGCCGCGATGCAGCATCAGGGCAGAGCTTTTGGAATCAGCCGTGATGTTGCCTTTGAGAGAAGGAACAGTGTTAATAATGTCGAGAGAGAGAGGGTGACGTTGCCGAAGAGTATTTCCGTCAGATCTAGTGGTTATGTGAAGCTGAATCAAGCGGTTTCTGGTAATGCGAGCACCAATGGAGGCGGTCGCGATGGTGCAACTAGTAACTCGAGTCGGCCTCGTGCGGCGAGTCAGCTCGATCAACTCGTTTCTGGATCGGTGAGTTGAATTTCTTTCTGTTTTTTCGAGTTTTGTTTGGCTTTTTTTTTTTTGTGGTGAAAAGTTTTGTTGGCTTTGAATTTCCATTGAAATGCAACGTAGCACGCGAACTGTGTGTGTATTGTTTGTGTTAGGTACTGTGTCCGGTTCGTACGGTTAAGCTGTATAGAGTATAGACGGCAGTTATCAGTTTGATGTTTAAATTCCATTCTCTCCAGTTCGTACGGTTCCCTCTCTATTAAATTTACCAATTTATCTGTCTATTTTATTTTCTTAACTACTACATATATGTATGTATGTATTCCGGTAGAGTTATTCCCGTGGTTCTCTATTGGTCCAGATAATATTATTTAATTTTATATAGTTTCTGTAAGGGAAAAAAGAGATTTATTGACAAAATATAGAGAAAATTACAGGATTTTTTTAATAACAGAATATATAATTAATTAAAAAAGAGGTGAATATATTAATTATTTCACTAGATTATAAGGCAATTGTATTGTATGCAGAATATGTACGATAGTCTATTATCGATATGCAGAAGAATTACAGCTAAAATTGGTTAATTTTTAGATAAACACTGATGATTAAGAGGTCAATCAAAGTCGTCCATTTTATGCTCTTGGACTTTCGATTGGTTAAGGTTGGTTGTGTGCAATATTGTATTCCAATAGTATTAATCTACTAGGAAAAGAAATTTCAGTATGATCACTCTATTCTTTTAGAATCGAAATTTAATTAAGATCATTAGAAGTGTAGTGCATGGACATTTTTTTCCAATACCACACGCACAATTAATTATATTGGACCATGAAGACAAATTTCTAGCATTTTTTATTTTTCCTAGTGATTAAAAATGGGTTGCATATATACTCTAGTGTATGCAGATGCAGCAGAGGGTGTATGTGCCAGGAGGAGGAGGGGAGAAGAGATCAGAGGAGGAAATAGCTGCTGGAATGGAATTGGAGGTGTTTAATCAGGGGATGTGGAAGACAGAGCTGTGCAACAAGTGGCAAGAGACAGGCACGTGTCCTTATGATAACAATTGCCAGTTTGCCCATGGCATTGGCGAGCTACGTCCAGTAATCAGACACCCGAGATATAAGACTCAAGCTTGCCGTATGGTTCTCGCTGGAGGGGTTTGTCCTTATGGACACAGATGCCACTTTCGCCACTCTCTCACTGACCAAGACAGGTTACTACTGGGTCCTCGTTGATCATCTAAAAATGCATGGATTAATTTTGGACTTGATTGATTGATTGATTGAAAAGGGGATGGTGTCAAGATTAAGCAAATGCCCAAGGTTATGTATATAAACCTAATCAGTAATGTTCATGCACCATATGTCGTAATGATAATAAGGAAAAACAATATATAGAATAATAATAAAAAAAAAAAGTTGAAAAATATTATAGCAAATTGTATTTGATAAATTGGGGGCGATCGATGGGTAAGTTGTAAGTAAAGAGAAAATTGGATTTTTTTTTTTTTGGTAGGAAATATTTCAAGTGGGGCTTGGGGGGGTATGGTTTGTGAACAACCAACCCACCAACCAAAACTAAGACCAAACTCCAAGTTCTGTAATGATGCATTCTTTCCAGTATTCTACGCAACTTCCATTTCAAGTTTGTTAGTTAAATTTTTATTTGCTCTCTCTGTCAAATTAGTTATGTTATATGTATAATATATACATGCATCTGGATGCTGATATATATATATATATATATATATATATATATATATATATATATATATTGTCATTCAAACAATGTCGTCATGACTATTACTCAAACGTCAATGCACCACCGACAATGGTGGTTGGTGCTGTAGTTAATTACCTCACTTGATTATGACAATAGATCCAGATTGGTCTAAAGTAAACAACGTTTGTCCAGCATTTGACAAACGTGGAACAATGACATTTTATCCTCCTCTACATATATATATATATATATATATATATATATATATATATATATATGCCTCACTATTGATGATCCATGCTTAATTATATATTAGCCCAAGGTATCACTGATACAAAGGACTGGCTAATTAAGTCCTTGGAAGAGCATTTAATTCGTACTAGTGTTGTGACATTGACTATATATTTAGAGGACGAGGTATACAAGTTTTAACTGAATAAAATAAATATATAGTAGAGGAGAGGATCTAGATCAATATTAATGTCTTGTAAGTGAAGAAAAATAAAAACCTAGAGCTAGCTAGCAGACATCACCCTCTCCCTTAGTTTGGTTAATGTGTGACGTGGGGTACGTGGCTGGTTAACGTTCATGAGACAGAAACTTAAAGAAGACGTGAAAAGCAGTACTAATGCATTTTGCCAAGACTTTCCGAGTTCATTTTCCTGGTCAAGATTCATTTCAAATACCTTTTTTTAAAATCTTTTTATGAATCGGATAATCCAACAACCCTCATTGCTCTTATGTTTTAGAAATTTAGCTTTTCTGTTTATTTTCTCTTCTATTTCATTATTAATTTCAGATTTTGTAATATTTTTATTTTATGTTTATCCCCATTGTTGGTTATTTAATCTCTTGTTTTCATTTTGAAACAAAGTTATCGATTTTTTTAAAATATCCCCCATCTGTTGTCAGAAAAACTTCGCCATCTTCCTATTCCTAGAGAAGGTTGAGGTCCTAGAGGAGGACACGAGTGACGAGGCACGGAAAAGGGGAAGGAGCGCGCTAAACGCTAAAGAAAACAATGCACAGAGACTAAACATGTGGGCCGGAAGAAAAGGCCAGATTATATGATAATATTCTTCTACATTTTGTTCTTCAAGAACTAAGTAAATTCTTAGTGATAAATTATTTTTGTATCACAATATTTTATATAACTAGCAATAACAAGTATCTTCATGATATTTGATGATAAGAACGGTTTTTTTTTTTTTTTTTTTGTGTCTTGGGTTGGTGATTAACTTGCAAAATAAGTTTTTTTATAGGATAAAGACTACAATGTTTAAATTAATAAGTATAAAAAGGATGAAATATTTGTGTACATAAAATTGTTTTAGTCTATGTATGAAATCCATGACTTATTCTTACCTAGAGTCTTTGAACTTACCTAGAGTCTTTGAATCATTGATATAAAAATATGGTGCTTTCAAGCACAGAAAAATTGTGTACGTTGTGATTGAAAAATAAAAAATACATAGAGGTACTTGTCGAAAATATCCTAGCTTGATAAGGAAAAAAAAAAGGAGAGAAAGAGAACAATGAGAGAAAAAGGAAAAAGAAACTCCTCAGCTGGAGAAGTTTCTCGTTTTTTTCAATCTTCTTGCACAATCAATATTATTGTTAGGTGATATCCCCCATCACGACCTAAAACTCGAGCGGTTGGTTAAATAATTATATCTGGAAATTAATGGCATGAAATTATGACTTTCAAATGGTGGAAATAAATTATTAGGGATTAATCAGTAATCCCAAAGTTTACTAATATTACACTCACCAATAAAATTATTCTACATAAACAAAATTTGATAGATTCAAATGGAGAAATCCGAGAAGGGAACCTTTTTAGGAAGGCATTCACTTTTTTTTTCTTTCCTTTTTGCAATCAACAACTAAATTAGTTCTTTTTGTGACAATCTGAGAGTTTGGCTAATTAATTAAGTTTTATGTGATTGATACTCTGATTTATGATGTTTTTTTAAAAAAACTTTGTTTGAAAATATATTCATATAATTTTTTTATTTTTTATATTAACATATCAAAATCATTTAAAAAAATTAAAAATTAATTTATTGTTTTTTCAAGTAAAATATAATTTTAAAATGATAATAATAACATAAAAACAACCTGTAAATTTTTAATTTGATATTTGTTTTTTCTACTGCCGTTAAAGAGATTTCTTTGCTGTTACATCGATTTTTTAAAAAAATATTCTTCTAAATTTCACTCATTATATATGACACATAATTTATTTTATAACGTCTTAAAAGTCAGTACTCGAGGACAAACCGTTTTGCCCTGTGGACTAATTAAAAGCTATTTGGCCAACTCTTGGTGGGTTCGGAGCCAAGAATCAGATTCTTTTACGAAAGTCATTGACTAACAAACAAAAAAAAACATTTAAATTTAGCCAAATGTAATTTTGGTAAGCTTAACTTATTATTAATTAATGGGTTTAAATATTATAAAAGACTACAAATAAATACCTAAAAATGTATTTTGTACACTCCATTTCCCATGATAAGAATGGAATCAATTCACTTTCATATGGAAGAACTTTTCCTTCGATTATTTCATTTGAAATAACTTTAAATTAATTATATTTTTAACTAAAAACATTTATCTGGTATATATAGAAAATTGACTTTAAATGATATAGATAATAAATCATCAATAACCTCTGTTTATTTATTAAAATTCTCCTTCGGAAAAACTAGCAACTATGAATTAGGTTTGTGCACCTCTAATAGATTTATAGAATGAACCCTAAAATATAGGATTCTTCTATTTTTCTTCATTGTTTTGATATCTATACTACCACTTAAACACTTAAATAATATAAAACAAGTGATTTAAATCACTCTTATTATATTAATAATTTATTTTGACCATAAAAAACCCTAAAAAGTCTGAGAAAAAAGCAAATAAAAACATAAAGTATTAAAATCTGAAAGTAGTTCAATTATATCAAAATTTTATCAAATTATTAAATTGAATTCTTAGCTAAATTTTTATAGGTTATTTTTAGTTATTGTATATATTATGTTATGTTTTACTCTTGAAGAAATACTAATAATATTAAAAAAAGGATTTATTAAAAAAATATTTATAAAAATTTTATTCATATATTTGTTTTTAGTTTATATTGTCACATATTATTGAAAAGAAACTAATTTAAAATAAAACAAAAGGTACATAATAATATTATGTTAAGTGAAAATGTTGTTTTAATCCAGAGTTATATATATTTATCCCAACTATTTAAAAATATAATCATGTATGTTTATTAAACATTCAAATTTATTTATTTATAAATAATTTTAAATAATTAATTAAAATATTAGAAAATACTATGAGTTAGTTATATAAACAAGCGTCATGCACGTGATAAGAAACTACTTTTTATAAATACATGATTCACATTATTAAATAATATTCTAAAAATATATGTTAACGAGAACAAAACTTGAACTTTAAGTATAAAAAATACTTTTTTATTCTACGACGGTTTCAAAATCAGGAAAAATGACGTTTTTATATTTATCCTTTTTAATTAATAAATTATGAAAAATATACTACATAAAATATAGTTTATTAAGTCCTAAAATTAATGCTCAATGCTCATACCAACTTTAATCTTAATTTTGCTCATTGTCTATCTCACTATTTAAGGGATTGTGTCTTCATATATTATCAAGGTGAAGAAGGAAGTGAGGGGAGGGGAAACTCATGGATTTGAATCGATCAATAGAACTCGATCTTGCATCTGCGGATCCATCACCACAAGAAGTTGAAAATGCCCTGCCCATGAACTCTTCCATGTTGCCTTGTCGTCAGACAACCAAAGAGGAGGTGAGGGTTTAATTTTTCATGTATTTTTTTTCAATGTTTAGCTTACATTTTTGTGTATATATTTAGAGATGCTAATATTCGGTCTCTATTTTCCTATCCATTGAAGCAACATAATCAAAATTTGGATCAATTTTGGAATCAACAATTGTTGGAGATTTACAATACTACTGGTAATTTCTTTGGTGATTCGAGATGCTTAAATATTTATTTTCGTTTATTAATTTATATATATATGGTGTCTCACCGTTTTCACATTCAGCATCCAAGAGCAGTAATATGTTGCCTTTAGCAAGGATCAAAAGAGTTATGAAATCTGACGGAGATGTCAAGGTTTGCATATCTTTTATTTCTTAGTTGATGACTTACCTACGTTTTTCTTTTGGTTAAAAAAACAATGTGTTGCATGCGTTATACTTTATTTTATTTTATTTTTTAACGGCCGGGATCTTATTTCAATTTGAGAAGGGATGATATATATATAATGGATTAGAAGAATTTTTAAGACAAGAAAATAATTAACAAATTGCGAGTAGCTTGCTAAATTGGGATGCATAATGTAAATTTTAAAACAAGAATGTTGAAGATATTATCAAATTTATTAAAGATAATATTAATATTAAAAATAAACATGATGGGGATCACTAATATTAAAAATAATCTATTATCATGTTTTTTTTTAATATCAGTATTATCTTCAATAGATTTAATAATATCTTCAATAAATCAAAAGAAAAAACTCACTATTCTTCTAAAAAATATAGAAAAAAGTAAATGTTTTAAAGAGGTTTCAAATTAGAAAGTTATGAAAACAAATATGTAAAAACATTTTTAAAATCCTTAAAAATCACAATTTTGTAAAGTGCAGAAATTGCTCTTCGCTATCTTGCTTATGTTTTTGCTGTGTCATTACTAGATGATAAGCGCAGAAACTCCTATCTTGTTCTCGAAAGCTTGTGAGCTCTTCATCCTTGAGCTCACTCTTCGTTCATGGCTTCAAACCACTAGTTGTAAGCGTCGAACATTGCAGCGTTGTGACATCTCCAGAGTCATCAGGCAAGAGGACATGCTAAATTTCTTGAATCGTGTCGTTCCTTGTGGTCATAAGAAGGTGACTTTTCTTTTCCCTTGCTCTTGCCAATACACATACATTGATATGAAATTGCATGCGTTCAAAATTAAGTACAGAGGGATTAGGGCAACCATTCTAGCTAACCTTCAAGATGTTGGGTATAAATCAGGAAGATGAAGTGACCAAGTGCACTGAAGAAATGGAATCTCTTCCTAACATGCAAATGCCTGCATTTCCTTTCTTGGACCTTAATGGAGTGAGTGATATATATAGTTCAATGAATACTTTTTCTATTGTTATTTTGCCCTAAAAGTTATGCAAACAGTACTGTGGTTGTGTTCTGCTATATATGATGCAATCGTGTGTATGGTTTTCTTTGCTAGGAAGTGACGATGGATGAGGACAGCCATGAGGATCCCCAAGAACTCATGATCAAGCCACCGATGCCCTCTTCTGATTTCTCTTTGGGATCTGCTTCGAAGGTGAATGCTGAACATTTGTCCCATGATTTCACATATATTAATTATCTGTCTTATATTATAAAATAGTAGCAAGCTTTCATACATTATCATGAATAATTGAGTTTTTAAATAATTAAAGTACCACTTGGATACTGTTTTACTTTTAAAGAATAATTAATGCAATCCATTTCAAGATCCTTTTAGTTGTTTAAGATTTTCTTTTAATATGGAGATTAAATTATGTTTCATCTACACTTTTATTACTTCTTAATTAATTTTTAAAAAAATATAAAAATTGAAGCAAGTGATATAATTTGTGATACTTATTTTTATTTAAAAGTCAAGTACCTTAAGAGTTTCAAATGAATATATAAATTTAATATAGAGAGAGGACATCTTATATATACAATTTTTTGAAATATTTTTCAATTATAATTAATGATGTTGTTTTTTTCATTTAAATATTATTTGATAAAGTGTTTATAAACAGTTAATCAAAATACATATATTTGGATTGAGTAATTGTGATATAAAATGGATTTAGTAAAAATAATGAAACAATCCAAACTATTGGGCCTTGAGTATTATATGAGTGTGAGTGAATGGCTAAGGGAGAGAATTGTTAACTTTATCAGTCAGAAAATACTTCTTGATATCTTATACACACGCATATTTATTTATTTATTTATTTTTGCAGTGGGCAAATTGATGGAAATCAATGCAGAAACAAAGCTAGCAGCTAGCAGCAAGTGGCAATCATCTTTATCTATAATTATATGAAATAAATGGATTGGTATATCCTCTGTGTGGCTTGTTAAGTACTGTTAAACAGCCGACTTTTCTCATCGAAACTATGTTTAATGGTCTGCTAGCTAGACGCTAGTAGATCTCTTTTATGTTCTTTTATATGCAAGAATTTTGTTCAAAGTTTTCTAGGATTTGCACACTGCCTCATCCTAGCTATATATCCACTCTGAATCGTGGAAATCACCCACCACAGCGAGCCCAATAGTATGCCATAATGTGTATTTATTTTGAGATTTTGAGTTTCTTTCCTTGCGGCTTCAGGTCCCTTAATTACTTGTTTAGGTGAATAATCTGGGATAAATTGTGTAATTAGCACATATAAAAAATAAATGGCTAGGTAACACAAAATAAAAAAGTTCTGAAAAAATAGTATAATTTAAAGATGTCACGGTTGACATTGCAATAATATTGTGATATAATAAAATATTGTCATTCTGAACCATGATATTTATTAGCAGATAATTTTGAGAAATTGCTAGATATTTTAGAAAAATAGTTGGACAGCAGCTAAAATGGTACGACCAATACAAAAAAATAGTCTGATCATTTTACGAAATGATTGGACCATTTTGGTTATTGTCTAATTTTGAGAAATTTTTGTGTTTTGAGTTTGAAAAAATTCATAAAATCATAGTTTTTATTACTCTGAAATTTAATTTATTTTATGATTTTAAAGAGTTAAAAATTTTATAATTTTAACAAAGTTTGGGTAGATTTTTCTCTATAAATAAATTATACTTAAAATTTTGTCCCGCTTAAAAAAATCTATAAAAAATCACAATAACACTAATTAATAAATTCAAACTAAACCTAACAGATTCTCATATTACATAATTACAAGTAATCCCAGAAATGTGTAAAAACAACATATATACATTTTAAATAAATAAAAAATAAGTTTTTCAATGTATTATTCAAGTGATCTTAAAATATAAAAATATAAATTATTTATTTATCAATATTTACATCGTTTATTATTAGATAATCTAAACTCATTAATAACACAACACGATTAAATCTACATCTAGCACATATATAAGTGGTTTCATTCTCTGTTACAGAATTATCAAGACCAAGTCTAGTATAAGAAACATTTAATTATCTGGACACAATGATGTAAACTTTACATTTACTGTGCTATTTTTTTTTTTAAAAAAAAAAAAACCAACTATCTGGTTGCTTAGCCTTGTCTTGCTTCGCATATTTAAGATTACTAGGCACTAGGAAGCATAGTTGTCATATACAATGATCAAGGTACCGAATTGAAAAGAAAAAAAAAAAAAACTCAGGTTATTGAACTGTAGGTAAATTATGATTTTATTATTTTTATTTTAAATGATATTTTAATTTATTTACTTCTATATTGTGATGTGAACCGACTAAATTAGGTTAATTAGATTATGAGTCAACCTGACCAATGAACAGTATTTAATCTTATCAATATCAAAATTGATTAAACTTAAAACGTATCATGTTTTAAATCGTTGATTTTTCTATTAACTGAGCAGATTCAACCAAGTTACAATAGGAAGGTAAGTACAATCGAAAGTCGGGGCCATAGCCCTAAAGCTTATGACCTGTAAAGTCGAGGAAATGTGAGAGCGGCTCGTTCCTTTGGAGATTGTTTGGGCCAGAAGACTGGTCGAGCTTGTTTCCCACGCTATAGACTATTCTTACAACATTTCAACTCCAGCCCCTCTGCATCTTTTTCTTCTTAAGAGGATTTTTGTTACTGTGGCAGTTTTAGTTTTCGTGGGTGAGGTTTAAATTTAAATAAATTTTGAAAAATTACTTTTTATTATGGCTGATGTAATTGAAATATATGTATGGTTTAAAATATGATTCAACTTTATGTTTAAAAAAAAACATGTTAAAAATATTTGATTAAAAACTATAGTTTAATTTGATATTGGTAATAAAATTACGGATTTGAATTGTAATCTTAATTTCTAATTATATAAAATTTAATTTCACACCCAATACAATATTATAAAGAGATCTAAACATAATAGAACTTGCTATTTTGGGGTTGTTGGTTGTAGTAATGGGGTTTTTTTTCTTCTTCTTTTCTGCAGTTATGGAGAAACTATTGGCAAATGAATGAGAAGAAAGAGCTGTTGCAATGGTCATTCTTGTGGGTTGTGCGGTATTAATGGTGAAATGAATCCGAAATTGTTGTTGCAATCATGTGAAATGAATAAAAGAAATTAATGCGAAATGAGTGAAAGGAAAGAGAAAAGGATATAAAGGTAATTTTGAATGCTTTTCAGCAGCCCTAGAAGATGCAGTTGCGGTCCAACGTGCGAAAAGCGTGGAAAAGTTGCTTTTTTAAAACCGAGATCCAGCCTCATGGAAGTTGTGGAGCCCATTATGTTTATAAACTTTTAAAACGCGTAACCAAACACTTCGTAAATTGCGTTTAGAGAAAACACGGACGCTACCTCAAATACAAACACTCTTTTCTAATTATCCATGCATCCCTCTGTATGATTTTAATATCAATTTCTTTTGGAGTTAATTATAACTTATTATGTATAGTTTATCAGAGTTAAGTGTTAATTATAATTTAGTCCTTATAGCTTAAAAAAATAGCTAACTGATTAGTCCTTGTTGTTTTCTAAGAAACTATATATTTGATCGATCCCTATTTTTTAATTCCATTTATAACATTGTCTTTTTTGTATATCTCATTTTCTTTTCTAATTTATTTTGATTTTTTTATTTTAAGAAATAGGAAAGGAAAAGTAGATAGAATGGAAAGATTGGTGAAATTTTCTTTAACAAAATATTACCAAATTAAAAACACAATTAACTTTGGTAAAAGAGCTATTTAATTATTTTGGATAGCACATAATTAATTCAGTTTGATGAACTGTAGGGACTAAGCTATAATTAACTCTCAAGATTAATCAATTTACCTTTGTGATTATAAAAATAATAAAACACTCCCTTGCCCAGCATTGACCATCCTTAATTTCGTGTTTTTGTAACCAAAAATGCATTTACTTTTCTCATCAAATTTTCATGTATTATCCACTCTTCTTCTTGTGATTCTTTTCTCAGAATAAATTGAAAAATAATATAAATTTGATAAAAGGACTAAGTTGTAAATAGATTTAAAAACATAGGAATTAAATATATAACTTGAAAAACCACGAACTAAGAAAAAATTTTAAGAGTATAGGGGCTACGTTGTAATTAACTTCCTGTTGTATTCTCTCTCCTTTTTTTTTCTTTTGATAACAAGCCCTTGTTTTATTCAAATGGAAGTCAACTGATAAAGTCTTCGTTCATTTATTACCATAAAAAAGAAATAACACGTTTTCCCATTTAGTTTATTTTGTTAAATATGTCTACTTACGAGCCCTTTTATACAAAGTATAGGGTCCAAAAAGCAAATATACAAAGTAAAAAAAGAAAAAAGAATTAAATAGTCAAATCAGTGGAACCAATTAAAAAAAAAGTAAGCAAATATAAAAAGTATAGGGTCTGAAAAGCAAAACACGAAGTCACAAATAGGCAGAGAAATTAGGATCGGAAGGAGAAGGGTTAGGTTGGGAGGAAATTACTGATAGAAGCAGAAGAGAAGGATCTTGAGAAGAGCCGGAGGGGGAGACTGAGACCTACTGGAAGTTGTGGGCATGAGGTGTTTGGCAAGAAAATGGATCTTTTCCTTATGATGATTTCTTACCAATACCTCTCATGCCAATGATTTCCAGCAGTTCCTCCCTTTCCCGTCTTTCTCCACTTTGTTTTCAGATGCCACCTCTTCGCTTTTCATGGAGGTCAATCAAGCTAAGCCTCCTTCTTTCCTTTTATCACCTCTCCATCTATTCTCTAACTTGTGATGTTAGCAATTCAGGATTTCCAAGTCTTTTATGATGATACTTTTCTTTCTTTTATTTTATTTTTAATGTTATTATTGCTGCTAACCATTGCTCATCTTTGATGCGACTATTAATCTCCAGTGTTATAAGAGCCGACTCGAGCTGGCGGGTCAATTCGGTAACCCATTGATTCAGGACTTGATCCGAGCCGATTCGGGACTCGAACTAGCGGGTCCTCTTTCCATTCTCTTATCCAGCTTCCCCTTCAGCTGTTCATGTTCTCTCCTCTCTTGTTTTGTCGCTTCCTTTTCCTCCATGGTTGACGTTTGAGCATGTCTTACAATCCAGAACAAGTTAGAGATGTAGTTCTTTCCCTACAAATAAAAACTCGATTTTGTTGGCAACCGAAGTGTTCCGTGCTTCCATCAAGAAAGGTTGCGTTTCTTGCTTTTGCCAGCCATGAGTAATTGATTGTTGATGCTCAAGACATGACCATCTTGACAATCTCTGTTCAAAGAGATAGAAGACTTCCATCAAAACTAAATTTACGAAGATATTGTTTTACGAGAAAGAAAACAGTATCAAACGAAAACGTAAAATCTGGTCTTGGATTTTCATTGAAATCTCTGCCATCCCTCCAGTAAGAACAATCCCATGAAACATGCAATCAAACTATGCTAGCTGTCTCCGATTAGTCCCTTCCCCTCCATGTATAATTCGCTAACCCAGGAGGGGATGGAAGGTAAGTGTTTCAAAACAGATGGCTCGAACACAATTATTTTAAACCAGTCATATGTTTCGGCTAATGAGGCTGGCAGTGGGTCTGACTCAAACTTGTAAAATTGAAAACCTTCGGCGAAGGAGCTATAACGGATAAATTAGCTAGAAGCAGAACAGATGCAGCACAGTTTATATATGTAAACTGTCAGCACTATTTTTGAGGAAAGATACATGTTTTATCTATTATCCCATCATTAATGAACAGCGAGCTTGCGCCTATAAATTGTACCGACCGGTACAAAAAGGAATCATCTCAAGCAAAACTTGCAAGCCCCCTATCCTTTGGAAGGGAGAATTAATAAACATGTATCGAACTCAAATCTACATTGCATCTGCAAAGTAATTATTAATCCCTGCTCCATCTCTGGTGAAACCATGCTAACTCGTCCAGACCACCATGGATGAAGAAAATAATATATCAACACAGAAATGTCAAAAATGACATCGACCGCAAATGTGCATGAAGAAATACCACCATCCAACTATAGATCTGCAAAAAAGCTGCTTGTTGCATCATTTGCGTGCTCATTTTTGCTCTTGGCTCCTGCAAAAAATAGGACAATTAATAGCAAATACATCAGATTCTAAAGACACCACACTTGTAAGAGGGATGCATATAGCATACATTTTATCAACAGATACACTGGTGGCAGTCCACGAGAGTGTTTGAGAGAGTAGTAACAGTTGCTTTTCAAAGTGCTTTTTGCTTGAAAATACATTAAAATAATGTTTTTTTTAAAAAAAAAAAATATTTCTAATATCAGCACATCAAAATTATCCAAAAACATAAAAAACAAATATTAACTTTAAGCAAAAAAAGCATTGACATTTGGAACTGCAATAAAGGCACAAGCAAAGTTGGGATTCAAGGCAAATGAAAACATAGATCATGCAAACAACTTTGTGATATCACCAAAAAAAAAAAGTTTGAGATAAAATTTCATAACTTAAATCTTCAGGTGTCCATGATTCATGCAACTGTTAAGGATTGAATTCAGTGCTTAAAGGAGGAGGCCTATATTTCACATTTCAACTCTAGTTACAGGATAATTAAATATAGATATATTTTGTTCTTAGCACTCTCATAAAGACCACTAGAATAGGTTCAGTACATTTTTATATCCGCAAAGGAGAAATCAGCCAGTAGTCAGGACAATATGTTAACTACAAAAGTTTGCTGATAATAGCTCAAATATTAGCTATTCACGTCCAAACCTCTGATGAAAGAAGATATATTCATGATTCTCCTATTAAATCCAGTTTACCTTTTCTAGACTTTGGAGGTTTGGCATCCATATCCATTGCATCACTATCACTGTCTGATACAGGAGCTTGATCATTTTGAGCATTTCCAGAATTTTGCAATAAATCATCCAAATCCCACATCTGAGTTAAACAAGTAGTTGAGTCAGGACATTACAATAAAGGCAGCAAGGATGGTACATACAGAAATTGTGCATAGGTGTGCAAATGTGCAATTCCGCATGCATATGTTAAAGACACGTTTGTTTATATTTGTATGCAGAGAAAGAGAGAGAGAGAGAGAGATCCACCTTCAACAACTGATCATGTGAAATGCTGCCAAGATACTTTCTGTCATGAGAAAAGGCTGCAGATTCCAAACAAAATCATACTCTCAGAAAGCTTGTTTTGGCAATCTAAAAATACAAATCCAGCTCTTTAGGCAATTAATACTCAAACTGCAGAAGGTGGCACTAGTGACTCTTAATGAACCTCAAACTTTAGAGAGACAATATATTCATTAGTTTATCAAGTGAGCCAAACCCCAGACCACCTTAGTTAACCCAAGTGCTGTAAGCAAATCAATTTATGTGGGATCCACTCCTTTTATATAAGAAAATCCTTTATTGAGACCACAAAGCAATAAGCCCTCCACTTTTACACGGTGTGCAACTCTTAAGTCATGAAACAATTCTACCAACGAAGCAAACAGTGTGTGCATAACCAACAATTCACAACAATCACTTTTCTTTGTTTGATCTTAAGCAAACTCTCTCAGTACCTTTTCAAAATCCCGGAGTAGTTAAAGGGATTTCAAAACAAAATTCTTGTTGGATTATATGGTACTCTTGAAAGATAAGAATTAGGCTTGTTAATTTCACTTTCAGAAATTTGTTTCATGAGTATAATAATCAACAGCATGTGATGTCATTAATGAAAATAAACTTTGATTAGCATGAGAGGCAAAGATAGGAACTGAAAAAAAGTAGATCACCATGGATTAGGTTATGTGAAATGGAAACGTAGAAGCTAAGCTGGAAGTTTACTGTTGTATAGCATCAATGCACAGCTTATTTTAACTTAAAAGAGTGGATCCTATATGTAGTGATTTGTCCATTTAAAAACACTTCAAATAAGGTGCACGCAAGTCAGCCTCACCTAGCAAGAACTCTACATTAACATAGAGACCTGTTCACAATTGAACAGCGATGGAGGTGGAACTAGAGCCAGTGTTGAAAAGTCACCATGGCATGTCAATCGAATTTGCAACTTCCATCAATTACAAAGTAAATAAAATTAATATAAAGCTGCTATAGAGGAAGAGATATGAACAGTACCAAGACACTCAATAGGGTACTCTGAATGTTCAGCAAGTGGTTGGATGACTCTGTTGGGTAATATGCCTACCAGACTGCAAAAAGTAAGGAGGAAAAGAAAAGTTAAAACCAAGAAGGGAGGAATGAAAAAGAAAAGGAATGGTGATCGTGATCGTGATCGTGATTCAGAATTTGGATGAGTCCCTTCCTATCTTAAACAACTCACCTTATGAGCCCATTCTCGGATCCAGTAATGACTCTGTCTTCATCAAGCTGAAACAAAAGATTTAAATGTTCCAATTAAGCAAACTCCTGGATTAAAAAACCATCTGATGCAACAACAACAAAAATAAAAATTGAATCACCTTCAACAAAGAGTCAATAGAGTTTGGGGAAAGAGCAGTAAAGCGGTCACTGAAAATCAAAAGAAATATTCAGGACACTTCACCACACAAGAAATCAATATTGAGTACAGATAAAATTCAATTGAAACTCTCCATTCATGAAAGGATACTTGCACTGAATCCTAAAACTTTCAAGTATTCATATGTTTTGAAAAGGATACCTGCAATCCTTGAAAAAACCCCATGAATACAATAGCAGTGTTCCATTCTGTGTACCACATATAACTTTCCGACCATTCTGACAACAAAAAGGTACAAAATAGAACAGGAATTTAGCACAAATATATTGTGAGAAATAGCTTCCAAGTATTTCCTTTTGAAACTCATTTATTTGTGAAGTCCTGAAAGTTCATTACGATGCTAAAGAGTAAGATATGGGGTGGGAGATAACAAGAACGCAATCTAGATATGGGGTGGGAGATAACAAGAACGCAATCTAATTAAGCTTTGTTTCTTAGAATCCCCACCTCCAAGAGACGAGCGCTCCATTGGAATATGGGAGGGGTTTAAGCAGTCTATCCCCATTCCAATCTCATGCCGAAAATACGCAATACATTTAGCCAAATCAATTTTCTAATATGCTCACAGAAAGACAAGTAGACAACCATATGCAGCCGCAGCCACAGCCACAAAAACAATCTAAATACCATGTAATTGTTTACCTTCATAATAACAACAGACAATAGCTCTTCTTCAGAAAATTCAGACTGGGATTGGATCTGACATAAATTTAAAACAAATTAATCAAATTGCATGGTTCTGCAGAATTTCCCCAAAGGTACTTTTTTTTCTCTCTGAAAGAACCAGCTTACTTTATTAGTGCGAAGGTTGCAAACAGAAAGGGTCCCATCTCCACTAAAGAACACATAAGACAGAAATAATAAAGTATCAGCAAAGAAAATGCAAACAATGTGAAACTAAAAATTACAAAATCCTGTGAGATGCTCTAGTCTTGTAATAAGAAACCATATGCCGATGTGAATCAACCAATCTTTTAGATAAAGAACTGGAAGGAAGTGAAAGAGGAACCGGACAATCATAAAGCACAATTTATTTGACTTACAACCCCCAACAACAATACATGGGTCTTGTAAGAGCCTACTCACATCAATATAGTATATATGAAAAGAATCATAAAGCTCCTCACAGCTCCATGTGTTATTCATAACAATGCCTCAATCCTCTCAACCTCCTAATTCAAAATAACAATAATGGAGAAATATTTACAGTGTTCAAAGAGAGATAAAAACAAGTTATAACAGCCTTAAATACCTTGTTGATAGCAGTTTCATGGAATCAGATGCAAAAGTCATATCCGAAACATAGTCATCATGGACATTAAAAGAATTGCAACAAGAGCGTTGCCTGGTATCCCATACCTGCAAAGAAGAACAAGTGACTTTTAAGAATCAAATGAAGGATTTGCAATGTAAGATGTAAAAATGCAGATCATGGAATGAAATGAAGCACATGCTGCGCAAAAGGTTATGCAAAAAATCTGATCCTATCCAAGCTACATTCTCATCCAGCAAATGCTAGAAGGTTCATTGAAGCAAAAAGTAAAAAGCTACAATAATGTTTGGACAAAATCATCAAAATTTAAGAGAATAGAATGAATAGAAAACAGGAAACAGCAAATTGAAAGAGGCATGTATTGTGTGGGCATGATCCAAATAGCTACAGAGGCCACAACAGGAAAAAAGCCTAAAATGCAAGAGGAAATAAAGCTTTGTACCTAACCTTTACAAATAGACACAAAAAGACATGAAATATAGTCACCTTAACACATCCTTGATCATCCCCAGTTGCAACAGTTGACTCTGTGAGGTTTATCAAACTAAAGATGGCATCCCTGTGCAAGAATATGATTGTCATATGAGAATAGGATCTAAAAAGCTAAAGGTGACTTTTAAGAGAAATGGCCCTAAATCCATTTCATCAACCTTTAGAGGAGGCTGAAAAAATTAAATAGAAACCTACTCATGAGCATTTTCAAGACGAGCAATTGGTGATCCAGTTTCTAAATCTGTTGCCAGAATGGAGTGATCACTAGAACCCGTGATAATTGCTGAACCCGACATAAGACAGTACAGTTAAAAGTGCAAAGAAGATAGCAGCAACCAGTGCAGTTTGAAAGGCTAGTAAATGAATATTAGCAAATCAAAAAGCAGTACCGTGGCCGTCATTGATGAATCTAGCAGCCCTGCAAGACTCGCTATGTGCATGAATTTCCAACAATCTGATTAGAATTTGAATCACATAAGTTGATTAGAACACAAGGTTACAAAACATTCAAAAAAAAGGAAGACATTTTTTTTCTCTGCGTTATAGTACCTTTGTGGTGAGGAATCAGCATTGAAACGGTATCTATAACAAGAGAGAATGATTAAACCAAGCATATACAGAAACACAATTTCTAGAAAGACAAAACTGCTGCGGACAAAACCCAGAGATAAAGAAGAATGTACTAACAGGTGGAGGTCGCCAGTGATCAAGCCAGCAGTCACTAGATTATCCGAAGGATGGAAATCCATAGTAAACGGAACTTTCCCCAAGTCTATTTCCATTTCCCCTCTTTTTCCAATCCTTTTACAAATACTCAATGCCAGTAGCTAAAACCCTCCAAGAACTTCGACAGCAAGCACAGTTATTTTGTACAATCTCTCCACAGTGTAAGCTATACGCATATTCAACAAGACAAATAGATCAATTCATGATATTAACAATACATTTTCACATTCTACAACAAAAAGTAAATCGAATTTCAAACAACAGAAGCAACTATACTTATATTTAGTCCAAATTTACCAAATTCGAGCTCAAAGCTTTCATCTTTTAATGCAAATTACCGAAATAACAAATGGGTTTTCTACTTTTCATGTCAAAATCAAATTGGCACAAGTCCACTTGTACATTTATGCAATGAAAATGTGTTGCAAAATGGGGAACATGAAAAACACATGACCGAAAATAATACTATAAAATGGAAAATTTAAGTACAGGTAATGGTAAATTAACTGAGACCATAAACTTTTTAAAGACTAGAGAGAACTGAAAAAAGTACAAACTTTTTTTTAGCAATGAAAAAGATGCAAACTTTAACTGGTAAAGCACCAAGTACCAGACCTGCTTTTTAAGGCGGGAGATTGCTTTGATGCAGCGGAGAGCGGGGCGGTGATCGGTGGAGGCTTCGGTGAGAGTTAGGAAGCGGAGAAAAGGTGGGGAGGGAGGGGTTTTGCTAGGGTTTATGAGAGGGAGTGGAGGAAGTACGTTCTTTTTTGCTTATTGTTTTTTTTTTACGCAATTGTTCCTTTTCTAATGATTTTCCTATATATATATATAAGTGTTAATTTGATACCCCCTGATGATTTCATAAGTCTAAAAACAATCATATGTCTCAAAAAAAATATAATTTGATTAATTATAATTTTAAAATTATATACTTTTTTAATATTAAAAAAATAAACTATTGAATTGACTTGAATCAATCCAGGTTAACATATCAAATCCACGACCTGGATTATAAGACTATGATAATTTAATATAAAGCAAATCAAAATAAATTATGATGCGTGATCATCAATCAATCAAATGTTAAAAAAAAATTAAAAAAAAAATTAAAAAAAAATCTAAAAAAGTTACTCGAGTTACCTATCATACTTTTGATCCAGGCCATAAAATCAAAATAACCTCATGAAAAGTAAATTGAAACAAATTATAAATTTCAATTATCAACCAACTCAATATTGAAGGATGAGATTAAAAATAATAATTAAAAAACAACATAAAAATAACTCGATTCAATTCGTCAAACTCATGATCCTAGTTATTAAACTGAGATAACCTCATTTAAAAAAAAATAACTTGATTTAACCTAGGTTGGCCTACCAAATCCGCAAAATGATAATGAAATCAAGATAACCTCATAAAAACAAATTAAAAAAAATTATGAAACTTAATTCTTAATTACCTTTATCGGATTCAATATTGAATGATGAAAATTGTAAGAGTTTCAATTAAAAAACAACACAAAAGATAAGTCAAATCAATCTAGGTTAAGCCATTAAGCAATGTTTACAGGTTATGAGGCTGGAATAAACTGATAAAAAACAAACCAAAATAAATTATGAAGCTTGCAACCTTAATCATGAGACGGGGACAACCCAATAAAAAACAAATCAAATGTTAAAGGATGCATGACCCGAATCATGAGGCTGAGATAACCTCTTAGAAAAAAAATTAAAAAAATAACCCGATTTAACCAGGGTTAAAATGTCAAAACCCACGACTTTGATCACGAAATCAAGATATCCTTATAACAAGTAAATCAAAACAAATTATGAATCTTAATTTTCAATTGATCATGTGTTGAATGATGAAATTAAAAAAAAATCAATTAAAAAAGGACACAAAAAACGATTCAAAACAACTAGAGTTAACTTGTTAAGCATTATTCTTAAGTCATGAAGCTGGAATAACATAATAGAAAGTAAATAAAATAAATCATGAAGTATAATTTCTAATGAACTCAATATTTAAATGATGAAATTGAAAAAAAAAAGTTTATTAAGAAGAAAGAAAAATGAGACAACCGGGTTAACCCGTCAAACCCGCGACCCATGTAATGAGAGTGTGATAACTCAATATTCTAATGAATAATGTTTTTGTGAGGAGGGGTTTAGTAAAGTCACAATTAACCCAATATTAAAGGATAAAATTGAAGAAGAAAAAAGTTAATTAAGAAAAAAAATTAAGGCAATCGGGTTAACCCGTTAAAATTGCAATCCGTTTTCACGAAAGTGTGATAACTCAATAAAAAAATCTAATATTAAAGGATAAAATTAAAAAAAAATCAAAGAAGAGAAAAAAAAATAAAGCATTATTCCAATGAATAGTTCTTTGTGGGGAGGGGTACAACAAAAACCCCTCCTCTTTTAGTTTATAGTCAATAAATTATGAAATTAAAAAAAAATATTGATAAAAAAAAGAGAGAGAGATGGAGTAAAGTATTATTCTAATTAGCAGTGTTTTTATGAGGAAGGGTACAATAAAACCCTATTCTCTTATAGTTTATAGTTAATAATGTACAAACTAGTTTAACGAAGGCGCTACATTACACTTTGAATAAAAAAAATGAAAAAAAAAAGTGAACATGCCACATGAAACTAGTTGATATTGTTATTAAACCTTGATCATTGGGTTAATTTTGAAACTTGTTGATCCAACTTTTTTTCTAGCTTAGATTTAAAACTATACTATATAAAAATTGTCCTAGAGTGACCTAATCAACCTGGGATGTTCAAAGATAATTATTGGAGAAAAATATAGTTAATTTAATAGTAATTTAATATATAAATTGTTGGAGAAAAATAATTGATTTTGAGACTTCACTTAATAATTTAAGCTATCAGGTTAAGATAATTATTTGACATTGTATTAGAGCCTTGATAATCAAGCAGTTACGAGTTTGAATTTCACCATCCCTATTTATCTGATAAAAATTAAGCATAAAATAATATGAGCCTATGCAAGTTTCAAGCTCAAAAGGCTTTCACTTGAGGAGATGTATTAGAAAATAAAATAAATAATATCTTGTGAACTTATGGTTCTTTGATAGATTTGACATGTTAAACATAACAGGTTAAAAAAAACGCATGACTGGTAAAAACATGGTCTAACTTTAAAAATATTTTCAAGATGATATTTTTCTTAAAAATTAATATTAAGGCAACGATACATTGAATTATCTCAGGTCAATTTAAGTTAACTTGTTAAATCTGCGATGTAAGGTATGAATTCTATTGAGTTTAATAATTTTATTTTTTTATTAAACTATTTTTATTTATTTATATTATAAAAATATAAGCACTTGCAAAACCGAGCACCAATGCAATACTGAAATATTTTTTTGAGACCCTAATAATCCAATAAAAAAATTAAAATAAATCATGAAACTTAATTCTCAATCATTATATTTTTTCTATAATTATTTTCTATTTAATAACATGATAAAAAAATAGATAATGTAAAACTCGAGCACCAACCCAATGCCTATGTATTTTTTAAAGATCACGATAATCCCATATAAATAAATTAAAATAAATTATGAAGTTCAATTCATAATAATTATGTTTTTTTAATTATTTTTTATTTAATAATATAATAAATTATTTTTTTATTTAATGTTATGATAAAAAATAGATGATAACAAAAATGAACACCAATTCGATGTCATGATGTTTTTCCGATGACACAATAACCATTTATAAAAAACCATAATAAATAACAAATTCCAATTCTCAATGAAAATGAAAAAAAAAGGTAAAAAAAATGTTATTGTTACAACGAACCGTTCTTGTTAATATATTGAATTAATGAATCATATAATTAGTGATGCTAAAAAACTGCAGAGTAATATTAAACTTAAATATAATTTCCACAATATTTTTTTGTGTTGAAGAATTATGTATTTGTGCATGTCAGAATTTTATAAAATAGGTTAAACTGAAAATGAAAAGCATAAGGCAAGATTAATTTAAATAGAAATATTAATTTGACATCAATGATAATAATTTAATTCTTAATAATTAATTAATGGGCAATATAACACAATTGATACTATTAAAGATACTGTATAAAAATAAAATTTTTGCATAATACAAATCTGATGTATAAAAAATACCTAAACATTGATAATTTATATATATTTTTTAATATATTCTCTAAATAAAATCTTTTTAAACTTGAAATTTATATAAACTAATATTATTTTATGTTTAATTTTTTTTATCAAATTTATACTAATAATTATTTAATTATTAAAACCCTGATAATATATTAAATATTAAGAAAATAAACGCAGCCCAGCAGAGACACCAACATCTTGAGCTGTACAGTTACAAAATGGCTAGAGGGTGGAAGAAGCACTTGAAGAGGATTAATGCTCCAAAACATTGGATGCTTGAAAAACTTGGTGGAGCTTTTGCCCGCAAGCCCTCATCCGGGCCCCACAAGTCTAGGGAATGCTTGCCTCCGATTCTCATCCTGCGGAACAGGCTCAAGTATGCTTTGACATACCGTGAAGTGATTGCTATTTTGATGCAGAGACATGTTCTTGTTGATGGGAAGGTTAGGACAGATAAACCTACCCATCTGTTTCATGGATGTTGTGTCAATCCCAAAGACAAATGAGAGCTTCCGTCTCCTCTAAGACACCAAAGGCCGCTTCCGGCTCCACTCCCTCGTATAGATGATGAGGATATGCTATTGACTTTTCTCTCACATGCTTAATTATAGAATTAATTTTTCTCTCACATGACTTAATTATTATAGAGTTATTAATTAAAAAAAAAGGATTTTTTTCATATATTGAACATAATTTCATCAAGAAAATATTGAATAAATTATAGAAGATAAATAATCTTACGACAAGCCTTTACTTAGGCTTCAAGCTCATAAGATAAATCGAACTTCATCAGTGTAGAATTTGAAGAGCCCGTTTGGGTGCAGTTGGAAACTTCAAATGGGCAATTCAAGTCATCTTGACAAGTTCAAAAAATCAGCAACAACAGTGGCTTTCAGCTTTTTATCATGTTTCCGCATTGGTATAGAGAGTAAAGCTGTGAAAGAGATGGGCAATTATTTCAAATGCAATAATTGTGTTGTATTATAAACCATTAATAAGATAATGGCGTTGACTGTAGCTGAGAGCAGCCGATAAGATAATGGCGTAGACTGTAGCTGAGAGCAGCCGGCTACATGGGGTTCAGCTCTTGTTTCCATAATAATCTGGAATTGCTCTCCAGCTAGTTAAGCCCCATTCAGCTCTTATGCAACCACCTAGCCCCCCCACACCAGACCTTTAAGTTAAATATGCATTTGACCGTGGATGGGGAGACCAAATTTCAAAACATTGAAAGCTTTTCTTCAGCTATTTCTTCACAACATCTTTCCAGTTCTTCTGCCTTCCCCTGAATAATTAAAGCCCTGTTCTTTACCGTATGATACACAGCACCATTGCCCCGTCCAACTCATGTCTTTCTTCATCCGGTTTCCTGAAGAAACAGTAGAAGAACTGCTGCATAACCATCTCCACCCTCTCTCAGCAGGTTTGTCTTCTCCGTTGCGTCTCCGTCTCGCTTTCCTTTTTTTCACTTCTGCATGCTCTGTGTTTCCTCTCCCTTCTCTGTCGACTTGGCCTTAAGAAGAGCTAGTTGAGTGATATTACGTTAAAAAAAGTTAAAAGTTCCTCTCTTTTGCTGCTTTCTGTGCTTGTTCTCCTCTCTCTCCCCTGTCTATTTGTGCATTAAATACATATGATTATCGAATATCAATGCATTATTTAAGGTTCTTCTTCCTTTACATCATTGAATAGACAGAGCATTTTATGCAACCTTGAGGGCCGGGTTGGCGTAGCGGATGCCGTCTGGCTTCTGACGGTTTGCTCCCTTCCAGTCTCAAATTCGAGTCTGCTTCCCGTTGCGAGGCCTGCACTGTATGTAAAAGTTGTTTTTTAAATATTTTTAATATTTAAAATTAAAAAAAGTAATAATTTAAAGTTAAAAAAATATAATTCAACTGTAATCTCATATATCTTTTAATTCGGTGCGTACAAGTTGTCACAGAATATCAATAAATGCATAATAAAGAAACCTAATTGAAAAACCCAGAAGAATATGAGACAATTAACTCTCACTACCCAATCAAACAAAACGTAAAAGAACAATTATACAAACCATATAAAACACGTAGCCAAAATACTGTAGAGTTTACTGTGTACACAGAGTCAAAGACACAAAAAAACTATTCATTATGATAGTAGAATTACGCTTCTCCTTTGAAGAAAATTTCGTTTGCCTTGGTTTTGGGTGGTTTCGTCTTTTCCAATTAGTCATCGAAGATGTGTAAAGGATTAATTTTATCTTTTTAAAAATAATAAAAATATTTATTTATCCCCACAATTATAAAAATTGAATAGCTGGCCATCGGTATTTGTGCTTTGATGTTTTTTACAAAATTACACATTGACTTTTATGCCCTTATAATTAGGGGGAAGAAAAGAGGCAAGAGTTCAAGGCAATTTTTTCTTTTCGCAAATGTTTTTTTGTTTTGAACTTTTTACTCTTAATAATTGTTTTTTTAATAAAAAAATTCAAGAACATGGACATTACATGTTTGTGCGTGGGAGGCACCCTTGCCTTTTAAGGGCTCGTACGACACCTTTCATAGCCAGATCTATTCTTCCGCTGTTTTGTTAAAGGCAATATCTCTTCTTCTTTCTCCTGGTGCAACGCTTGATGATAGTAGGTGATCAATTTTGTTGCCGATAATGGTCTCTCTCTCTCTCTCTCTCTCTCTCTCTCTCTCTCTCTCTCTCTCTCTCTCTCTCTCTCGTAGAAAAAAAAATCAATCATGCCCTATTTTCTTTTTATTTTTCAAGTTTGTTCCTTATGTTTTTAATGGTTTATTTTAGCCTTTAGTCTTATGGAAAATTTCTTCATGTTTTCAATTTAATTTTTAAATTGTAATTTGTCATATATATTTTTTTCTAATTTGATCTTTAATTTTTTTTCTAGCTTGGCTTTTTTGTTAGAGTTTTGTTGGTTTCAATTTTATTATTTAATTAAAGTTTAAGTTGTATTGTTTTTTCAGTTTAGCCTTTATTTTTCTAATTTTTTTTCTTTTTTTAAAAGTTTTTTTCTTTTAAATTTAACCATCCAGTTTAATTTTCTTTATGCCCTTTAATTTTATATTTTTATTTTAACCCTCATTCTTTTAATTAAATTTTTTTGTATGATAGATTTTTTCCTCTAGTTTCATCTTTCAGCATTTAATTTGTTAGGAATTGAATTTCGTGGTTTTATTTTCTTACCGTGCTTCTAATCTAATGACACGGGTCATAAGATTTAAGAGTTTATATGAATAGGGATTTTATCATATTGCCTTATTTTTTTTAAAAAAAGACTGATTTTGTGGTTATCTTATTTTTTTTTCTATTGATTTATCCCGACCTCATAACCTAAGCCACGGGTTTTGCAGCCTTTTTTGGATTGAGTTTTTTTTTTAAAAAAATATATTTTGTTTTGTATATAATTTTTGAAGAAATTCTTTTATTTTGTACATGCAAGCTTTATTTTTTAAAAAGTGCAAGCTTTATTTTATAAAAAGTATTTATTTTGAAACAATATTTCTAATATATTCAGCCTTGTGTGGTACTTTTTTTCCTTTTATTTTATTCATTCAATTTCATATGTGTTTCTATTTCTATTGTCTTTTATTAATTTTAATAAATAAATTTAGGAGACACAAAGGGATCTCGATCTCATTGTTTAGGTCATGAGTTTCTCAAGCTTTTTTTGAATTTAATTGTCTTGTTTTATATTTAACTTTTGAAGAAATATTTTTGTTTTTATGCAAATATATTTTATTTTATATAAAATATTTTTTATTTTGAAATAATATTTTTGATGTATCCGACATTGCATATTATTTGTTTTCATACTCAATTTTTCATCTTTTTTTTTTGTTACTGTTAATGATTTTTTTTTTGTTTATTTACATTAGTGAATATTGATTTATCTTATTAGATGCATGTATCAATTTATTTAAAGAAAACGTATCAATATAGTGATTATTAAATTAATTTTCTTTTAAAAGCACTTTTAAAACATGAAAACAAATAAAGCATCTTCAAAAATAGTCTAACATCTAAATTTAATAATTAGATTTTTTAGAACTCCATGTTTATTTATTTATCAGTTTATTTCAAATTAATATTTTTTTTAATGTTTTTAAATTATTTTGATATGTTAATGTTAAAAATATATTTTTTATTTTATTATATTTTTATGTGAAAAATATTTTGAAAAACAATAACAATCACACTCCTAAACACCTATAATAAATAAAAAAGAGCATGAGAAATTGGAATGGCACTGGACAGTTGAAGAAACACGTAATGTTATGGTGTAAAAGAAACTTGTGAATTTTTATAATAAGTATATATATAACTTTTTCGACTATTGAATATGAAATTAATTTATAAAAAACTAGTAAAAAAATCAAATATATAATTGAATCACGTGATGAAAAAAATATATGCAAATTACATAAAAAAAAATTAAAAAAATCCAAAAGAAAAAAGGCTGATGCCCATCATTATCCCAAATTCTTAAACAAGGTCTCGAAAATTTGGTATACTCTAAAACATGAGGATTTCCTCGCTTTTAGCCCACAAGAGAGCCAGGTATAGGTTTTCTAGCCTTATAGCCCATTTTTGAGATAGCCTTCCATTCGGGTATATATATGAATATCATTTGTTTTTTTTTTTTTTTTTTTTTCAATATTGCAAATTAGAGTTCTTAAGAAAATACATGATCAAATAATGTTTTCTCATCCAGTATTTGAATCCCATTAAATCTTGATATGAGCCACTCAATTGGATGTATTGATTCATATATTAAATTTATAATTAATTTTGAATTTTAAAAAGTTGTTTTTGCTATTCAAAAACATTTTGAAAAAAATAATTTTTTTAATTATTTAAAAATAATTTTTTAATGTTTTTTCAAATCGTTTTAATGTGTTGATATAAAAAATAATTATTAAAAAATAATAAAAATATTATTATTTTAATATATTTTTAAATAAAAAATACTTTAAAAAACCATCATTACTACAAATATCAAATAAACTCTAAATCTTATACATTCTAATGGAAAAAAAAATTAATTTTGGGAAAACATGGGCTTCATCCTCTCAAATGAAGCATGTTGATGAGTCCTAAACGCTCAAATTTCATCTAAAAAAAACTTGTGCTCACGATTCTAAATTTAGCTAGTTTAATTCGAAAATTAACCTAACAATTTCATTAAAAAAGGGAGATTTTAAAAATTTTAAAAGTAAAAGTAGATTGGTTTTGATAATCATTATTATATAATCTATACAAAATAGATTGTCACAGGTCAAAAAAAAAATAAAAATTAAACCCAATTACTACGTAGAAAAGAGCTCACATTTTATTTTTTCATTTTCAATACTTTTTAATTTAAATGGATTGCTCTCATGCATCTTTCTCTTTTCTCGTTAGCTAAACAGCTGAATAAATAGCAAGTCGCACTTTTTTTTTTTCCTTCTTTTCCACCCTTCCTTCCATCAAATATATCCTACTTACATACCGTGCGTATCTCTCTAAAAACTTGATTGTAAGAAAAAATAAAATAGAACCAGATAATTTTTTTTTTTCAAAATTACAATTTTATAACAAACTCTAAAACATGTTGGTAACTCATAGTGGATTTTACTAAGCAAAATATAGTATGAATCCCCACACAAAAAACATTTTTTTCATCTCTCGTCCCTTTATTTTATTTTTTATTATTTTGGCATAATCAAACCAAATTATAGGTCAATTTAAGTTAATTTATTAGAAATAAATGAGATTAAAAGACAAGGAATAAAAAAAAACACATAAAAAATAGGTGGCTTTTTTCACATTATGAAAGTAATGTTCATTGTAGTCTTTATACTTTCCAACTTATAAATATTATGTCCTTTCAATTTTTAAAATTTCAAAACAAAGTCAATTTTAGTTCAAAAATTTATTTTTTTAATTTTAAATCCTTGATTTTAACAAAGAGAAAGAAAGTTGTCAAATTATGGTGGTAAAAAAACAACTTTAACATCGATTTTTATTATCAAAATAATTTGTATTTGGTAAGAGAAGTTTTATTTATGTGTTTTTGACATTTAAATTGTTTAAAAAATCAGATCTAAATTTGAGAAAATTTTTGATTTTAGATTAATTTTGAATTTCATGTAGATTTTTAGGTTTTTATAGACTACTAGTGAATTTATTAAAATATCTAAAATATGTAAAATTAAAATATATTAAAAATTGAATTTCTAGATTAAAAAATCACCGGGTTGAAATTGATGGCTACCATATTAGTCAAAATTTAGAGAAAAACAAACAAAGTGTCAAGTGTCATCTGACTATTTTTGTTTCAAAAATATTTGGAGTGAACTATAAAAAAAATGCTCATGCCCTCGAGACAACGCGCGGGCCCTCTCGGGATGGGAAAATTGTAACCTAACATCGATACTCGGATGCATTATTTACATTTTAAAACCACTAACTTTTTGCAATTTCTAGGGCCTGGCCACAGAATGATGTATAGAGGGATCAGAGAAGGTCCCTCCACTGGAACAGCTTGCTAAGTGCTCATAACATACAAACGTAAAGAAGTAAAAAGAAGGAGAGGATGTGCTTATCTTTATTTGTTTGGTCAAAAGAAGCGGAATAAAATAATAAAATCTATACCAAAATAATGCTTTCCAAACTCCCTTGAAAAATTCTCCATTCCTCTTTCGAAGCACACAACCTGCAACAAGGCAATTCTTTAATTAGCTAGAGATGCACGATTTCCTCTAATCCTGCATTTTAATCCCAGTTGTATAAAACCCTTTACACTTGTTGATCAAGAACTTATTTCTGCGACTGGCACACACATATAATTAAAAAGTTCAGCTAGTTTTTTCCTTAGCAGTCTCTGATGTCAATTAAACAAGTCCTTAATAGAAAAATAAGCCCTTCAAATGGTGAGGATGCTGTACTAGATGTATCTGCTTCGGCTTCCCTGCCCAAATAGGGAAAGCACGTGATCCTGTCTAGAAAAGATTAGGGTCCCAAAAAGGATAATTCCAAGAATTTGCTGCCATCTCCATATATTGGAGGAAAATCAAGAGACAACACGTGTGATGATACCAATCATAGCTAGTTGTCTTTATTCTTTCTTTCGATAGAACTGGGCTCCTCTCCCAGTTGATGTTGGAATGGTATTTGGCCTTTTGCAGTCTGTTCTATCCATTAATGCATGCCTTTTAGTTCGTTTGGATCACAGAAAATTATGCTTGATGTTTTTTTGGCATCGTTGTTTTATCCTCACATACTATATGATTAGGAATATTTCGTTTTTTTTGTGCAAAAAAAGGAGAAAAAATAAATCAAAGAGTAGCATTTCTCCATTTTATGCGAGGTAGTTTTAGTTTTTGGATTCAAATATTTTTGTTTTGTGTTGATGGTGGGGATTTATGTGAATCACGTATATTTACAAGATCTTAAAAAAATCAAATTTTTTTCCCGAGTAGTCTCTTTTCATATTTCTAAATAACAAGTGAAAGAATAAATATTCTGGCGCCTGTGCATGCCAACGCCCCAAAATTAGGATCGAATAACTTCTTTTTCTATATATGAAAGATAAAATACCTTCAATTATGGGAGTTGATGATCAAAACATCTTTGATTGAACTAGTCGATAACAACACGGTGTGGACATTTGAGAGATTTATATGGTGAAGATGAGCTGAAGTCGACTATAGGGAGAAAAGGAAGTTGGGGGGATGACAGGTGGAAAGATTGTAGTCGTCACCGCCCCATGTTCAATTCTAGCAGAAAAAGAGACCAACGACGACGATGACTGCTGAGGAAAAAGTAGGATAAGATTTTCGTGATGCGGGATTGGCCACCTTTCTGTTTCTTCACCATTCCTGTCGTCAACTTGCATGTATGCCCAGTGACTTTTGTCTGCAATACTCACTTACATGGATCTAACCTAAGTACATCAAAGTCAAATGTCCCCAATTTATGCTGATCCTAGCCCAGCACCAAGGTTAATCATTCGTACATGCATGGTAGTTTTTGTTTTGTTTCTGTTGGTAAATTTCAGTTTGCAGTTCTTCCCCTCTCTCCTTGGCGGCTTCTTTTGTCATTTAAGGTGATTCTATGAATCTATTGACTTGTATGTGCGCGGGCGGTAGTTTCTACATAGCATCACCGCTTTTTCAGTGGAGATTTTGATATATATATTTCTTATTATATAGTTTGGAAAACCTTAATATTTACGTTGGCATTCATGCTTATAAGATTAGCCACGATTGATAAAAGTTTGGATCGATCAAAACTCGAATAAAACTAGGATATATTAAAGGCGCCCAAGTTGCAGCAGAAAAGTCAGCAGTCACGAGATGAAAAAGCACACACCAGAGAACAACCGGAAAGTGCAAGAGGAAATACCAAAACAAAACTTAGACAGCAACTACATTTCCTTCTATAGCCAAGCAACAAAGTCAGATTCCCTCCCAACCTCTCGCTTAGCTAACAGTACATCAGCAGCAGTGCCATTAGCTTCATGTAAAACACGGACAAACCGAAGATTAATTAGGAAAGGGATAAGAAATAGTGAAAAACTCATCAGCATGTTTTCCATGGCTTTGTAGAAGAACTGTCGAGCCATCCCACAACAATTGAAGAATCAGATTCCACAATAAAATTCTGGGCACAAGTTACAGCTTCGTCAGCTGATTTCCGATTGACACCAACTCAGCTTGATTCGAATCCATTTTTCCCAATCCAACAGAAAATGTTAGAAATGCACATTAACTGGACATGCACAACTCAACTAATTCCCTTAACGTCAGACAACATATTCTTTTGACCAAATCAGCTGAGAGTAGCTAGTCAGGATAGGGAGAAGAAGAGAACAGAACAACTGTCATGCATCAATGGAGTGAAAATACATATATATGTCGATCGTGTTAGGTTAGGGATTTCTGGGATGTTAGAGTCACTAAAACGCCCATCAATTGAAGTGGACTGAAGAATAAGAAGATGATAGATATGCATATCAAAATCCCACCATCAGACTTTGTCCTAAAAATCATTAGCTAGGGTTTTACCAAAAAGAGACAAATAACAATTCATGTTATTAATCTAGGACTTTTCCTCTTCATTGAAAATACACGTAGATTCTTATATATATATATCTATCAACAAGATTATCTTTACTGACAAATGACTCCTCAAGCTTAGAATCAACAATAGCAAATTTTCATGCCAATAATGTTTTGAATAATGAAAAATTTGCTTATAATTAATAAGCTATGAAATTAAAGAGAGGAAAATTAATAAAATATCAATAAGTAACTGTCTTCTAGCATCATTTCTGTTTTCATTTTTTCTTATTTTAAAAATGTAAAAAACTAACAACCAATTGTCAAACAGGGAGCTTTCTTGAAAGTTATAATTGTAATTCTTCGTTTATTTTTAATTATAATAAAAAATCCTAAAAAATATATATTTTTAATTTTTATATCTAAAAAACTGAAAAGCAAAAATAGTAAATATATAGATACAGTAAATAATACCAAAATAACCTAAATTTCATTAAGGCGAGAATTGTTAGTTGATTAAGTATTTTTTATATCAGTTTAGATAGCGATTGGTACTTACTGTGCTGTAATAAATAATAAAACAATAAAGATAATTACAATGACACATCTCGCTGTATTTTCAGTTTTCAAAAGATAAAAATTAACTCTAAAATTATCCCAATATATATATATATATTTTATATCTTCGTTTCTATCTCTTTAATTATATATATTTATTTATTTTTGCTGTAACATTAATCTAAAGCAACACTAAGTTAGGTTTTCTTTCGTAGAGGCGAGAATCATGTTGTAATTAATTACCCCTCCTTAATTTCCAACATCAATGCACGGTAACTGTAATATTCCTAGACAATGCGAACCGGGATAAATTGTCGTAAGTTTCAAGTCGGCACTCTTTTCTAATTTGTAGATGCACACCAATCTCATGAAAAAGAGGTTAGGGGTACAGCGGCACAGTTTTCTCCTATAAATAGAGGTGTTGGAGATCAACTATGTCATATACAAAAACCCTTCAAGAAAAATAACATACACCAAGGCTGCTCTCTCTCCCCTCTCTCTTCATCCCTTCCACAGCTTTCTCCATAAAAAGATAGGGTTCTCATGAATTCCTTGGAAGCCAAAGCTCTGTTCTCAGGCCCCTAGGTCTATTATGGATACGCATATGTTTTTTTAATGTTTGTGTTTTGAATTATGTGAGGAGGCACTGGTGATGCTGTTGACAGAAGATAGAGAGCACAGATGATGAAATGCATGGAGCTTGATTGCATCTCACTCCTTTGTGCTCTCTAGTCTTCTGTCATCACCTTCAGCCCCTCACTCCGTTTAATTGCTAATAGTTTTACCATATATATTTACTCTTGAGCTTGTTTCTTGAGCATTGAGCAATACTATTACCTTTCCACATGCTCATATCTCGAGTTTATGTTTGATTTCTTTACCGAATGCTTGTTGGGAATCTGAATAAAATGTTGTGTTAATTAATTTGATTGTTTCTCCCTCTAATATCTTTTGCAGGTGGCATGATGCTGATCCTAATGATGCTAGATTTAGTAAAATTTTACCCTTCTATTCTTCCATGTTGCGAAGGAGCAGTTAATTTTGTAGCCTGAACAGCTGAAGGAGAGGACACTCGTATTAAACACAAATTTGATAACTTCTTCCCTGAGGACACTAAGAATCTCTAGACTGCTTAGTTGTGGTCCTATGGTTTTATGTTTGCTTCTAAAAATTATTGCAGGTGAATTTTCTGTGCTGGGAACACCATATGCCGCTCAAGATATAATCAAGTTCCAAGGCACATGACACATGGAGATTTTATAATTCAAGACATGCATCACTAGCATCTTTATCGGTCATTTGCTTAATTTCCAGAAATCAAGAACTAGCATAAGTGGTGGTGTCAATATCGGAAGTGCACGGATTGATAATCTGATACCCCTTTTATCATCTACTCTACCATGATCTGAAGATTAATTTGGAGCTGTATAGCTTGCAGGTTTCCCTGCAATGCAGATCCGATCTAGAGCTGTAGTAAATTAAAGAAGCGGCCGGGTCAACAACACTTCGCTGTTTGATCTCTATAATCTCCATGAGTATTTGACATTTTTTTGTTGTTGTTGATGTTGATCATCATGATCAAGTTGCAAGCTTCTTCATTTGAAACCAGGGTTTGGCTATTTGTCAAGAATAACAGACTCCATTCATGCTCTATGCATACGCAATTCATAGAATGATAGTAGTGAGCTGATGATCAATAATCAAGAAAATATTGTTCATCGAGCTGGTTAATTGTTTTCTAATCGCTTTTGTCCTTTCTCCAGAATGTTGTTCCCAGTGACTTCTCAACCATTCTGGATAATGTTAGCTAGCTACTTAAAATTGGTAGATTTGTCACATGGAAGGCTAGCTAGTACTGTAGACACACACACACACACACACACACATATATGTATGTATGTATACACAGCTCGTATGCTTGCACTCCTCTATACCTGAAGCTAGTAATTAAGGAGTATGATGTTTTAAAATTATTAGATGATTTATAACTTGTAGTGAGTGTTAATTAGTTACCGGCCCAGGGTTGAATTACTTTGTTGAAGTTAGGGAAAGTTAAAGGAAATCTGTAGAAGAAAATATCATTGAAAATGGCTGTCAAAAATAGAATACCATGAACAATTTTGCCTGCAGATATAGCAGGAATTACCTCATGGCAGGAACAATCTAAAACTCTTAGTCTCACAACGAGAGGAAAAAAGAGAGTCTGGATAATCCAGTTTATTATGAAATAGCCCATAAACCAGATTAAATAACTAGCTAGGGTTAGAAAATTTACCAAAATTGGGAAATACTGATTATTCAATAAGATAAAAATACTATCAAAAACAAAAACAAGTAAGTCGGTAAGATTTAAGCAGAAATCAACATGAAATCGAGTCCCAAAAGGCTACAAATGATGAAGAAAAACAGAAAATTGGGGAAATAAAGTTCCAACTGATAGATTTTGTGGCCTGAAGCAACCCTCAACTAGCATTGGCGGTGACCTATGATGGGCGTCACGTAACGAGTTGTTGAAGTTGAGGTGATTTCCTCGTAATTAACAAAGTTTACAGCCAAAATATCAAAGGGTGTCCAAAATATTCTCAAAATTAGACATGGATTACTGTTTTATGTTATCTTTATGCTAGTTTGCCTTTTCAAAATACTCCGACATGCATCATCAATTACGTTCTCGTATCAATTTTTCACTCTCCATGCTCATCGCCGAACTTCAAGATACTCTTAAATGATCTAATTAGCGTCATACAGCAGCACCAATCATCAGTTACTGGGAAGGTAAGAAGGCATAACAAGGGGCTAAAGATTATATATATAATTATCTCAAATGTTTCCTTACGAATTCAGGGAAAATTCAATGTCTTGATTGATCCCATGCTTGTCGAGTTAGGAAAATAATCATGATAGGAGGGGAAGGAATGGGATGAAAACAAAATCTCATTTGTTAATTTGGACAGAGAAGAGCATAGAAAGGAATGGATATTAAATGCCATTATACCCTTTTTATTGAAGAGAGAAGATGGGCTAGCGAATTAGGGTGAAAAAGTTTTAGTTGTTATAATAATAAGATATAATTTTTAAAAAAGAATATTAAAATTAAAATATAAGTTCATATGTCAAAAAATCTTAAAGTTATTCCTCCATGTACCTTTTCCCCAAACAAATCGGTCAAGTAAAACAATTAAACTACTAATTAATTTAAATAATCATAAAAAAAGAAGGAGACATTCTTTTCTTATACGATTTATCAAATAACCATCCCAACTCAATAGTTTAAACTGTTAGGTGAGGTTCTAAGATATGATTTATATTATTCTCTAACACACCCCCTCAAATAAAAGTTATTTGGACTTGAAACTTGCATAGATCTACATTACCTTGTGTTTAATTTTTATCAAATAAATAGGGATGATAAGATTCAAACTCGTGACAGCTTGGTCAACAAGACTCTGATACCATGTCAAAAAATCATCTCAATCAAATAGCTTAAGCTATTATATGAGGTTCTAAGATATGATCATTTATATTATTCTCTAATACGATTGATGAATTACTTCTTCTTTTTTTTTAAAAAAAAAAACCCTAGAATAACCTTAATATCTAAATTATAGTATTGAATTTAAATTTCAATAAAATTGAATGATATATTGTATATCCACAAAAATAATCTTAAGGTTAATTATGTGATTTCCCCCCTTGAAATCTCATTAATTTTACATCAAGTTTCATGTCTTTTAGATCGTATCATCTTTAGTGATGATTTACTTTCTTCATTGCTTGCTTTTGAATAACAAGAATCCCAAACGAAAATAAATTCAAGTAATTTACTCCAATCTCATAATTAAGTAGTTTTTATTGGTATTTAATCTCAACCCAAATAGTATAGTAATATATAAATGGCTAAAACAATTAGTTTGATCTTGTTTACACTAGCTAGCTAGTTGTAAAAAAAAAACATACATGTTTACTAATTAAACGCTTCTACAATTTAATTAAGCTACGTTTGTTTTTTTAAAATCCAAACTTTCCTGTATTTGTTTGCATGACATAATCAATTATTTTCTAGTTTATTTTTTATGATATAATCAAACACCGGAAATTATTTTCCAACTTATTTTTCATTAAACTACTAAACATCAAAAAATAATTCACTTTTTCGAAATTTTTTTTTTTAAAAAAAACTACTTTCCAGCAAACAAACAGAACCTTAATTAAAAACACTCTCTCTCTCTCTTGTACCCAATCTAAAAATTATTCTAAAGAACATTAAGTTAGATATAACAACGCCATGTACTGTGTTTAATATTCATGTTAGTTGATTTGGAATACCTTAAAGTGGTTATATGATCTCCAAAATTATATACACTTAATGAAAGAAGAATCAATTTCCCACCAAATTAATTTAGGTATCTTTGAATGGAATTTGAATTTGGCGTCTAAGTGGAGAATTCTGGGGAGTGACCAAAGTCATTAATTTGCGGAATGATGATTCCTTCCAGAAATATGAGTGGAGATCGAATTCTTGACGTGATGAAGTTCTTCTTGCATCCAAGCTCAGATCGATGTATATGTGTAGACATATATATAATATCCCACTAGCTAGTTATAGTGACTTCAATTAATTATGTCATTAATTCATGATGGGTATCTCTGTTTTCTCCTTCTTATTGGATTTTTTAAGAATTCTCTCATCACCAGCATCAATATTAATAATAATAATAACCAGCCCCATAAATTCTTACATCTTAACTTTATAAGAGAATAAAAAAAGATTCTCATATCTTATCATATCATCCAATAGGTTTTTGTTTGTCATTTTCTATGCATGATGAAAATGCTTTTTGACAATAAAAATATTAAAAATGAAAAAAATTATCAAAAAAAAATTCATGTTAGGATTCTCAAATAACAAACTATATGAATTACACATACTACCATAAATTATCAAATACAAACAAAAATATCAAAAAAAAAAAAATAACACCAATAAATAACGGTGATGTTTATCGATAGAACATGACATCACTGTTTTCGTTGGTAATTACTGATGAAAGATTTTTCATTGGTGAATATAGAATGAATTACAGGTGGAATTCAAAGGATGAAAAAAAAAGGACAAATATTCCCTCTTTAATTTCGTTAGCAAATTTGACTTATCAGTATTACTGATGAAATTATGAATATAAATTTATAGTCGAGGAATTCATCGGTAATGTTTAAGTTATAATTTGACAGACAACTCTTCTCTCCCTCCATTTCTTTTTTTTTTTTTATTGTTTTTATGCATGAAATAACATCATTCTCCTTTTTTTATTTTGTTATAAATTAATCACTTATCATCACAAATTTAACCACCCCAACATTCAGTCTATCAATACCTTTATTATGGTGTAATTTTTCTCAAAGATTCTCTACATCAAATAAGTAAATTTATCCATATTTTTTTATTGTAATCTATTTTAAAAATAACAATATATATAAATACCAATGAGTATGGGTTATAGTTGAGGTAGGTACGAACCCAACCCATTGCAATTTCTATACACGGTGTCACTGTTGGGATTTGCTGGTTTGGATTTTCATGGCATGGGCTTTGGTCCGTCATGTGTAGACAGTTTGATAGGCTTTCTTCACTTGATCCAATGGGTTATTTTCTACCCATTCATATGAAATTGGGCTGCAATTTCCAAACTTGGATGGAGTGTGGACTCGAAAGAATCCATGGACCAAACCAAGGCCCACATCAACTCAAATTATAGTTTTACGTGCCTTAAAAATAATTAATTTTACATTTATATTTGCCTCTACATTAGCTAGCACAAAAAAAAGCGCCAACTTTTTTATTTTTTAATATAATTTTTGAAGATGCGCAACATTAATTTCACTGCCACAACAATAATTTATTTTAAAGAACTCATTTATAAATTTAAATGCAGAGATATTTGTTTTGTGGAAAAAAACTCTTTAAAAATATTTTTCATTGTTTTTAGCGTGGAATAAACAAGTTAACAAAAAAATATTTCTTAATCAATTTTTAAATAGTGTCGGTTTAGAAAAATAATATTTTAACATAGGCAAAAAGGTTTCTTCTCATCGTAAACTTATGATATTCACCAATATCACTATATAGCCACGTCAACATCTACCACCACCTACTCCCATCACAAATGTCATTTTATTATTGGTTAAACTCATTCAATCGCTATCCATCATAACTCTTCACCACCACCATTATAATTATCACAACCATCAACGCAATTTTACAATATTATATTTTTTCTACTCTTACTATTATTAAAAATTCATGAATAAAAAAAAATATTTTATAAAATAATTTATTTTTTATATATTTATACAATAAAAAGTAACTTATTTACTAGAAATTTTTTTTTTAATTTAATATGCTAAAAAATAATATAAATTATATATTAAAATTTTATCTAATATATTAAATATAATATTAGAATCTTGATGAATAAGCAATTATAAGTTTAAATCTTATTATTTTTATTTATTCGATAAAAATAAAATATAAAATAATATAAATCCGTATAAGTTTTAAATTTAAAGAATTTTTATTTAAGATAGTTTGTTAGAAAATAACATAAATTATATATTTAAATTATACCTAACAATTTAAATTATCAAGTTAAACTTTAATATAGTATAACCTTAACGGATTAGTTTGATAATTAAAAGTATTATAAGTTCATACAAGCTGATACTTATTAGATTATTCTAAAAATATCATGCAAACGTTGAGATGATCTGAAAAGAATATTCTAATAAGAATTGAGACATAAACGTTGAAAATTCTAAAATATCTATTATTGAAGAAGAAAAAGGAAGAAGCAATTGACCTTGTGAGAAGAAGTAATGGATGACGCGTGTATCCTAACACGGACGAGGGAGGTTCAATCTGTGTGAGATAACTTCGATAAATGGAGGAGGATGCTTCTTGGCTAAGAAAATCTGCACGCAGTTTTATCTACTAGTCTTTTTCTAACAACAAGTCCACAGATGAAATCCTCACACCTCCTCCTTCTTGTCTACTCTTAAATAAGAAGTTCTGTTCTTCATTTTCTGAACACCGCTTGCTTCTGTAACATCACCACAAGTAAAAATAGACACCACTGTGTTTGCAACTAAAGGTTTAAGAGAAAATGGCATTCCGCAGACACCCTCCTCCTCCACCACCAGATCCTTTTGCACCTCCTCCACCACCAGATCCTTTTGCACCGCCACCTCCTCCTCCACATCGACCCTTTGACAGCCCACCACGTCATCGTTTTGCACCACCTCCTCCACCTCGGCCCTTTGACCCTCCACCACCAGATCCTTTTGCACCACCACCGCCTCCGCCAAGACCCTTTGGTCATCAACCACCCCATCATCACCACCATCCACCTCCACCTCCACCTCCTGGACCCCCTGGTCCTCCCCCACCACCATTCTTTGATCCCTACAGGCCACCACCTCCTCCTTACTAGCAAGTACTAAAATTCTATACACTTCAGCCTGCATACGTATATTATATAACCTAGTAACCTTCCGTCCTCTTATCTTGCATATGTGCAAGATAGATGTGTAAAGTATTGGATTTGGATGTGCAAGGGGTTGTTTGCCGCACAAGGGAAAAGAACAGGAAGCCATCCATCCACTATTCATGGATCAAGAAAGAGAGGTGTGTGTACACACACACACACATATAGAATGGTTTTTCAAGTGTGTACTTGTTAGTATTATTATCTTCTTTTATCACAATGTACTTATATGACTGATATGCTTCTATGATCAATAAATCATTTGTATTTTGCTATGTAGACTTTGAAATATATTACAATTTGTTCAATTCTCATGTTCTTAGTCACTAAATTTTATGCTTATAACCATGTTTTAAACAAAAAGGTAATAGAAAAATAAATCTAAACCAAAACCTAATTTTCTTCTACAAATTCGACAATATGTACTTCAATGGAGTTAATCAAAGCTGCTGAACTTAGGATACCCTCACCGCCTTGAGATGTGAATGAGTGAAAATGGAATGCTTCAAAGACGTTCTTTTACCAATGTTACTAAGCTCAATCCAGGAAAAAAAAAATTATGAAAACAATTTTGTTACATCCGCAACGATTCCGACATAGTGACACTGGAATTCCCGGCTCTGTTAAAAGCAGAGTACGAACCTTTAAGCTACAAACTGTTCTCTCTCCCGGGAAAATAAATATCGACAGCAGAAAGTTTCTAGCAACATATGTAGTTACCTACCTGGTAAAACTTGTTGCTAAGTGGTTCGAATTCGATATGCTATGCAAGCCATCTATATGTGGCAAGAACGTTATTTTGTGCTTCAATGGAGTAGAATTATCTCCAGTTCTAGTATGAAAAGACAAGTAGATAATGAATCGGAAAAAAAGATGATTTCAAGAATAGCACTGATTTCTCAAACTCATCATCAAGCACATTGGTTCTGTCAGGTTTTTTTATTTTGATCAAGGCAATTCGTCATTAGTCGAACATGTCCCCTCAAAGATCCTCTTCCTTGCCTCTGATGCCTGAAATGTTCATGTGCGGAAAAATATTTAGTCACAATGCTTAAACAGCTCTATTATTTAGTCGCGGTGGGAGCGACCAACTTCCATTTGTTTGCAGCAAAGATAACGCAAGCTTCAGAAGACATCATTATTATACCAAAACAGATTTCCAGAATAAGGCAATCGAAGCAAAAATAGGAAGATATGAAGAAGAGGTATTGATGCAAGAACCTGCTTTTTCCAATTGATCATTGCAGTTATGACAACATATGATGCTGCCTGCACAGTAGTCCCAGTTAATATTCCAATCCAAAGGCCTTTCCCTCTGAGATGCGCAACAAAACACAGTAGAACAGCTACTGGAGCTGCAACTAAATCATATGCCCCCAGGTTGACAAAGGCACCTATGTGTTGCCACCCGCATCCTCTAACAATCCCTGCATCCAACAAGGTACTAGCATTAAGGCTAACCAAAATAGAAGGTAAGGGTATTTTCCTTTTCCTTTCATCTTGAAAACATAACATGGGAATGCATATCATTGCGTGGATTGAAACAATCACATGATCTAGTCCAAATTTACTTGTATGATGCTCTCCATATGTAGTAATGGTTAAATTTGAAATGGTGGAAACTGACCAGAAAGTACTATTTGAAAGCTATCCATGATAATTGAGAGACAGAGCAGGGGAGCCACTTCAGCAACATAGTCCACAACTCCCTTGTCATTGCTAAAAGCATATCCAAAATTGTGGCGGCAGAAGAAGAGAGCTGTGCTCACTATTACTGCCTCGGTAGCTGAAAGGATCAGTGATGCGTAGACAACCCCTCGAGCTGACTCTGGGTTTCCTGCTCCTAATTCATTCGAAACCCGAGTGCTGCAGAAACGATGATGAATTATAGGAATGCCAGTGGATAATACACAGATTTTTTCTTATCTGTGCACATGCCTATGTGATTAAGAAGATAAGGTATGAATCGAACCTTCCAGCTGCAGAAATTCCATATTGTACGTAGTAGTGCAAGGACACGGTTGTCAGGCTGATCATAAAGATTGAAAATCATCAGAAGAATTCCCTGTTGAACATCCTAATCTACCGATATAAAGTTTTGGTCAAGAAGAATACCAAACAGAAAGAACAGATGTTTCCAGCTTGGAATCAGGAAGAAGCCCGGCCAGCAACAAAAGTAGCTCAAACGTCCACCACTCAAGGCTGAGCAAGGGAAAGAACATGTATAGCTAGATGAATTAATTAAGAATTCAAAGAAGACAACAGAAACACAAAGTTCTTGTTAATGAGAAGTTACCAAACCATTGCAGCAGAAGGGAGGGCAATGTGCAGAAACTCCTTTATGCTTGAGAAAATATCATCCAAGTAAAGACCCCGGGTTTTCTCACAAGACGAAGAGAACGCCATGTAAAGTGCAAGGAAGAACACATTTAACCAATAAGACAAACCAATGGCTAATGCTGCTCCAATGTACCCTAATTCCCATTTATAAACTAGAGCCCAACAAAGAGGGACATGGATACATACAGTTGCACAGTTGCTTAAAAGCATTGGGAGAACCATGCTTTGACACTGGAAGTAGCGAAGCAAAGGAATAAGAATCGCATTTGCAAATAACGCAGGAACTAGACAAATCGCATATTTGCGGGCTACAATTGAGATATCAGAGTCTATTCCTATTGCTATTAGTATCCTGTCCATGAATATCCAAAGAACAGATACGGGAAGACAAATTGGAATGAGTGATATCATTGCGCCATAAGTGTAGCTTCCGAACTTTTTGTATTGCCCTGCTCCATAAGCTTGGCCACAAAGAGTTTCCAGACCCCCAGCTAATCCGATCTGCTTTTACCGTCAATCAATTGTAATATAGGCAAGCTTGAATAATAATTCAGAAACTTAAGAATAGTGGCCATAATGCAGGGGGATTACTTCTTTATGGAATGATTAAGGATGATTTAGTGCACATAATGAAAGAGAGACGGGAAGGCTTTACCACGAGGCTGAAACCGGTGACATTGGTGAAAGAGGTGGCAATGGAGACCCCAGAGAGAGACAGTGCACTAAGGTGCCCTGCCATCATCATCGACACAACCTGCAACAGGTACAGTGTCATCGCCACCAACATCAGCGGAGCTGCCAAGGAGCTCATCTTCTTTAGCTCTTCCACGAAGGCACCCCATGTTAGTAAAGACGCCCTCTCCTCAGTCTTGTGCAGCAGTGCCCGGTCCATCCTCTTCCCTTTATGTTTCCCCAAAGGACCCTGTACGAGTACTAATTGAAATGTCTTCTACTCCTTATTTAATTATTTCTTCTTTGTTTTTTCTTTCTGATGGATCTCTTCGTCATCTAGCATTGCTTCGGTGTGGATAGAATATTAGCTGTGGCTCAACACTTCAACCTCGTCAATGACTTGGTTAATAAACAAATAATGTGTAGCTTTCATAAACTTATGGTCAACACCTAGAAACACGTATAACATTTTTTTTGTGACACCATGACTCGACCAGGTCCTAAATACCTAATCAAAGCCGATGATCTACTGGATTTAGAATAATATAAATTTTGATTTTAAATAAATATATTACAGAATTTCTAAATGTATACGTATTTGTCCACTAATTTGGCAATTGATTTTCTCATTCGTCAGAATCTCCACCTAAAACCTCCTCTCCCTGACTGAGTTTCATTTTGTTTTTTTGGTTAAAATTTGAATTTTTGTTGCTTTAAGTTACTTTTTAGTATTTTTGAATCGATTCGATATTCTAATGTTTAAAATAAAATTTAAAAAATAAAATAAAATTATTTTAATGCTTTTCCAAACAAACATTAATTTAAAAACCAACCACTACCACACTTTCATAATTTTCCCTTTCATTCTAATTTCCTTCTAGCGGCTACAATGGAACCTTGTTCTTCAATTTGTTCTATGATCTATTAGCCCTAGATAACAAAACTAACTGAGCATGAAAAGGGAAGACAGGATATTTTCCTTTCTGGCAGATTGAAAAGGCAGACAGGATATTTATTAATTTGGCATCAGGACAATCTTAAAAACTACCATCAAGCAAGAATCTCACAAGTACAAGAATCTCATATTTTATTTTCTGTTGATTGTCTTCGAAATTCAAGCCAGTCCATTATCAGCTAAAAGTGACCTCCCAAGAATCCTCTCCTTCGCCTCGGTTGCCTGCGTTGTTCATATACACGCAGAAGTAGAAATTAGTGACAACGCTTAAAGATCTTCATTTGATACAATGGCCAGTTTGGATTTATTAAAGAGAAATCCAGAACCAGATTTTTTTTTTCGAAATCGCCAAATACAGGACTGCGTAATGCAAACAGAAATTAGAGAATGAAAAAAAATCTTATAATAGGGGAAAGGGCATCATAAGAACCTGTTTTTTCCAATTTGTCAGAGCAGTTATGGAAGCAAAACACAAGGCTTGAACAATCTTTCCTATTAAGAGTCCCATCCAAAGTCCTCTGCCTCCAAGATGCAGCACAAAACAAAGAACAACAGCTAGTGGAGTTGCGACGAGATAATATGCTCCAAGGTTGATAAATGCTCCTATATGCTGCCACCCACATCCCCTGGCAATCCCTGTTTCCAAAATGTGTGCAAAATTGACAGGTATCAACGACAACTATCAGAAACTAAATGTCAGTGGCTCTACTGCTTTCCTTTTTCTTTGTTTTCTTCTATGTTATACGGCGTTAGCACTGAAAAGTGTTGAGTTCAGTCCAAATTACTTGTCTGAACTTCTGCAAGTGAGGAAATTGTTCACTTTGAAATGATGGGAAACTGACCAGAAAGTACGGCCTGTAAGCCTTCCATGATAATTGAGAGACACATCAGCGGAGCAAGTTCAGCTACATAGTCCACAACTCTCTTTTCGCTGCTGAAAGCATATCCAAAAATGTGACGGAAGAAGAAGAGAATCAGGCTCACTGTAACGACCTCCACGAGAGACATGATCAATACTACCTGGACAGCAACTTGTGCTGCCTGAGGATTTCCAGATCCCAACTCGTTTGAAACCCGAGTGCTGCCAGTGAGATGTATTGTTGTAATGCATGTAGATTATTTACTTACATTTACAAGCCTTAATTAGGAGACAAGTTGAAAATCAAACCTTCCAGCGGCACCAATTCCATATTGTACATAGTAGTGCAATGTCGTGGTTGCGAGGCTGATAACGTAAGAAAAAAAATTTAATCAGACGCGTTTTTTTTTTTTAAATACTGATAAAATATCAGCAAGAGAACTTACCAAATAGAAAGAACTGAAGTTTGAAGCTTTGGATCCGGGAGAAGCCCAGCAAGTAATATAACTAGCTCATAGGTCCACCATTCAAGACTATGATCGTTGACATGAAATTAACACGTACAAAACTAAATAAGAATTCAGAGCAGAAAAGCCAAAAGCTGCAGAAATAGAATGTAGAATTTACCAAATCATTACAGCAGAAGGGAAAGCGAAGCGAGAGAACTTGTTAATGCTTGAGAAAATATCATTCCAGTAGAGTCTCCTAGTTTTCTCACAGGATGAAGAGAACACCATGTAAAGTACAAGCAAGATGACGTTTAACCAGTAAGACACTCCAATGGCCAATGCTCCTCCAATGTTTCCTAGTTTCCATTTATATACTAGAGCCCAACAGAGAGGGATATGGAAACATAGAGCTGCACAGGTGCTTACAAGTATTGGGTAAATCAAGCTCTGACTCTGGAAGTAGCGAAGTAGCGGTTGAAGAATAGCGAAGGCAAATAATGCAGGAATGAGCCAGATCGCATACTTGCAGGCTACAGTTGAGATTTCAGAGTCTATGCCTACTGCTATTAATAACCTGTCCATGAATGTCCAAAGAACAGAGACAGGGATACTTATTACAATGAGAGATATGATTGCACAGTAAGTATAGCTTCCGAACTTCTTGTATTGCTCTGCTCCATAAGTTTGGCCACATAGGGTTTCTAATCCTCCGGAGAATCCAGCCTGCTTGGTATTTGGAGGAAAATATTACCAAACAGAACTCTTTGAAATGAAACAAGACATCTTTAGTATTAGGATTTTTTAGCCTTTTTCGCACCTTATAAATGATATCTTTGTCCATGAGTCTATTTCTGGCCTAGATCATTTTCGATGCAAAACTTCGATATATATTAACTGATAGAGAGCTTGTAGTTCAAGATTCTCTATATTTCTGGCCTAGATCAACGTTAGCCATACTTCTTTCAAAAGAGATGCAGGACTATCTATATATAATATAAATCAGACAAAGAAAATTTGCAGAATATATAATGAGTAGAAGTAGAGGAGGGGTGGCTTGAATTTACCAGGAGACTGAAGCCAGTGACATTGGTGAAAGAGGTAGCTATCGAAACCCCGGACAGTGACAATTCACTCAGGTGCCCTGCCATTATCATTGATACAACCTGGAGCAGGTATAGTGTCACAGACACCACCATCATTGGAGCTGCAAGACGGCTCACCCTTCTTAGCTCTTCCACAAAAGCATCCCGTGTTAGTACCCATCTCTTCTCCTCGGTGGTACTCTTGGGAAGCAACGTCTGATCCATTCTTTCTCTCTCTATGCTTCCCTGTGCTGAAGCTTGGAAGGAGAACTAATTGAAATGATGGATTCTTTATGAATAAAAAACAAGAAAACATAGGAAAGCAGAGATGGGGGAGACGCGAGAACTCAAGATTCTATCTATATTTTTTATTTAACAAAGATGAAATAGAATCCAGATTTTCTAATTAGGCTGAGTTCTTTTACTTTTTGGTTGAATTCAACAGTATTATTTATTTCCTGTCTATAAATTATAGTTCAATTGAAATTAAGAAAGGTTTCGATTTCTAACCTTCTTTTTATAACAAATTTTGTTAATTACATAATAATAACAGAATTTATCAATTATTAATAATATTTCTGTTTAAAAATATATTAAAATAATATTTTTTAATTTTCAAAGTTTTTTTTAATATTAAAATATCAAAACAATTAAAAAATATAAAAAAATAATTTTAAACTAAAAATAAAGGAATATATATATATATATATATATATATATATATATATATATATATATATATATATATATATATAAACTTCGGCGGCTCGGTAGTCGCCGTTGTTTACGGGGAGGAAGTTTCTGAAGTATTTTTGTTATTATCCACGGCCACATGTTTGTGATTCCAATGCACATATTTGTCCGTATGTTCTTAGATCCCATTGCAACACACTGTCTGTGATGAGTGTTTAGTTAAATAACAATATTTTAAAATTATAATAATTATTGTTTTTCAAAATGTTTTAGTAAAAAAATATTAATATAAATTTACCATACAGATAGTTTAAAACGACAACATTTCTTTTTATTTATATATATATATAGATAAAATGTGCTCACATGATTCAAATAAATATTTATTAGATTATTCACGTGATAACTAATTTAAAAATAATAAATATATATCTAATTGATAAAAATTTCCTAGTACATCATCAACCCAAAAAAAAAAAACCATTATTTCTGTCAAACCAGTGCCCTCGTCATATGCATCATCGTCTTCATCACCTGCACCCTCGGGCTCAACACCATGACTAACCATACTGTCATGATCACCCTCTCCGTTTCCATATTCATCTGCTCCAAGTTCCTTGCAAACAACCTTAGGATTCAGATGAGCAAGCACTAGGTAAATTTTATCACTATGTTCATAATTAATACCAACAATATCACTTACATTAAACATATTTCCTATAGGCTCAACACTTCTGTCATCATAACCAATCCTCAGAAAAAATCCCCCCTGGTGAATCACTACAGTAAACTTTCCCAAGGTTTTTTCTACCATAATCTTTGGCAAAACCACTAAATTTAAAAAAACGACAGTTCATCTAGGCCACTCGTGTGTCACTACTTACTACAAGTTTATTTATTTTTTTTTTTATCGTGGATGTCTGGATCAATTTATATATATTTTAATTAATTTTTTAAATTTAAAATTAATAATTATATAAATTTTTAATGATTTTGAATTTGTAACATTTAAAATGATAATTTTTAGAATAAACTTAAAATTTAACCGGTTAAAATAACTATTAGCTTCTTACCCTCTCACAAGAGACTGTTTTTGAACCCTCTACCCCCCAGTTACCCTTTTGCCGACCTCACCGAAATGGAGCCTAACGTCTCTCTTTTTCTCTGCAAATTATCCAACTTTCGAGTCTGAGAAACCTAATTTTTTTGTGTCACCCATCCTTAACAAAAAGCTATCCTTTAGTCACTTGAAGTTGAAGCTCCTTGTATTCCTTTGGAATTTTAACAGTTATGAATTTTAGATATAATTAAAAGTATAGATTTTTTTCTGAAGGCGCACAAAATTTGGTATTGAGGGAATCTTTAATAATTCCGAAACAAAAGTCCCACATCACAACAAAAATCAGCAAGATCATTTACTATTCTTCTCAAATTATTGTTTTTGAAAATTTATTTTCAATTACAAACCTTTTATGAAGTAGCGTAAAAATTTTCAAATTTACAATGCCATCCAAATTGCAAGAACCTCCACCACATTTTCTTGCATGCACAAGAAGAATGAGGGGGTGCGCATATAAGCATCTAAATGGATTGATCAATTTTCTCCCCGAGCCACTGATACTTCCGTGTAATATTCAAGGTAATATTCCATTATCAGCCGAAACTGTCCCCTCAAAGATCCTCTCCCTTGCCTTGGTTGCCTGCGATATTGACAGGCATACAAAGTAAAAATTAGGGTTCATGCATGAAGATCTTCGAAATTCCATAAAACAATCAACATATTCTATCCAAAAAAGCAAGTAAGACTAAATCAGTGCTTGCAGAATACTCGTATGTAAGAGCAGAACCTGTTTTTCCCAATCTGTCAGACCAGTTATGAGAGCAAGTAATGTAGCTTGCACAATATTCCCAGTTAGTATCCCGATCCAAAGGCCTTTCCCTCGGAGATGGAGAATGAAGCACAGTAGAACAGCTACTGGAATTCCAACAAAATAATATGCTCCAAGGTTAATATAGGCCCCTATGTGCTGCCACCCACATCCTCTAGCAATTCCTGTCCCCAAAACAGTTCTAGCTTTAGTACCAGACGTGCCATATGCAAGAAACATCATTCAGTATCATGTCTTGTTTGTAATAATTAATGTTGGTGGATTATGGGGTTGAAACACAAGCAATTCAGATACTTCACCATGTACATGCATGCAGGGGGGGAGGGGGGGAGAATTAAGGGGAGGCAGGAAAGGGTTTGGGCCCTGAAAAAAAAAGCATATGATGACTAATTTTGTAGGTTAGTTTTTTATTGTTTAGTAATAGTGTGAGAAGATGTAATATTTAAATAGGTTGGCCCTTCTAATAATAAATATATTTGTTGTATATTGACTTTAAAACTATCTAAGTGGAAAGAAAAAATATGAAGTTATAAACAACTTTTTTAACTTAATGGATTTTGTCGTTTTTTTGCTGCAGCCCTAATATAAAAGATAAAATACAAAAATATAAATATAAATCGCAAACAGAAAAATTAAAGCAAAGCACCACCAATATTTAATTCTTCTTTCATCTAATAAATCAAGGTTATAATTGAACATAGCAACTGCCTAACTTAAAATTTATTTTGTCTTGTTTTGGGATGTTAAGAATGTGATGAAGTTTTTTCATAATTCTATTATTTTTGCTTTTTTGTTTTTTGCTTGAATATGCTATTTTTACCAAATTTGTTATGAATTGATAATTGATGATTTTTATTTTATGAAAGAACGACGAGTATAATTAAAATAAATATATAAGAATTATTTTTTATTATTTTTTACTTTATTACAAAGTTTATCAAATATAAATAATATTTCATCTTTTCTATTGTTTATTATATACTTTATATGTTTATATTTGATAAGTATAAAAACCAATAAAATTAAAGTGATAAATATATTATAAAGATAAAATTAATTTTATTATTTTAACTCAATTTGGTATTGCTCAAAACGTTTTATCTTATATAAATATCATTATATGTTTGTATTTTTTTTATAACTCATGTATAATAAATTAAAACAAATATTATATTTTATTATATTAATTTTGAACTCCCGTGACAGCCCTGCATGCATGATAGGAGAAACTCACCGGAAAGTACTGTTTGCAAGCTATCCGCTACAATTGAGAGACAAAGCAGGGGAGCCAGTTCAGTTACGTAGTCCACCACCACCCTTTCACTGCTAAAAGCATATCCGAAAACATTGCGGCAGCAGAAGAGATTTGTGCTCACGATAACTGCCTCTATGAGGGAAATTTTCAGCACTGCACGAATAACCACTTGAACTGCCTCGTGATTTCCTGCTCCTAACTTATTTGAAACCTGAGCACTACCAGAACAAGCACAGACAGATTTGTAATTAAGAATTGTTTTTCCATGCACCCAACTTGAAGAGACAGGATATGAATCTAACCTTCCAGCAGCTGCAATCCCACTTTGTAAATAGAAGTGCAATGATGTTGTTGTGAGGCTGAGTACAACGTTAAGAGATCATCAGAAGCGATCCTATCGAAGTCCCAAATCAACCATTTTTTAAGAGCAGGAAAAGTACCATACCAGATAGAAAGAACAGATGTTTCAAGCTGTGAATTTGGCAGAAGCCCGGCCAGCAATAGAAGTAGCTCGAAGGTCCACCATTCAAGACTTCATGGAAAGAACACGCAGAAGTATTTATTAGACATTCAAAGCACACAATAACAGAAGCTTAAGAAATTAAAGTCTAGTTAGGGTGTATATGAATGAGAAATTACCAATCCATTACAGCAGAAGGGAGCGCAAAGCAGAAGAACTCCTTAATGCTAGAGAAAATATCATTCCAGTTGACGACACGGGTTTTTTTGCAGGATGAAGAAAACCCCATATAAAGTCCAAGGAAGATCGCATTCAACCAGTAAGACACATCAATGGCTAAAGCTGCTCCTTTGATCCCTAGTTTCCATTTAAATATCAGAGCCCAGCAAAGGGGTATGTGGAAAAATAACGTCACGCTAGTGCTTAAAAGCATTGGTAGAATCAAGTTCATGGACTGGAAGTAACGAAGTAGTGACTGAAGAATTGCGTAGGCAAATAATGCAGGAATGAGACAGATAGCATATTGGCAGGCAACCGTTGAGATTTCAGGGTCTTGGCCTATTTCTATCAATATCCTGTCCATGAATATCCAGAGGATAGATACAGGAATGCATATTGGAATGAGAGAGATGATTGCACAGTATGTATAGGTTCCAAGCTTTTGGTATTGCTCTGCTCCATATGCTTGTCCGCATAGAGTTTCTAAGCCTCCTGTCAATCCAAACTGCTCGGTATGTAAATCTACTGTCAGTCATCATGTATACAAGCTCAAGCTTGATTATTCAAGAATTTAATAACAAACTGAGACAAATATATTGATAACTACATCTGCTTAAGCTCCAATTAATTTCATTATTCATTTGAATATTGTAAATATTTATAATTCTAATAAATCTTAGCAGATAGAGAAAGCATGAACAAGGAATAGGTTAGAGAAAACAAGACTCACTAGGAGACTAAAGCCAGTGACAGTAGCGAAAGATCCACCGATGGAGACGGCTGACAGAGACAATTCACCAAGGTGACCTGCCATCATTAGCGAAACAACCTGCAACAGATACAGTGACACCATCACCACCACCATGGGAGCTGCCATGCAGCTCACCTTCTTCAGCTCTTCCACCAATGTAGTGGAAGCCCATGTCCTCTCTTCAGTATCTGGCAGCAGTGGCTGTTCCATCTCTCCCTCTCCAAATTTCCTTCCCTAAACCATTCCTACAATCTTGTCATTTATAGCATTGCAGTGAGAAAAACAAATACGTTGTTTCATTTCGTCAAGAAAACAAATAAATCATGTTACGAAGTTACAAACGTAGAAAGGGACCACCATCTTTCAAACTAGAAGTCAATTCTGTCAGAAAAACATGATTTCTTTAAGAAAAAAAGTTCGGTCTTACACGACTGTCAATGTGTTCCGCGGATATTTATCATCAACATTGAAGAGTTAAGCGGCTGAGCTTCAGATTTCCATTGGAGGGTGGAACAAGTAGTCTGATATTCATTATCAAATTTCTCATCATGTTGAAAACCGATGTTGTCATTAGATTAAACACTAAACTTAACAGCTATCCTATGTTTTAAGGATTGCCATGTTGACAGATGAATGAACTTATTTGAATTGGCATGTAAAGTTTTATGTGAGAGAGGGATCCCTTAATATGTACATCATAATTTTTTGGAAGATTTCAGTTTAATTTTTTGTTTCCACACAATTCATTCTGTAAACAAAAAAAAAATAAATCGTGTTCCTATGACTGCTATATGTGGATACATTAATGAATTCCAATTTGAATTGGCATATAGAATATTAAATTGTTCATTATGTCTTATTTCTTGGAAATTCGATCAATAGTGTGTGTGTGTGTATTACTTTAGAATGGTGGATTTATATAGGGAGTTCCATTGTTCACAAAAATAAAAATAGAGATAGATATTTTATATATAAAATACTAAAAAATATATATTTTACATGAAGAATATTTTATAACATTTGATAAATAATAATGTTAAAATATAATTATATTAAAATGATAATGATAATGATGAGTTATGATTATTAAGTGGTAGTGATAAAGGTTACAGTGAAGAGTGGTTCTTGTACTCCTAATAATAATAAAAATAATGGTAGAGTAGTTAGTAATGACAGTAACAATAGTAATGTGAAGGTAATGATAATGAGTTGATAGTGGTTGAAATTTTTAAATAATATTGTTATTGTAGCATATTGATGGATATAAAATATTTTATGATACTCAATTTTTATTTTGTGAAATGTTTTATAAAACAACCCAAAAATAAATAAATAAAAAACTATAAAATATTTTATGCAAAACATGCTCTCATGAATAGTAACTAACACTTATGTTTTCTTAGTGAGCCAAAAAAGCATTTCCATGATGAGATCTTTAACAGAGTATTTTTATGGTGTGTTTAACACTACATTTCAAAAATGTTTTAAAAATATTTTATTTTTTTACTTTGAAGTAATATATTTTTTATATTTTTAAATCATTTTGATATGTTGATTTTAAAAATAATTTTTAAAAAATAAAAAAAATTATTAACATACCTTTTTAAATAAAAAATATTTTGAAAAATAACCATAACCATATTTTTAAACACACACAATCTCAACTGCATAGAATATATAAGAGACAAGGGAGAGTTTTTTTCTTATTATTATTTCTTTCGTTTTCTATCTTCTCAACAATGCCTAAATAATAAATAAATAAATAACAAGTAGATTTTTTTTCTTATCTCTTTCTTTGTATACATTGAATATCTTTACGAGAATAATAAATAATTTTTAAAAAAATATTTTAATTTAAAATTACATTAAAATAATAAATTTTTAATATCACTATCTCAAAATAATAAAAAAAATAATAAATTAAAACTAAAAAGAACTTGAAATTTTTTTTTTTTTAAAAAAAGTGAACCATCAAATCAACTACCTCGTGTGTCGTAACCTCATTAAGAGAGGAAAAAATGATAACTACAACTTGATAAGTTATATATTGCAGCGACATTCAAAAGATGGAACCGTGTAAAGCATTTTAAGAGGATTGAAACACGTTTTTCATTCATAACTTATATATCCACATAATCTTCGACTCTGAAATTATGGCCTTGGATTACAAACACCAGCTTCTCAGTTACAGTCCTCCGTTTTTTGCATGCGCGCTCGCCATTTTCCACGTCCCCCATGATGAGTCTGTCATCACCTCTCTCTACTTCATAGCCTTTGTCTGTATTCCAGATGACCTTGCTTTCCTCAACAGTTTTGTCCTCTTTCTTCGCCCATGGTTTTGTCCCTGACTGACCTGTAAATCTTGTTTGGGCAAAAACCCTCCAAGCCAACTGTCCTTCTGATAACTAATGTGCCTGATACTTTAAGGAATCCTCACCACCAACATTCTGAGCTTACATCAAAGTAATCTTCAAGAGCTGTGTTCTTGATTCCTCGTACTAGATCCTCCCTTGTCGTTGCCTTAGTACAGATCCAGAGCTGTTTTTGCAAGTTCACTCCCTTGCGTGTCTTTCTCCAATTGGCAAATTGCAGGCACATCTTCGATGCTCATAAGTACAATACGGCTTCAGAAATAGGCATTTGTGTTTTATATATATATATATATATATATATATATATATATATATATATATATATATATATATATATTAAAGGAGTCTAGGCCTGATGGATACAATCCATTATCCAAGTTAAAAATTAAAGGCAGATGCGCACGCCTTTTCTTTTTTTCCAAGTTGAGCAATTGACATGTTGTAAACCAAACTTTTTTTTTTAATAGCTCATCTACATTGATAAATAGTGTATCATCTTCTGCCATTTTATTTGACCTAAAGTTGGATTTTTTAGATCAAAAAACTTTTTTAAAATTATTTTTAACTTGAAAACACCTAAAATTATTTAAAAAATATAAACAAATTTATTTATGCCTCAAATTAGCTAAAATCAGTTAAGAAACCAAGTATCAAATTAATTAATTTGAAGTACAAAAAAATAATTTTTTTTTAAAAAATGTTTAAATGTAAAAACAAAGGCACTATATATAATTTATGCGAAATAAAGATAGATTATTTTAATTACCCTAGAACAAAAAAGATGGGGAACGCTATAGCTTTGGCTCACATGCACAAATAGAACAGGTCCATGAGCTATATATGTGTTGGTACCGAAATTTCTAAGAATTTATACATTCTTGTGATGTAAAATTATTTTGATTTCGTAATTCAATTTTTCTTATATCCTCCATTGAAGTTCTTCTCTTGAATATCCTCTCCCTTGCCTTCGTTACCTGCAGTTTTAAGAAAAAAATTTATGTTGTGGGTAGGCATAATCGATCATTAAATTTTGTAAGAAAAACATAAAAAACATGTTTTCATTGTCTTCATCTCTTTCGTATATAAAAAATGTTTTTGTTAGGCATAATTAATCATTAAATTTTGTAAGTTATAGTCGCAAAAAAAAAAAAAGGTTGGTTGGTGAAGAAAAATACAAGTGGAGTTGGTTTAAGGGATTGGTGATGTGTTGATTTTTGTTATTTAATCATTTAGAACCTGTTTGTACCCTTCTATTTTTAAAAAAAGTTTTTAATTAAAATTATTATTATTATTTTTTTCTTTTTTCTTTTTTGTCAAAAGGTGGCCAACTAAATATATATTGTGGTCATGATCTCTGGACAGAATTAATATCATAGTTATAACAGACAGTCAAGAGTTGACTCAGCTCAAATCATGGATAACCCGCAAGCCAGTCCAAGTTTTAATATATATATATATATATAACTAAAATGACACCACTGAGTTAACAAGTTACCTGATAATTTGCCGAGCCAAGCCGTTTCTTGTAACTATTACCTGATAAAACAAGGCCAGCTTGGGTGCATAATTAACGGACAAACAGAAGAAAAGAGGCACGCGAAGTCTACCTCTGTGTTCATGCTGCAGCCTCCCGCCACCGTCATCTCAAGGATAACAGTAAGATTTCAGCGGGGTTTTCTGCGGAAACAGATTTGACAAGGACAGAGGTCCGTCGGCTCTCGCAATCCCGATGATATTTGCCCACAAAAGCTTCAATCAGAACATTCCACTTGCTGTGAAATCATCTTTGCAAAGCCCTGTTATTTCTCAGGGGCTTATCCACTTAATTACCGCCGCATAAACCACCATCATCAAACTTCAGAATAAGAGCACCACATCTGTTAGTATCACTTTTGGTTTTTCAGCACAATCATATGGTGTTTTACAACCTTTATCCAGAACATAAGATAGCAACTACAGTGATGGGAAATCTGAAGCAGCATTGTGGAATTGTAAGTTTAAAAGACTTGAGCTCCAAAGCTTCTATCCTCATAATGTACGTGGAATTTAAGAAAACGAGGGAAGTAGAGCTATGTTGGGAAGAAGAATGAGGCCCCTCATGCAATCTAATCGAGTGAAGCCTCTCACACCACATGCCACGAACTCTCCCCCAAACTTGATACGTGGGGCGGCGGCGGCGGCTGAAATAGAGTCGTGAGAAGCCAATTTAGTTACTATTTGTTTTTGTATTTTAAAGTATTTAAAAAAAAATAATTTTTTTGTTTTAAATTAATATTTTTTTAGTGTTTCATGATTATTTTAATGTATTGATGTCAAAAATAATTTTTAAAAAATAATATATATATATATATATATATATATATATATATTTTAATATTTTTTCAAGTAAAAAACACTTTTAAAAACAAACCACACACAGTAAAAAAAATAAAGAAGGGGACCACAATAAAGAACAACAAATTTATTGATATGGCTGTAAGAGAGTCGTGAGCAACCAATCTGTTTAAGTCCTATTTATTTTTATATTTAAAAATATTTTTGAAAAAATTTAAATTTTATTTTTATTTTTTTTTACTTCAAATTAATATTTTTTTAATGTTATTTTTTATGCATTGATATCAAAAATAATTTTTAAAAAATAAAAAAAAATATTTTTTTTGATGTTTTTATGAGTAACAAAACACTTTAAAAAGCAATACATACACAATAAAAAAAGGAAGAGCCGCAATAAAGAGCATCAAATTTGAGAATATAGCTGCAAGAGAGTTGTGAGCAACCAATTTGTTTAAGTACTGTTTGTTTTTGCGTTTTAAAAGTATTTTAAAAAAAAATTAAATTTTTTTAATTTTTTTCTTTGCTTTAAATTAATATTTTTTAATGTTTTTTGATCATTTTATGAGCTGAAGTTAAAAATAATTTTTTAAAAATAAAAAAATAAATTTTTTTGATGTTTTTTCAAGTGAAAAACATTTTAAAAAACAACTTAAACACAATAAAAAGAGGGGACAATAAAGAACAACAAATTTGAGGATATGGTTGCAAGAGAGTCGTGAGCAGTCAATTTTTTTATAGACCTGTTTGTTTTTGCATTTTAAAAGTGCATTTGAAAAAAATTAATTTTTTATTTGTTTTATTTGTTTTAAATTAATATTTTTTAGTTTTTTCCGATCATTTTGATACGTTAATGTCAAAAATAATTTTTTAAGATAAAAAAATATTTTTTAATACTTTTCTGAGTAAAAATCACTTTAAAAATCAACTCAAACACAATAAAAGAAGGGGTGGGGACCACAATAAAGAACAACAAATTTGAGCATATGACTGCAAGAGAGTAGCTATTCTATTTAGGTCTTATTTTTTTTGTGTTTTAAAATTTTTTTTTTAAAAAATAAAATTTTAAATTAATATATTTTTAGTGTTTTCGATCATTTTAATGCGCTAATAACAAAAATAATTTTTAATAAAAAATATTTTTTAATACTTTTTCAAATAAAAAATACTTTAGAAAAAACTCAAACACAGTTTAAAAAAAAGGGCAAAGGGGGCCACAATAAAAAACAATAAATTTAAGGATACGGCTGGGAGAAAGTCGTGAGCAGCTAATTTGCTAAGACTATTTATTTTTATATTTTAAAAATGTTTTTAAAAAAATAATTTTTTTTTATTTTACTTTGTTTGCTTCAATTTAATATTTTTTTCATATTTTCTTATTATTTTAATACGTTGATGTACTAAAATAACCGCATTTCCAAACTTAAATTACGCCCCATTTTGCAAAAAGAAAAGGAAATAACCTCCTTTCTTATCTTCCGTTTCTGAAGAATACACCAGGCACGCCCAATCATGGCAATCGCGCGCTCAAGTATCAACTATGCCAAGTTAACACAGCCAAATAGGAAAAAAGAAATACATACTGCGTAATATGTGAAATTGACCATATGCTCTTTTGAAACACCTGAAGCTAAAAGAAAGAAACCTGTAGTTCCATTTTTTTAATCTGAACTGCGAAGAAAATCAATCATGGATGGGTTACTTAACCATGGATGTGTTGCAACATTTTAAAAAGGAAAATCCTTTTGGTACCATTGCATCTCAACAAAAAAAAATGTGAGCCTTTGAAAGAATCGAGTATTCTCTTCAAGCAGAAAGATCCAGTTCATAATACTTTGCAGGCCAATGCAATCACCAAAATCATTTAGATATAAGATTCGGAGCAACAATAGGTGGATCGGCAAAGCAAGTGCACCATTTCAAGGAGCTCTATCAAAGGGCCGTGTATCATTGTAACAGACATCCCATACAGCTTCCATGGCATCCCTTGCAGCTGCTTCTGAGCAATGCGGGTTGGCGATCACCGACTTCATAACTCTCCTTCTCACACATTCCTTCATGTTTACATTGAAAAGTTAGTTAATATTATGACATATCACAAAAATAACACACAAAAATAACACACAAAAATTAACAAACAAGATGAATAAGAAAGGCATCATAAGAAGTACAAGCAAAACTGAGGGACATAACTAAAGCTCTTGTTTGTTAGACATTTGCCTCCTTAAACTGAATAAGATGATAAATATTTGAAGCAAATTTATGATAACGACATTGATATTGGAAATCGTTAATCAATTCTCCTGCAGCTGATACATATTTGAAGCAAATTTATGATATTAAAATTGCTCGTCTTCTCCTTTAACTTAGGAGAATAGCCCATCCTCATCATTGTTTTCTTTTTTCTGCTAACAATATATTGTTGTCTAGAAAAATAAGTAATATTTAACAATATGGGAACTGAAATATAAACTTGCTTTTTTCTAGGTGGAAACCTAATTCCAAAAACTGCTTGTTTCTTTCCTAAACTGGTGCTAATTTTAGATCTTAATATAAAGGACCTCATAATAATTAAAGTTATCAACTGCTTAAAAGGCACTCGAATCGCAAGGATCACAAATTCTCTAAACATAACATGTGGAGTCCTGAAGCACTCAATTCTCACGTGGTACATTTCACTAACTCCAACTTCTCTCTGAACAAGGTGATTTCAAAGCCAAAAGAAAACCTCTACTGCATACATGACATAAACATTTACCCTCAATTGACTACCTATGAAAAGATTTGGATTTTCATCTCATACGCTAGCAGATGCATGAATACAGTGGACAGGACCATATGTTTAAATGTAAAGTTTCAAAAGAAATGTAGAACTCACTTGTTCATGACCTCTTAATTTGATATAACCCCGCAGCAACTCCCGTTTATAATGACAGTCACCACTTAAATGTCCAGCACGAATCTGAACACACAAACAGTTTGTAAAAAGACTTGGTACATCTTGATAAGCTCCCAACTTCCATCTATACATGGTGATTTCAAAGCCTTAAAACAACCAATACTGAAAACATGCGAAACTCAATTTGTTAGAAAGGCTTGATAGATTTTGCAATGATTCAGACCTCACTACAGGCATGATGCGCACAATCAGCCCAGTCCAAGTTTGCAGCCTGACAGTCATCATAAGCATGAATCAACTCATGTGCAATAACTTGGTTTACGTCATCTTGAATGTTCATGTGATTACTACACACCATTATCTGAAAAATAGAATGGAAGTTAGCCAAGACTACTATCTAAACACTTAAGCATGCTAAAGGAGAAAACACACCCAAAAATGATAAGCTGGCCAGCAAGGAAAACATAATTCACATACCAATTAAAAGAAACAACTCAAAGCATTAATCAAATCGGGGGGGGGGGGGGTGTTGAAAGCAAATGCTTAAGAAGACATTGAAATAGTGTAAATTTAAGCAAACATTCTACCATATTGCCTTCAAATCCCAATGAAAATAAAGATTAAAATCATGAAAAAAAAATAACAAAAGAATGTGCAAAGCAATGCTACCCCTTTTCCACGAACATAACCACCAGCAATACTCTTATCACAATTAACAGCCTTGAAGAAATTTTCACTAACACCACACCCTGCTTTCTCCAAATTCTCCCTCAAAAATCTCACCATTGGAGCTATAAATTACAAAACCAAAACAAAATTAACAGGAAAGTCAGTAAACAATATTCAAAAATAAATTACAGTGCCATACAAAGTGGCAGATACCCATTCTATGCTACAAATTAGAAAAACCCTAAACCTGAACCCTGATGAGATTTATGAAGATGAGGAGAAATTAAAGGATTTGGAAATTTTACTCCGGAGACTCCGTCGAATCATATCTTCGCATTCCTTCACTGTCCGGCTGCCGGACCCAGGTGCGGTGCCCGGTTCCTCCGCCATTTTCCGTTTGTGGAGATTTTGATGGGACGGGGGGTTTTACGGTCCACTTTTGGGGTTTTAATATTCGTTGGCCTGGCCTGGCCTTGGCCTTGGCCTTGGCCTCATGCTGGGGTGCGCAATCGGGTACCCTTTCAACAAATTTGGTTCCAAACCCGACCCAAATTGAGTTTAGATTTTCGGGTTTTAAATCGGTTTTAGCAAAAAGAAAACCGAATATTTTATTTGGTCTTTGTTAATTTCTGAGGCCGTTGAACCGGGCTTATCTATAGTTTGGATGTGAGATTAAAAAGTTTTTGCAGCAAAAAAAATTGATATTCAGTCGATATGGATCTTTTCCTATAGTGACTTTCTCAAAGTTTTGTTAATTCTATTTAACAGCTCTAATGAAGCTGTAAATGGATCTTGCTGGGACCATTTAGTTGAAATATCAAGTCCAGTATCAACTTCTGAATCAATTACTTAATCATATATTTTTTTTTTAATTTTATTGAGTCTTGAGCTGTTATGATTATTCATTTGTAATTGTGAATATAAAACCTTATTCATTAATAAAAAAAATATTTTGAATTAGTTTGTAGATTAATTAAAATTAAGTTCCTTTAAAAAAAGTATAATCAAAATCTTAATGTTTATAAAATGAAAATAAATTCCGATTGGGTTGGGTTTTTCAAAGGTGGGTAGGGTGACTCAATTTGTCACCGATTTAAAATTTATTTGATAGTGTAGTTACGATTGCTTTTCAAATAATTTTTCATGCTAAAATACATGTCAATGATATTTTTTTATTTTTTAAAAATTATTTTTGATATCAGCACATCAAAATGATTTGAAAATACTAAAAACATATTAATTTAAAATTAATTAAAAATAAATAAAAATAAATTTTTAAAAAATATTTTTAAAATATAAAAACAAACATCCCTTATCTACCGAGCTTTCATGCCAAACAAATTATATTTATAGGTTTTTTCTAAAAGAAGAAAAAAAGTCAGACAAGAAGGACTTAATATAAAAATCTTAAATATTGAATTAAGCTTATTGAATTTTTCCATATTTAGCGGGAACATCTTGAGATGTCATATTTTACGTCCAAGTATAATATATTACAATTTCTCAGTTTTGAAATTTGTTTTCCCAAATATTTTGAACATGATTATCACCGTTAACATATTATTTAAAATTAAAAAAAAGACATAAACAATGAAATGAAATAAGATTTTGATTTTGGATAATAAAATACAATAAAATATATTACTATAATTCACTAATCAATGAATTATTATATTAAGAAAGCAAGGTAGTAAAAATATATAATAATAAAAAAAAAACCAATTGATTGCTCCATAAATTGAATAAGATGATAAAAAATTCAACATACAATGATAGATGTTCTATATAAAATCTGGATTCATACGGGAAAGAGAAAGGAAATTAAAGGTGTTTAATATAATTTTTTACATTAATTTTTAAATTTTTGAAGATTATGCTGTGGGAACTATTCTAATGGAAAGAAAAAAAAAATTATGCTATTGAGGAGCTACAAAATTGCAGCCACCTATTCATCGTATCGAGGGAGAACAAAATGCACGATCCATGGAAGGTCATTCAGTCTTTCTTCGAATTTAGATAGATGTTATATTATAGGTGATCTTTTTTGTTCAGTTTTTATTAAAAAAAATAATTAAACTGATTTAAATAAAAAATAATTGAAACCCAACAAAAACTAGTTAAAACTGACCAGTTTTAGTTCGGTTTAATTTTTTAGAATAAAAACCGGTTCAAACCGGTTTGAATAAATTTTTTTTATTTTAACTCGGTTTTTTCTTGTTTGGCTTTTTTTTTTGTTTCCCTTCGGTTTGGTTTTAGACTCATAAAACCAAAACTAAACCGGTTAGTTTTTTTTAAAATTTTAATCAATTTAATTAGTTTTTTTTACGGTTCGGTTTTTTTAATTTTTTTTTTTAATTTTCTCGATTTTTCTACCCACCTCTATAATCTACGGTCTATGAAGTAAAAGTAAGGGTATAATTTGAGATCATTTATTGTTTAAAAACAAACCATCAAATATTATTATTAACAAAACTATATAGTTATATTTTGATTTAAGAAAAAACAATTTATGATATAATATAGTTTTAAAAAATCGCTAACAAGGAAGCATTTTTAGTGATTAAGTACTAAATTTATGATATTTTTAAAAAGTTGGGGATTTCTTACTTTGGCTTATAAGTATATAATCATATTTTAAGAATTAGATTGATAGAATAATTGATTTAGAAGTCATTAATTAAATAAGAAAAAAAATCAAAAAAATAAGTAAATATAATCTAAGCTATTGATAAATAGCTCCTTATATATTATCATCCACTCATTTGGATTGGAAAAACATATCATGTACAGAGCACATACCATGGAAACTAGCTTCTATAAAAAATTACAGAAATTGTTCTAACTCTAACTCAAATGTTCCATTTTCCAATTTTCTACTCCATTTACAGCTTTCATTCTAGGCTCTTGAGCCAAGACTTCTTTCTAACAAGAGACATTTTCACAAACATTATTCTCCAATCCGGATCTTTAAACTTTTCAAGAGCCTTGATATAAGAAGTATCAGATACATCATCAAGATTCTCCAGTTCATCCATGCACTCATCGATTGAGTATGGAGCACCTGTAGCTTGATTGGGCATTTCTTTATACTTTTTAGCCTTAGCTAAATCTCTTTCAGCTCTAGCACTTAGAGAAGATGCCAGAATTTCCAAACAGAAATCAAATTTTTCAAGCTTGGCTTCCTTGTTAACACAATTGCAGCCAGCTAGATAGTCATCAATTTGACGTTTTCCTCTAGAACTCCCAGCACAAGACTTTTCCCCTTCAATGACATGAACCCCTTGGCTAAAAAACTGTTCCTCATTTTGGTGATTTCCATCAGAGTTAAGAGGTAATTGAGTAGATGCATGATGGGTAGAAGAATTATTAAATATTTGACCAAGCATTTCATAATTGCGGCATCCCTTTGATTTAAATGTGATATAGTTCTTATGCTTCTGCAATTTAAATTAGATGCATTGTATGAATAAGTTTGAAATCATAAAAAGTATTACTGCTAAGGTTTTCTACTAGAAAACAATAATAAATAATCCAGTACCTTCTTAAACATTTTCCAAACTTCTTCTGTGGCATATAATTGATTTGAGCTTGAACTATATGCAACTCCAGTATGACTTATCAAGTCAGAAAATTGACGATGTTTCAATCTTAGGCGGTTGTACTTTCCTTGCAATCTTTCTGCTCCATATTTTTGCCCAATAACTGAAAATAATTCCTCATCTATCTCATTCCAATCCACTTGCTTAAAACTAGGTGTTCCATTTGGATGCCTTTTGACTCTCTCATATAAAATTGCCAAAAAAGCATCCTCATTTTTTTCAGGCCATCTCATATCTTCTCCGGTAATAACATTATTATGTCCCCCCATCTAAACAATAAAATATTATAACAATGTGAATTATTACATTATCAATCACACATGTCATCTCTTAAGAAGAAGAAAAAACGCATGCCATGACATGAATATGATCTACAAATGCACATGTCAGTTTAGTCTATAGTTTGCATTTAGAGTGACAAACATGGAGCCAAATATGTTGAATGCTAGAATGTTGACAATTTCTCCCTATATAAAATAAGAATGACTCGATATTTTGGTTAATTTTCATGTGTGGCCTTTAAGAACCACATTAATTTATTCATGACTCTCACCTTAGAATTATGTTACAATTTTGTAGGTTTATGGATCCATTAACTTTTGATGAATATCCACGCGCAATGAATTCATTTGTTGGCAACCGATTACCCAAATTTTCAAAAGAGTAATCCAAAATACTAAAATTACTGTTTGATTTTCTTGTATTTAATGTGTAGCTCATATGCCCTAATCTAATGCCATATATGCAAGCTACATAACAGATGCTCATGCAAGTCTTTCGAATATGCTAGAACCAAAATTCCTCCTAATTTACAATTTAATTGGCTCCAAGTTTTTACGTATCATATATATAAGATATCAGTCTAGAATTCTAACATATGCAAAATGATGATTTAAATTGAATCATTATATTTGGCTAAAATAATATAAAGAACCCACAAGATTCAAATCTAATGGTATTTGTCAATATCAATTGGTATTTATTTCTTAAGATCCAAAGGTATGCGACAATTAAATAAGCCCTCCTTTCATTTTTGTGGACCAAATTACAAACTAATTAAATAAGTGAAGTTAGATGTTTCAAAAATATTATTTTTAGATATTCTATTTTGATGATACGAACTTTCTGTGCTCATCTAGGGTGTTAGCTTTTTTTGTTCACGGTTTTGATCTACATCACAGTGGTATTCATTTTGAAGACAACAACTACTGTAAGGTTTGCAGCTTTACTTGAACATATAAAAAAAAAATGGAATTGTGTATCTAAAAATGTATCCCCGAGCCGAGGTCATTCAAATTTGGACTCACTGTACTGACTACCCTTGCCTCCCTTTCCTTGCACAGACACAGATTGGTAGTTCATAAGAGCAATCTCAACAAATTTTTCATACAGATGACACTAGAAATCAAGAGAAAGGAGTTACAAGTACTGTATGAGGTTTGACCATAAGATCCTAAGAGTACCGATGCATATGTGCTCAGGTGTCTACAAAACCCATTTCAATTTGACAAAAACCCAACAGAAAAAAAGAGCGAAGGATAGGGATTGTACCTTCAAGAACTTGGACTGATGCAAGTATAGGATGATCCAAATGGTGGAGAATGGTGAAGAACTGAGTAAGCTAGCCAATTTGAAAAGATTCGAGCAGCCAATCCAAGAATCAGATTGAAATTTAAAAAAAAAACCATTTTATTTCTACAAAAAACAGGAACAAAAGATGGGAATACCTTCAAGAACGTGGAGTGGTGCAAGATAGGAGGATCCAGACGGTGGAGAATGGAGAAGGGTGTCGGCTAGACATTAAGGAAAGCTGGAGCGTAGAACGGAATACATATGATAGGATATATTTGTCATTAGATAAAATATGTAAGGTCATTTTTGTAAAGCAAAAATCATTAGGCTAGAAAAAAGAGTAGAAAAGCGGTAGTGAAAATTTTGGAAAGATGTTTTACATGTTTTTTATAATGAAATTTTATCATTAAAAAACATAATTCAACAAGGATGATTAGCGGGTTATAAGTTTATTTTGATTTATTAAAATAATTTTATTTTTATTTTTTAAAAAATTAAATTAATGACTTTTAAAAAAATTAAAAACCAATAAAATTATTAAATTAACTCTTGAGTCAAGTTTTATATCAAATGAGTTGTGTAACTATATTAAATTTAATAATAATATAAAAAGTATAAATTATATATAAAAGTTATGAAGAAATCTTTGATATTACCATCAAATTTAATATAAAGTTAAATTAGAAAAATTTCAATTTATGTTTTGTCTAACTTAAATTTAAAATTAAATTATGTAAAAATTATTCTAACATGGCCTAATTAATTTGGCCATTTCTAAAACAATATAGATAACTAGCAAAACATGATTTGACTTAAAAAATCAAAATAATATTTTTTTTAAAAAAAATTAAACTACAACATATTAAATTGAGCTAAATTTTAAAACTTAACCTACCAATTACATGAAATTTATTATTTAGATGATTAATTTCATTAAATTTAATAACTTTATTATTTTTTAGAAAAATAAACATCTACTAAATATCATAATGTTGATTTAAAACCACAATAACTTCATAAAAAGTAATTCTAAATAAAAAAAAAAAAACAAGAGTTTCAACCAAAAAACAGAGGGACTTGTTACAAAATGCAATACCATCTTAGGATGAAGATCATAACATTCCGGTCACATCGGCATTGCCTTAGTCACCCAACACAAATGTGTGACCAACTTGTTACAAAAGCAAGACTGCTACAGAAGTAGTATACAGCTTGCAGAACTTGAGCAAGGACTAGAGAACACCTAAACATCTAACATGATAGCTAGCAGAACAAAAGGCTACGATGTAGCTAATGAAAGAAAATTGAAGCTGAAGATTCTGCAAACAGTCTTCCAGGAAGAATCAGAATAGAGCTTGCAAAGCACAGAGGTTCAGATAGGCTCCAAGAAGCCACTTCAACCCAGAACTTGAAAACTTGGAGAAAAAACAGTCATACTGCGGCTAGTCGACAGATAATTGACAACTCCTAGAACATCAACCACAACTCCAAGCAGAATTCCAAGTGCGATTTAAGGACATGGAGCGAAGAAATGTCAGCAGTGCAAGAGATAACAGGATGCACAGCACAATATTTTACAGCAGTAAGGGGATGAACTGCAGTTCCATATTTCTGATTCATAAAGAAGACTCCGGCATCCAAATCCGGTGGGTTAGCTCGTCACATTGGGCCGAGTCAGAACAAAGAAAATGTACTGCAGCAACAAGTGCACAGCAGCATTCTGGTTGCTGCTGCTGTGCACTTGTTGCAGCCTTCTGGTTGCAGTCAAAGAATTTAGTATTTGCAGTCAAAGGAGCAGCAGCACCAGGAACACCTTGACCATACCCACAAAATAAATAGCAATAAAAAAAAAATTAGAGATCAAAATTCAAAGGAAAAAAAAAAAACAAGAAAAAGGGGTAAGATTGAAAAAAATATATAGTTTTATACGTTATTAAAAAACTATACTAAAAGGAATAGGGATTAATTCTGAAAAATTAAAAAAAATTGTAATTTTATAATTTATTAAAAATAAAAAATTATAATAAAAAATATATTTTTTGCTTTTTTTTTGGTTCAATAACATGTTTGAACTTTGATACAAGATATGAAAATCGATTTTAGACTCTCTTCCCTAAACCTCATTGACCAAATTCTTACAACACAACAAAAAATTTACTGTTGTTCCATTTGTATGAAGGTAGAAAAAAAATATTGTGGTATTTAATAATATATATATATATATATATTAAAATAAAAATACTTCAAAAAATAATTGTTACTAAGTATCAAAAATTATTTTAATTTTGAGTTTAACTTCTTTGGTACCTGAGCATGGCCAATAATATTAACAATATATTTTCATTGCTTTTTTATTTTCTCTTTGCGGCGGGCTTTTTAAGTTTTCACATTAAACAAAGAAAAAAAAAAGGAAAAGTAGAAATAGGAAACCTTTTCCTTTTTAAAATAATTCTTTAAACCAGAAAAAAAATATTATTCCCATCCCACAATGTATTATTCCTACTTCATCATTTATTAAATAATATTGTTTAATACATGTCTTAGTTAATCTTTAAATTTAATTTTTTCTTAAATCCTTTTAATATTTGGTTTAAAATAATAAGAAGATGAAAAAAATACTACAAAAAGGAGAGGAAGAAGAAGAGATTATGTAATATATAATGTACATTTTATTAAATAATTCATAATATCTTCAGTAAATGATGTAAATTATCAAACATAGATTAACATATCTTTTAATAGTATTTAAAGAAAAAAATAGAAAGTCTTAGAAAATGGGTTTTGACCAATACTGGGCCGGGTTTCTTACCAGACCCGAACTCTTCTCTCTCTCACTTCCACCTCTTAAACCCAAAACCCTGTCTCTTCGCAAGTAAGCCGTCGCCTGCTTGTCATTAAATTCCATGTAAGTTTACTTCTCTCTCTCTCTCTCTCACTCTCAGATTCTTAATCTCCCTTTCTCTGTTTTTACAATCCTGTTTTTCTAATACCATTCGTTTTTATCCAATTTGACTAACCATAACTGCCTGCGATTAGAAAAAAAAACATGATCAAGAGGAGATTTTTTAAAGCAGAGCATGGAGAGAAAGATGAAGCTTCCTCTGATTCATCCTCTTCTTCGGATTCTGAAGCTGAGGCTTCTGGAGAATCAGAGGATGATGTAGTTACTGAACCAGAGGAAAACAGTGAATCAGAGGATGATGATACACTTGCTGAACCAAAAGAGGACAATGAATCAGAGGCTTCATCATCATCATCATCATCAGGTTTTTTTTTTGTTTGTTAATTATCCAGTTTACTCAATTTTGGTTAGTGGGTCTGATTTAGATTGTGAATATTAGCTGAAAGGTTTTGATCTTTATAGAAAAGAATTGATTTTGGGTAGTCACTCTGATAGTTTATTACTAGCAAACTGTGTTAGATTTTTTATTCCATTGTATAATTTAATTTGTATGTTTAGATGTTTTCTTGGTTTCTTGAAAAGAAATTCTTTTTGCAAGTTTGCCTTTTGAGCTGTATGTTGCTTGTTGGTGCACTTCCTTTTCTTTTATGATTCATTGATATATTTCAGGTTATGAGAGTGAGGATAGCTCAGCGAATGCGATTGACGGTGATTCATCAGGTAGAATTTGGTTTCATTGTGTTGAGATTTTAGATTTTTTTATGTAGGAAGGCTATATGCATGCATATTTGGAGGACAATTATCTTCTATGCTTTTTTTAAGTGATCAAATAACTATGATTATATTTGGAGGACAATTGTTTTGGTTTGAATTTTCCATTTTACTATGATTCCATGTGCAACCTTTTTTCTGCTATTTCGAGCCCTTGTTCAAGTTTAAGATGTTTAGTAGTTATGGATGGTTACTAACCAATTCATCCTGTTTGAATTGTTAGTAACAGACAAATTAACAATTTGCATTCAAAAGGCTTGCTTTTTGTTCATAGTGTAAACTTGGATTATTATTTTGAGATGTCTGACAAGATGATGGCATGGTGTAAATGAAGATGATGAAACTGGAGATGACAGAAAAACCCTTACTGGCATTAAAATATGCAAGAAGCAATCTAATATCATGGCAAACAAGGAATCAGTACCGGACGATATTCAAGACTGCATATTAAAGTGCAAATCAGTTTATAAGTGCAGAATCTGCCCTCGAATTATCTGTTTGACAGAGGAGACTATGAGGGCTCATCTTAATTCTAAGGTAAGACATTGCATGTTTGTATTTTGTTGTGAAAATGAATTTTATGTTTACCATTCTATATCCAACTACTTAGAATCAAATGCAAGGAAGCAGTACCAGTTGACAAGGCAACTTATATATTATATAGCTATTCAATCAAATAAATTATTTTGTTCTTTTCTTTTTATTCTTTCCAATGTCATTGTAGATGTATTAGGCTCCCTTTTCTCCTCCTGCCCTTCACTTTTGTATCCCCTGTTAGATAAATTTTGAATGGTTTACTACCACCAGAAAAAGATAGCTTAACAGCTATAAGTAAAAGGATTAATCATTTAAGTTTAGACTTAACTGATCAAGAAATATGAGTAACCCACACCAGGTAAGACCTCATATATTCTTTAATAAAAGATATATTGGTTTAAAACACCAAAATGTAACTGTTAATCCACCACCATACACTTATCATGGAGGAAGAGGGATAGATGGTTGTCTTAACCATTTAAATAATATAAATTCGGTTCTTGGATCCGTCTTTATCTTACTGACTAGCCTCAGTAACGTGTTTGGATTACCATCCAAACAATTTTTTAGTGGGGGGGATAGTGACATTGATGACTTCCCAAAACCAACCAAAAATCCACAATTTAATGATAATGGATTAAAAGATTTAGTTACTAATGTCCAAACAACATTAAGTACACTAGATAAAGATGCTCGAACCACTCGAGTATTAATTGAAAATATGGACCATAGACTTAAATCTTTGGAACAAAAATTAGGATTTTTAGAATCCTTAGAAAATACCTTCAAAGGTATAGATCCCAATAAGATTGAACAAATTCTGTCGGTAGTCCAAAACATTGACCAAAAGGTGTAGAAATGTCTACAGGAAAAATAGACGGCCTAGAAAAGGTTATCAATAAATTAGCAGAAGATTTCAAATCACTTGAAGACAAACAGATAAATGTCCTACAAAGACATATAGAGACATCAGCGGCCTCTATTATTGCTGCTTTAAGAAAAGATCTTGAAGAAATTAAGAAAAGCCTGTTGATCATGACAGATGCTATAAATTATTGTGCCAATAGTATAAAAGCATGTGAATGCAATAAAGAGATTCTCGCAGCCTTCGAGAAAAGATTAGGTGGTATCCCTACTGCCCCACCAATTGATTCATCACAAACCACTAAAACTCCTAATATAGGAATGGCTAAAGATGACAAATCCCCAACAGGATTAAAGCCAGCTACAATCTCAGCTTTTAGTTATATTCCTAGACCATGAGTAAGGAATACAAAACAGTTAAAGAACAACTGTTAGAATATTATATGGCCCATGACCATAATGAATGGACTAACAAAGTCATACAAGTTCTGAGTTGTGAAGACCCAGAAATAGAACAAGCCCCTAAACAATACGAAGATTTAAATATCCTCGTAGCAGTACCTAATCCTAGGTATAACCTTAATGTAGATATTGAGGAAACCATGGATGATACCCAAGCAGAATCATCGGCCCAAGGAGCCTCAAGAAACCCACCTAGTGGAGTAAGTTATGATAGACCATCAAGGCCTAGACCAACAAGAAGTCATAATACGACTTACCAAAGTGCCCCTCTAGGAGGATCATATAGATCAGGAACTGGTAGATTTCAGAGATATAATATCCCTGAAGATTATGCCCCTGAAAGAAAATATCAAACTGATATTTTAGATGTTGACTGTGTAGACCTTAAAGAGAGAAAACGCAGGATTCAAGCCTGGCATAACTCCCTTAGGTTAATCATAGCCACAGATACTAATCTAGGTGAAGATATGGAATTAGCCCATATTTTAATGATAAATAAATCCACCAGATTAGCAAATGATCTTATTGAAGGAATCAATAAGGACGAATTTATGAGAGGATCTTCAGAAGATTTTCTTCAAAATATAGTGAATATGTTATCAACAGTATTCCTAGGAACGAATTATCTTAATGATAGTGAAAACCAAGTTAAGATAAAACAAGAAGAAGCTAGGGAAAGGATGACTAAGTTACAGATCTGTGATCTGTGTTATTTAGATCAATTCACCTGCGATTATGAGGAAGCCCTTTTAAGCGTACCTAACACTGAATGGGTTAGTTACATAGAAGGATACCTTAGAAAGATTCCCTATATAGGAAAAGAAAGTCTTGAAGAATATCAAGCCTTACCACCTATTAGCAAACTAAGTCTAATAGTTGCAAAAAATATAGTTTCTAAGAAACTAACTAAAATATGCACTGATCGTCAGTTGTTAAAAAGAACAAAGAAAATTAATCTTTGTTGTCCTGAATTTCAAGGACCAGAAACCATGTATGGTTGCCAAACTATTCCACAAATTAAAAAATGGAAGAAAAAGATAAAGAAAAAATATAGGTTTAAGAAACCTAAAAGAAAGAAGTATTACAAAAATCCAAAAAGATATAAAAAATACTTTGGACATCAAGGTAGAAAGAAACGTTTCTTTAAGAAAAGAAACTATAAAGATCTCAAAGGACTCAATGATGAGCCCAAAGAAACGTCCCAAACAGACAAACAAAAATTTTGTCCCCAAAAGAAGAAAACTTGCAAATGTTGGGTTTGCAACGAAATTGGACATATGAGTTATGAATGTCCAAACACTAAATCATCAAAAGCCCAGTCCAAGGCCTTTGAAGAAATATTTCTAGAAGAAGCCCTAGAACAATACAATCTAGCCCCGCTAGAAACTTTAGATGATGTCACTAGTGGCGAAGAACTCTATTATTTGGAGTCTGAAACTGACAGTGATACCGATGACTATTCAGAGACAAGCTCTGATTTCTCGGATCAAGAGTAATCTTGAAGATAAGATTCCCACTTGGGAAGAGCTAGAGTCAGAAGAAGGATGGGACCTACTTCTGAAAGATAGCACTACCTCGTGCTTAGAACCCAATAATGAGTCCCAACAACTCAAGGACCAGGAAATCAATGATTTTCTTGAAAATGATACTTTACCTTTATGTAAAGTAGAAGAAACTGTAGATTTAAGCCAAGTCATTTGGACTGACTTAACTACCATACCTCAAGAAAAGATTCTTGATTTAGGACGTGTCGCTAAACAAACACGCACCCATGTAAATTCCATTTACATAAGAGGAACGCTATCCTTCAGCGGATATCGAAAATTTAACGTAGATTGCTACGTAGATACAGGTGCCAGTATGTGTCTTGCCAATAAGAACATCATACCACCAAATTTTTGGACTAAAACTCCAAATCCAATATATGCTAAATTAGCAGATGATACTATCCACACATTAGATATTGTGGCAGAAAGAATAGAAATTCTTATCCAAGATAAGGTTTTTATTATTCCAACGTTATATCAAACCGAGTCTCGGTATGATATTCTCTTAGGTAATAATTTTTGTCGACTCTATGAGCCTTTCGCTCAATGGGGAAAAATTATTATATTCCATCATGAAGGACAAACTGTTGTTTGCCCAAAAATAACCAAGGCTTACCATCGTGGACAGCCTGGTTTCTTAGAATCTCAGAAACATGGAAGTTCTTCCAAGGTTCCTGAACCAGAAAATATTGTTCAAAATCAAGATTTTGATCAAAAAAGTCTGGGGGAGAGTATCTGTACTTTCTCACCTTCCGAAGATTTTTTACTAAATCTTATGAGTTTATCTACCATTGAAGATAAACTAAAAATGGTTTGTAGTGACAATCCATTAGATAATAATATCTCTAAATACCAATTTAGAGCTCACATAGAATTAGTTGATAAAACAACTAAAATAAAAGTTCCACCCATGCAGTACACTGCACCAGATAGAGATGAATTTGCAAAACAAATTCAAGAATTACTAGATGCCAATCTAATAGAACCAAGTAAATCTCCTCACTTTAGCCCAGCTTTCCTAGTCAACAAACACTCGGAACAGAAACGTGGAAAAAGGAGAATGGTCATTAATTATAAAAAACTTAATGATCATACTATAGGTGATGGTTATCTATTACCTAGAAAAGATGAACTGTTAGACCAGATTCGTGGAAAAAAGCTATTCTCCTCTTTTGATTGCAAAAGTGGATTTTGGCAGGTGCTGTTGGACGACAGCTCACAATCTTTAACTGCTTTCACATGCCCACAAGGACACTTTCAGTGGAAAGTCATGCCTTTCGGCTTAAAGCAGGCTCCATCCATATTTCAAAGACATATGGATGAGACCTTTAAAGGATTTGAATCCTTTTGTAGGGTCTATGTAGATGATATTATTGTGTTCAGCAATAATGACAAAGATCACATCACCCATGTGACAAAAGTCCTCGATAGATGTAAAGAGATAGGAGTCATTCTATCTTTACCAAAAGCTCAATTATTCAAAGAAAGTATCAATTTTCTTGGATTAATAATTGATAAAGGACAAATAAAACTACAGAGTCACATAGGTAATCACCTAAGTGAATTTGATAGTAATATAACTGATAAGAAACAGTTACAAAGATTTTTAGGAATATTAAATTATATTTCTAATTTTTGCCCTAAGGTAGCACAGATTCGCCAACCTCTACAGGCAAAACTAAAAAAGGACACTGTTTGGCAGTGGTCTAAAGAAGATACCAACTATGTTGATAAAATAAAAAAGGCAATAAATCATCTTCCACCAGTCCATCACCCTGGACCCGAAGAACCTTTAATTATTGAGACTGATGCCTCAGACAAATATTGGGGAGGAATCCTCAAATCCCAACCTCAAGAAGGACCAGAATTAATATGTGGATATGTTAGCGGGACTTTCAAGCCAGCCGAACAAAATTACCACAGTAATGAAAAGGAGCTTCTTGCTCTTATAAATACCATCAAAAGGTTCTCAGTATATCTCATCCCAGTGAGATTCAAAGCCAGAACTGACAATAAACATGTATTTTATTTCTTAAATACTAATATTGCAGGTTCTTATAAACAAGGAAGACTTGTCAGGTGGCAACTCTGGTTGCAATACTTCGATATAGAATTTGAACACGTTGAAGGAATCAAAAACGTGTTTGCAGACGCTCTCTCCAGAGAATTATCAAAGATATGTCTAGATCAGACATAGTAGAAGAGATCAACGATCTTGATATCAAGATTGCCAAAGTACAAAGAAGGATTCAGGAGAAGCAACTCAAATTGGAGCGACTCACTGAAAAAAGAGGTAAATTATCTCTCAAATTAGACACTAAGCCTCTTAGTGCAGAAGGTCTTCTCGAAAGATTTTCAGAAAAGATGGCAGTTGCCAAGGAAACTGGTCAGTCCTCACAGACTCCTTCCAGTCCAGAAGATTTGGTTGTTTTAAAACCAAAAATCCTTGATCAAGGATTCCAAAAGATAGAGTCAGCTGTAAAGCTCTCTAACCCATATTCTGTGCCAGAAGCACACAAATGTTATGTCATTTTTTCAGGACCCAGTGCTGGTGTCTACAGAGAATGGTCTACTGTCCATCCATTGGTGTCAGGTAAACCATATGCCTACCAAGGTTACAAAAATTATGAATTGGCCCGAAAAGCTTTTTATGATTATTGTACAAAAAACAATACCCCTCTCCAAAATGTTCCTCGACTTATCACTCCCGTGGATGTCATAGAACCAAAAATACCAAGGGTGCCAACCTTTGCAGAAAAAGCCAAAATGCCTGCCAATCCGGTAGTAAATAGAGCCTTTGCTAGGTTTAATAAAATTAAGGTAACAAACCCTGATGATCATGAGTTTGTTTCACTCGAAACATTCGATCACTATTATGCTCTAGCCGAGTCAACCTGTTCTGATGAACAAAACCACTTCTTTGTAAGTGAAACCAAAGGATTTCGTTTGTTTAACGTAACCATAGGAGCAAGCCCAAAGTTTGTTCAAACACTTTACTATTGTGGGCTGCTTAATGCGGCTTATCCAAGTCCAAACTTGATGGAGATTAGTCTTCTCCCTCCAAAAGTATTGACAGCAGTTAAACACTACCGTCAAAAAGTCCTCAGAGACCCAGAAAGAAGAGTTTATCTCTCCTTTAAGAGTTCGTTCCTTGACTGGGAAGAAACTGAAGATGAGACCGATAGTCTCAGGAATTATCCAGCTTACCATTACATCAAAATGGGACTGCTAAGGAACCAGATAGATGTGCAACCCTGCACAAAAACAAAAAATCCAACTCTTAATTTGCATCAATCACTTCCGGAGTTGAGAGCACAAACATTAGGCCATGTGCTTAAGAAAATCAGGACCTCCCTGTTTACTGACTCAAAAGTCAGAATAAATTATCAGAGCGACCATGTTCTGATGGCTACAGACAGCCTCCAATCAATCAGCCCTGAGGACTGCAAAAGGATAGAAATGTTCGAGAAACAATTCTACTGCAACGATTTGGCTATTTCCATAGCCACAAAAAGAAAATTTTGTGCTTACGCAAGTGAGGACCACAAATGTGACTTCTGTCCAGAAGACGACAAGATGGAGACCTGTTCCTCCAACAGTGGTGAGCCCTCAGAAGATTCCTGCCAACCGGGAAAGAGAAGAGAAGCCGACGAAATGTAATTAGTCAGGCTGCTTTATAGTGGACCCTACCACTATAAAAAGGAACTATGTAGTTCTTTTTACTGTTTATAGTTTCGGCTATAAAAGCCATTCACCTTGTAATTAAAACTTCAGACTTCATCTGAAGCACCAACCCTGTTTGAAAACCTCTACTCTTGTAACAAAGTTTTAGTTTCAATAAAGAAAATCCTTCATAGGATTTGAAAATTCTAATATAACAACCTTGTGTTGTTAATCTTAAGTTCGTAAGAACTTCTAAAGTGTCTACCTGCATTCTGTAAGTAGCCTACTACATAAGTTGCCTGAATAGCATCTGAATAGCGCAAGTAAGTCCCGATATGAAGAGAGAAGGAAGGGCAGAGGCGTTGATGTTGGCACAGTATAATGGCGAAAGTACAAGGGCAGTGTCTTCAAAGACACAGTAAGAAGAAAATATATCCAGGTATGGATTCAGTAGTTGATAAAATTATCACTCTCTTTGAGTGTTTAAGTTTAAATTATACTCCTACAGTTAGGATGTTTTATGACAAGATCAATGCTCGCATTGAATATCATGAGGATCAAATCCCTGAAGAAATAGATGATGATTGGTTTAGCCAACCTGAAAATATACCTCTAAGTTATAAACTTAGATTCTTAAGAAAAGTTCGAAAAAGTTTACTAAAACTTTTAAATGAAACTGAGAATGATTCTCAGGACCCATTAGCTGCTTCTAGCAGTGATGAGATAGAAGATGAGGGTAGTTTTAACCCTGATAAAATATAATTTTCCGCTTGTTGTATATAGGCTGGAAACCAGTAACTAGAACTTCGGTTCGTATTTCTGGTATAACAACGCCACGTACAACGTGTGTTAAAAATGCTCTGATACCACACGTTGTGGTATCAGAGCATTTTTAACACACGTTGTACGTGGCGTTGTTATACCAGAAATACGAACCGAAGTTCTAGTTACTGGTTTCCAGCCTATATACAACAAGCGGAAAATTATATTTTATCAGGGTTAAAACTACCCTCATCTTCTATCTCATCACTGCTAGAAGCAGCTAATGGGTCCTGAGAATCATTCTCAGTTTCATTTAAAAGTTTTAGTAAACTTTTTCGAACTTTTCTTAAGAATCTAAGTTTATAACTTAGAGGTATATTTTCAGGTTGGCTAAACCAATCATCATCTATTTCTTCAGGGATTTGATCCTCATGATATTCAATGCGAGCATTGATCTTGTCATAAAACATCCTAACTGTAGGAGTATAATTTAAACTTAAACACTCAAAGAGAGTGATAATTTTATCAACTACTGAATCCATACCTGGATATATTTTCTTCTTACTGTGTCTTTGAAGACACTGCCCTTGTACTTTCGCCATTATACTGTGCCAACATCAACGCCTCTGCCCTTCCTTCTCTCTTCATATCGGGACTTACTTGCGCTATTCAGATGCTATTCAGGCAACTTATGTAGTAGGCTACTTACAGAATGCAGGTAGACACTTTAGAAGTTCTTACGAACTTAAGATTAACAACACAAGGTTGTTATATTAGAATTTTCAAATCCTATGAAGGATTTTCTTTATTGAAACTAAAACTTTGTTACAAGAGTAGAGGTTTTCAAACAGGGTTGGTGCTTCAGATGAAGTCTGAAGTTTTAATTACAAGGTGAATGGCTTTTATAGCCGAAACTATAAACAGTAAAAAGAACTACATAGTTCCTTTTTATAGTGGTAGGGTCCACTATAAAGCAGCCTGACTAATTACATTTCGTCGGCTTCTCTTCTCTTTCCCGGTTGGCAGGAATCTTCTGAGGGCTCACCACTGTTGGAGGAACAGGTCTCCATCTTGTCGTCTTCTGGACAGAAGTCACATTTGTGGTCCTCACTTGCGTAAGCACAAAATTTTCTTTTTGTGGCTATGGAAATAGCCAAATCGTTGCAGTAGAATTGTTTCTCGAACATTTCTATCCTTTTGCAGTCCTCAGGGCTGATTGATTGGAGGCTGTCTGTAGCCATCAGAACATGGTCGCTCTGATAATTTATTCTGACTTTTGAGTCAGTAAACAGGGAGGTCCTGATTTTCTTAAGCACATGGCCTAATGTTTGTGCTCTCAACTCCGGAAGTGATTGATGCAAATTAAGAGTTGGATTTTTTGTTTTTGTGCAGGGTTGCACATCTATCTGGTTCCTTAGCAGTCCCATTTTGATGTAATGGTAAGCTGGATAATTCCTGAGACTATCGGTCTCATCTTCAGTTTCTTCCCAGTCAAGGAACGAACTCTTAAAGGAGAGATAAACTCTTCTTTCTGGGTCTCTGAGGACTTTTTGACGGTAGTGTTTAACTGCTGTCAATACTTTTGGAGGGAGAAGACTAATCTCCATCAAGTTTGGACTTGGATAAGCCGCATTAAGCAGCCCACAATAGTAAAGTGTTTGAACAAACTTTGGGCTTGCTCCTATGGTTACGTTAAACAAACGAAATCCTTTGGTTTCACTTACAAAGAAGTGGTTTTGTTCATCAGAACAGGTTGACTCGGCTAGAGCATAATAGTGATCGAATGTTTCGAGTGAAACAAACTCATGATCATCAGGGTTTGTTACCTTAATTTTATTAAACCTAGCAAAGGCTCTATTTACTACCGGATTGGCAGGCATTTTGGCTTTTTCTGCAAAGGTTGGCACCCTTGGTATTTTTGGTTCTATGACATCCACGGGAGTGATAAGTCGAGGAACATTTTGGAGAGGGGTATTGTTTTTTGTACAATAATCATAAAAAGCTTTTCGGGCCAATTCATAATTTTTGTAACCTTGGTAGGCATATGGTTTACCTGACACCAATGGATGGACAGTAGACCATTCTCTGTAGACACCAGCACTGGGTCCTGAAAAAATGACATAACATTTGTGTGCTTCTGGCACAGAATATGGGTTAGAGAGCTTTACAGCTGACTCTATCTTTTGGAATCCTTGATCAAGGATTTTTGGTTTTAAAACAACCAAATCTTCTGGACTGGAAGGAGTCTGTGAGGACTGACCAGTTTCCTTGGCAACTGCCATCTTTTCTGAAAATCTTTCGAGAAGACCTTCTGCACTAAGAGGCTTAGTGTCTAATTTGAGAGATAATTTACCTCTTTTTTCAGTGAGTCGCTCCAATTTGAGTTGCTTCTCCTGAATCCTTCTTTGTACTTTGGCAATCTTGATATCAAGATCGTTGATCTCTTCTACTATGTCTGATCTAGACATATCTTTGATAATTCTCTGGAGAGAGCGTCTGCAAACACGTTTTTGATTCCTTCAACGTGTTCAAATTCTATATCGAAGTATTGCAACCAGAGTTGCCACCTGACAAGTCTTCCTTGTTTATAAGAACCTGCAATATTAGTATTTAAGAAATAAAATACATGTTTATTGTCAGTTCTGGCTTTGAATCTCACTGGGATGAGATATACTGAGAACCTTTTGATGGTATTTATAAGAGCAAGAAGCTCCTTTTCATTACTGTGGTAATTTTGTTCGGCTGGCTTGAAAGTCCCGCTAACATATCCACATATTAATTCTGGTCCTTCTTGAGGTTGGGATTTGAGGATTCCTCCCCAATATTTGTCTGAGGCATCAGTCTCAATAATTAAAGGTTCTTCGGGTCCAGGGTGATGGACTGGTGGAAGATGATTTATTGCCTTTTTTATTTTATCAACATAGTTGGTATCTTCTTTAGACCACTGCCAAACAGTGTCCTTTTTTAGTTTTGCCTGTAGAGGTTGGCGAATCTGTGCTACCTTAGGGCAAAAATTAGAAATATAATTTAATATTCCTAAAAATCTTTGTAACTGTTTCTTATCAGTTATATTACTATCAAATTCACTTAGGTGATTACCTATGTGACTCTGTAGTTTTATTTGTCCTTTATCAATTATTAATCCAAGAAAATTGATACTTTCTTTGAATAATTGAGCTTTTGGTAAAGATAGAATGACTCCTATCTCTTTACATCTATCGAGGACTTTTGTCACATGGGTGATGTGATCTTTGTCATTATTGCTGAACACAATAATATCATCTACATAGACCCTACAAAAGGATTCAAATCCTTTAAAGGTCTCATCCATATGTCTTTGAAATATGGATGGAGCCTGCTTTAAGCCGAAAGGCATGACTTTCCACTGAAAGTGTCCTTGTGGGCATGTGAAAGCAGTTAAAGATTGTGAGCTGTCGTCCAACAGCACCTGCCAAAATCCACTTTTGCAATCAAAAGAGGAGAATAGCTTTTTTCCACGAATCTGGTCTAACAGTTCATCTTTTCTAGGTAATAGATAACCATCACCTATAGTATGATCATTAAGTTTTTTATAATTAATGACCATTCTCCTTTTTCCACGTTTCTGTTCCGAGTGTTTGTTGACTAGGAAAGCTGGGCTAAAGTGAGGAGATTTACTTGGTTCTATTAGATTGGCATCTAGTAATTCTTGAATTTGTTTTGCAAATTCATCTCTATCTGGTGCAGTGTACTGCATGGGTGGAACTTTTATTTTAGTTGTTTTATCAACTAATTCTATGTGAGCTCTAAATTGGTATTTAGAGATATTATTATCTAATGGATTGTCACTACAAACCATTTTTAGTTTATCTTCAATGGTAGATAAACTCATAAGATTTAGTAAAAAATCTTCGGAAGGTGAGAAAGTACAGATACTCTCCCCCAGACTTTTTTGATCAAAATCTTGATTTTGAACAATATTTTCTGGTTCAGGAACCTTGGAAGAACTTCCATGTTTCTGAGATTCTAAGAAACCAGGCTGTCCACGATGGTAAGCCTTGGTTATTTTTGGGCAAACAACAGTTTGTCCTTCATGATGGAATATAATAATTTTTCCCCATTGAGCGAAAGGCTCATAGAGTCGACAAAAATTATTACCTAAGAGAATATCATACCGAGACTCGGTTTGATATAACGTTGGAATAATAAAAACCTTATCTTGGATAAGAATTTCTATTCTTTCTGCCACAATATCTAATGTGTGGATAGTATCATCTGCTAATTTAGCATATATTGGATTTGGAGTTTTAGTCCAAAAATTTGGTGGTATGATGTTCTTATTGGCAAGACACATACTGGCACCTGTATCTACGTAGCAATCTACGTTAAATTTTCGATATCCGCTGAAGGATAGCGTTCCTCTTATGTAAATGGAATTTACATGGGTGCGTGTTTGTTTAGCGACACGTCCTAAATCAAGAATCTTTTCTTGAGGTATGGTAGTTAAGTCAGTCCAAATGACTTGGCTTAAATCTACAGTTTCTTCTACTTTACATAAAGGTAAAGTATCATTTTCAAGAAAATCATTGATTTCCTGGTCCTTGAGTTGTTGGGACTCATTATTGGGTTCTAAGCACGAGGTAGTGCTATCTTTCAGAAGTAGGTCCCATCCTTCTTCTGACTCTAGCTCTTCCCAAGTGGGAATCTTATCTTCAAGATTACTCTTGATCCGAGAAATCAGAGCTTGTCTCTGAATAGTCATCGGTATCACTGTCAGTTTCAGACTCCAAATAATAGAGTTCTTCGCCACTAGTGACATCATCTAAAGTTTCTAGCGGGGCTAGATTGTATTGTTCTAGGGCTTCTTCTAGAAATATTTCTTCAAAGGCCTTGGACTGGGCTTTTGATGATTTAGTGTTTGGACATTCATAACTCATATGTCCAATTTCGTTGCAAACCCAACATTTGCAAGTTTTCTTCTTTTGGGGACAAAATTTTTGTTTGTCTGTTTGGGACGTTTCTTTGGGCTCATCATTGAGTCCTTTGAGATCTTTATAGTTTCTTTTCTTAAAGAAACGTTTCTTTCTACCTTGATGTCCAAAGTATTTTTTATATCTTTTTGGATTTTTGTAATACTTCTTTCTTTTAGGTTTCTTAAACCTATATTTTTTCTTTATCTTTTTCTTCCATTTTTTAATTTGTGGAATAGTTTGGCAACCATACATGGTTTCTGGTCCTTGAAATTCAGGACAACAAAGATTAATTTTCTTTGTTCTTTTTAACAACTGACGATCAGTGCATATTTTAGTTAGTTTCTTAGAAACTATATTTTTTGCAACTATTAGACTTAGTTTGCTAATAGGTGGTAAGGCTTGATATTCTTCAAGACTTTCTTTTCCTATATAGGGAATCTTTCTAAGGTATCCTTCTATGTAACTAACCCATTCAGTGTTAGGTACGCTTAAAAGGGCTTCCTCATAATCGCAGGTGAATTGATCTAAATAACACAGATCACAGATCTGTAACTTAGTCATCCTTTCCCTAGCTTCTTCTTGTTTTATCTTAACTTGGTTTTCACTATCATTAAGATAATTCGTTCCTAGGAATACTGTTGATAACATATTCACTATATTTTGAAGAAAATCTTCTGAAGATCCTCTCATAAATTCGTCCTTATTGATTCCTTCAATAAGATCATTTGCTAATCTGGTGGATTTATTTATCATTAAAATATGGGCTAATTCCATATCTTCACCTAGATTAGTATCTGTGGCTATGATTAACCTAAGGGAGTTATGCCAGGCTTGAATCCTGCGTTTTCTCTCTTTAAGGTCTACACAGTCAACATCTAAAATATCAGTTTGATATTTTCTTTCAGGGGCATAATCTTCAGGGATATTATATCTCTGAAATCTACCAGTTCCTGATCTATATGATCCTCCTAGAGGGGCACTTTGGTAAGTCGTATTATGACTTCTTGTTGGTCTAGGCCTTGATGGTCTATCATAACTTACTCCACTAGGTGGGTTTCTTGAGGCTCCTTGGGCCGATGATTCTGCTTGGGTATCATCCATGGTTTCCTCAATATCTACATTAAGGTTATACCTAGGATTAGGTACTGCTACGAGGATATTTAAATCTTCGTATTGTTTAGGGGCTTGTTCTATTTCTGGGTCTTCACAACTCAGAACTTGTATGACTTTGTTAGTCCATTCATTATGGTCATGGGCCATATAATATTCTAACAGTTGTTCTTTAACTGTTTTGTATTCCTTACTCATGGTCTAGGAATATAACTAAAAGCTGAGATTGTAGCTGGCTTTAATCCTGTTGGGGATTTGTCATCTTTAGCCATTCCTATATTAGGAGTTTTAGTGGTTTGTGATGAATCAATTGGTGGGGCAGTAGGGATACCACCTAATCTTTTCTCGAAGGCTGCGAGAATCTCTTTATTGCATTCACATGCTTTTATACTATTGGCACAATAATTTATAGCATCTGTCATGATCAACAGGCTTTTCTTAATTTCTTCAAGATCTTTTCTTAAAGCAGCAATAATAGAGGCCGCTGATGTCTCTATATGTCTTTGTAGGACATTTATCTGTTTGTCTTCAAGTGATTTGAAATCTTCTGCTAATTTATTGATAACCTTTTCTAGGCCGTCTATTTTTCCTGTAGACATTTCTACACCTTTTGGTCAATGTTTTGGACTACCGACAGAATTTGTTCAATCTTATTGGGATCTATACCTTTGAAGGTATTTTCTAAGGATTCTAAAAATCCTAATTTTTGTTCCAAAGATTTAAGTCTATGGTCCATATTTTCAATTAATACTCGAGTGGTTCGAGCATCTTTATCTAGTGTACTTAATGTTGTTTGGACATTAGTAACTAAATCTTTTAATCCATTATCATTAAATTGTGGATTTTTGGTTGGTTTTGGGAAGTCATCAATGTCACTATCCCCCCCACTAAAAAATTGTTTGGATGGTAATCCAAACACGTTACTGAGGCTAGTCAGTAAGATAAAGACGGATCCAAGAACCGAATTTATATTATTTAAATGGTTAAGACAACCATCTATCCCTCTTCCTCCATGATAAGTGTATGGTGGTGGATTAACAGTTACATTTTGGTGTTTTAAACCAATATATCTTTTATTAAAGAATATATGAGGTCTTACCTGGTGTGGGTTACTCATATTTCTTGATCAGTTAAGTCTAAACTTAAATGATTAATCCTTTTACTTATAGCTGTTAAGCTATCTTTTTCTGGTGGTAGTAAACCATTCATCCTATATCTGGCTTTAACTAAAGCTTCTGGATTCCTTGATGAAAATTTCTGGAGGTGGATTGGATTTTTGCCAACCTATGTGCAAAATTTCAGCTCAAAATACCAAGAAATGAATTTTTTAGAGGGGGGGTGACAGCTGGGACCTAGTAGTGTCTACCCCTGCCAGAGCTGCAATAACACTTATAGCTCTTTAGGGGGGTGACCCCCGACCGGCCATGGGGCGCGCTGGCTGGCGCCCATAGGCCTGCCGCGGGGGATTTGGGAGCTGCTGCTACACTCGGACTAACGTGGGGGGCCTCATGGCCCGAAGTAAGGCCGCCATCGATGACCCGTTTTCCGGCCGGCGACGACCCGATTCCGGCCACCGTCCCCGGGACCCGCTCCAAGCCGTTGGGCGCGTTGGGGCTGCTTATCCGCGGCGTGGGCGTGGGGCCTTAAAAAGCCGCGCTCGTGCCAAGGTGCTGGCAGCTGCTGCGCGCCTCTCAGCTTGCCGCGATGTCCCGGCGGCGGGGGCTGATTCCGGCAACCGTCCCTGGACCCGCTCCAAGCCGTTGGGCGCGTCTTCTCCCTCCAAAAGTATTGACAGCAGTTAAACACTACCGTCAAAAAGTCCTCAGAGACCCAGAAAGAAGAGTTTATCTCTCCTTTAAGAGTTCGTTCCTTGACTGGGAAGAAACTGAAGATGAGACCGATAGTCTCAGGAATTATCCAGCTTACCATTACATCAAAATGGGACTGCTAAGGAACCAGATAGATGTGCAACCCTGCACAAAAACAAAAAATCCAACTCTTAATTTGCATCAATCACTTCCGGAGTTGAGAGCACAAACATTAGGCCATGTGCTTAAGAAAATCAGGACCTCCCTGTTTACTGACTCAAAAGTCAGAATAAATTATCAGAGCGACCATGTTCTGATGGCTACAGACAGCCTCCAATCAATCAGCCCTGATAGATGTTCTATATAAAATCTGGATTCATACGGGAAAGAGAAAGGAAATTAAAGGTGTTTAATATAATTTTTTACATTAATTTTTAAATTTTTGAAGATTATGCTGTGGGAACTATTCTAATGGAAAGAAAAAAAAAATTATGCTATTGAGGAGCTACAAAATTGCAGCCACCTATTCATCGTATCGAGGGAGAACAAAATGCACGATCCATGGAAGGTCATTCAGTCTTTCTTCGAATTTAGATAGATGTTATATTATAGGTGATCTTTTTTGTTCAGTTTTTATTAAAAAAAATAATTAAACTGATTTAAATAAAAAATAATTGAAACCCAACAAAAACTAGTTAAAACTGACCAGTTTTAGTTCGGTTTAATTTTTTAGAATAAAAACCGGTTCAAACCGGTTTGAATAAATTTTTTTTATTTTAACTCGGTTTTTTCTTGTTTGGCTTTTTTTTTTGTTTCCCTTCGGTTTGGTTTTAGACTCATAAAACCAAAACTAAACCGGTTAGTTTTTTTTAAAATTTTAATCAATTTAATTAGTTTTTTTTACGGTTCGGTTTTTTTTAATTTTTTTTTTTAATTTTCTCGATTTTTCTACCCACCTCTATAATCTACGGTCTATGAAGTAAAAGTAAGGGTATAATTTGAGATCATTTATTGTTTAAAAACAAACCATCAAATATTATTATTAACAAAACTATATAGTTATATTTTGATTTAAGAAAAAACAATTTATGATATAATATAGTTTTAAAAAATCGCTAACAAGGAAGCATTTTTAGTGATTAAGTACTAAATTTATGATATTTTTAAAAAGTTGGGGATTTCTTACTTTGGCTTATAAGTATATAATCATATTTTAAGAATTAGATTGATAGAATAATTGATTTAGAAGTCATTAATTAAATAAGAAAAAAAATCAAAAAAATAAGTAAATATAATCTAAGCTATTGATAAATAGCTCCTTATATATTATCATCCACTCATTTGGATTGGAAAAACATATCATGTACAGAGCACATACCATGGAAACTAGCTTCTATAAAAAATTACAGAAATTGTTCTAACTCTAACTCAAATGTTCCATTTTCCAATTTTCTACTCCATTTACAGCTTTCATTCTAGGCTCTTGAGCCAAGACTTCTTTCTAACAAGAGACATTTTCACAAACATTATTCTCCAATCCGGATCTTTAAACTTTTCAAGAGCCTTGATATAAGAAGTATCAGATACATCATCAAGATTCTCCAGTTCATCCATGCACTCATCGATTGAGTATGGAGCACCTGTAGCTTGATTGGGCATTTCTTTATACTTTTTAGCCTTAGCTAAATCTCTTTCAGCTCTAGCACTTAGAGAAGATGCCAGAATTTCCAAACAGAAATCAAATTTTTCAAGCTTGGCTTCCTTGTTAACACAATTGCAGCCAGCTAGATAGTCATCAATTTGACGTTTTCCTCTAGAACTCCCAGCACAAGACTTTTCCCCTTCAATGACATGAACCCCTTGGCTAAAAAACTGTTCCTCATTTTGGTGATTTCCATCAGAGTTAAGAGGTAATTGAGTAGATGCATGATGGGTAGAAGAATTATTAAATATTTGACCAAGCATTTCATAATTGCGGCATCCCTTTGATTTAAATGTGATATAGTTCTTATGCTTCTGCAATTTAAATTAGATGCATTGTATGAATAAGTTTGAAATCATAAAAAGTATTACTGCTAAGGTTTTCTACTAGAAAACAATAATAAATAATCCAGTACCTTCTTAAACATTTTCCAAACTTCTTCTGTGGCATATAATTGATTTGAGCTTGAACTATATGCAACTCCAGTATGACTTATCAAGTCAGAAAATTGACGATGTTTCAATCTTAGGCGGTTGTACTTTCCTTGCAATCTTTCTGCTCCATATTTTTGCCCAATAACTGAAAATAATTCCTCATCTATCTCATTCCAATCCACTTGCTTAAAACTAGGTGTTCCATTTGGATGCCTTTTGACTCTCTCATATAAAATTGCCAAAAAAGCATCCTCATTTTTTTCAGGCCATCTCATATCTTCTCCGGTAATAACATTATTATGTCCCCCCATCTAAACATCAAATAAAATATTATAACAATGTGAATTATTACATTATCAATCACACATGTCATCTCTTAAGAAGAAGAAAAAACGCATGCCATGACATGAATATGATCTACAAATGCACATGTCAGTTTAGTCTATAGTTTGCATTTAGAGTGACAAACATGGAGCCAAATATGTTGAATGCTAGAATGTTGACAATTTCTCCCTATATAAAATAAGAATGACTCGATATTTTGGTTAATTTTCATGTGTGGCCTTTAAGAACCACATTAATTTATTCATGACTCTCACCTTAGAATTATGTTACAATTTTGTAGGTTTATGGATCCATTAACTTTTGATGAATATCCACGCGCAATGAATTCATTTGTTGGCAACCGATTACCCAAATTTTCAAAAGAGTAATCCAAAATACTAAAATTACTGTTTGATTTTCTTGTATTTAATGTGTAGCTCATATGCCCTAATCTAATGCCATATATGCAAGCTACATAACAGATGCTCATGCAAGTCTTTCGAATATGCTAGAACCAAAATTCCTCCTAATTTACAATTTAATTGGCTCCAAGTTTTTACGTATCATATATATAAGATATCAGTCTAGAATTCTAACATATGCAAAATGATGATTTAAATTGAATCATTATATTTGGCTAAAATAATATAAAGAACCCACAAGATTCAAATCTAATGGTATTTGTCAATATCAATTGGTATTTATTTCTTAAGATCCAAAGGTATGCGACAATTAAATAAGCCCTCCTTTCATTTTTGTGGACCAAATTACAAACTAATTAAATAAGTGAAGTTAGATGTTTCAAAAATATTATTTTTAGATATTCTATTTTGATGATACGAACTTTCTGTGCTCATCTAGGGTGTTAGCTTTTTTTGTTCACGGTTTTGATCTACATCACAGTGGTATTCATTTTGAAGACAACAACTACTGTAAGGTTTGCAGCTTTACTTGAACATATAAAAAAAAAATGGAATTGTGTATCTAAAAATGTATCCCCGAGCCGAGGTCATTCAAATTTGGACTCACTGTACTGACTACCCTTGCCTCCCTTTCCTTGCACAGACACAGATTGGTAGTTCATAAGAGCAATCTCAACAAATTTTTCATACAGATGACACTAGAAATCAAGAGAAAGGAGTTACAAGTACTGTATGAGGTTTGACCATAAGATCCTAAGAGTACCGATGCATATGTGCTCAGGTGTCTACAAAACCCATTTCAATTTGACAAAAACCCAACAGAAAAAAAGAGCGAAGGATAGGGATTGTACCTTCAAGAACTTGGACTGATGCAAGTATAGGATGATCCAAATGGTGGAGAATGGTGAAGAACTGAGTAAGCTAGCCAATTTGAAAAGATTCGAGCAGCCAATCCAAGAATCAGATTGAAATTTAAAAAAAAAACCATTTTATTTCTACAAAAAACAGGAACAAAAGATGGGAATACCTTCAAGAACGTGGAGTGGTGCAAGATAGGAGGATCCAGACGGTGGAGAATGGAGAAGGGTGTCGGCTAGACATTAAGGAAAGCTGGAGCGTAGAACGGAATACATATGATAGGATATATTTGTCATTAGATAAAATATGTAAGGTCATTTTTGTAAAGCAAAAATCATTAGGCTAGAAAAAAGAGTAGAAAAGCGGTAGTGAAAATTTTGGAAAGATGTTTTACATGTTTTTTATAATGAAATTTTATCATTAAAAAACATAATTCAACAAGGATGATTAGCGGGTTATAAGTTTATTTTGATTTATTAAAATAATTTTATTTTTATTTTTTAAAAAATTAAATTAATGACTTTTAAAAAAATTAAAAACCAATAAAATTATTAAATTAACTCTTGAGTCAAGTTTTATATCAAATGAGTTGTGTAACTATATTAAATTTAATAATAATATAAAAAGTATAAATTATATATAAAAGTTATGAAGAAATCTTTTACATTACCATTAAATTTAATATAAAGTTAAATTAGAAAAATTTCAATTTATGTTTTGTCTAACTTAAATTTAAAATTAAATTATGTAAAAATTATTCTAACATGGCCTAATTAATTTGGCCATTTCTAAAACAATATAGATAACTAGCAAAACATGATTTGACTTAAAAAATCAAAATAATATTTTTTTTAAAAAAAATTAAACTACAACATATTAAATTGAGCTAAATTTTAAAACTTAACCTACCAATTACATGAAATTTATTATTTAGATGATTAATTTCATTAAATTTAATAACTTTATTATTTTTTAGAAAAATAAACATCTACTAAATATCATAATGTTGATTTAAAACCACAATAACTTCATAAAAAGTAATTCTAAATAAAAAAAAAAAAACAAGAGTTTCAACCAAAAAACAGAGGGACTTGTTACAAAATGCAATACCATCTTAGGATGAAGATCATAACATTCCGGTCACATCGGCATTGCCTTAGTCACCCAACACAAATGTGTGACCAACTTGTTACAAAAGCAAGACTGCTACAGAAGTAGTATACAGCTTGCAGAACTTGAGCAAGGACTAGAGAACACCTAAACATCTAACATGATAGCTAGCAGAACAAAAGGCTACGATGTAGCTAATGAAAGAAAATTGAAGCTGAAGATTCTGCAAACAGTCTTCCAGGAAGAATCAGAATAGAGCTTGCAAAGCACAGAGGTTCAGATAGGCTCCAAGAAGCCACTTCAACCCAGAACTTGAAAACTTGGAGAAAAAACAGTCATACTGCGGCTAGTCGACAGATAATTGACAACTCCTAGAACATCAACCACAACTCCAAGCAGAATTCCAAGTGCGATTTAAGGACATGGAGCGAAGAAATGTCAGCAGTGCAAGAGATAACAGGATGCACAGCACAATATTTTACAGCAGTAAGGGGATGAACTGCAGTTCCATATTTCTGATTCATAAAGAAGACTCCGGCATCCAAATCCGGTGGGTTAGCTCGTCACATTGGGCCGAGTCAGAACAAAGAAAATGTACTGCAGCAACAAGTGCACAGCAGCATTCTGGTTGCTGCTGCTGTGCACTTGTTGCAGCCTTCTGGTTGCAGTCAAAGAATTTAGTATTTGCAGTCAAAGGAGCAGCAGCACCAGGAACACCTTGACCATACCCACAAAATAAATAGCAATAAAAAAAAAATTAGAGATCAAAATTCAAAGGAAAAAAAAAAAACAAGAAAAAGGGGTAAGATTGAAAAAAATATATAGTTTTATACGTTATTAAAAAACTATACTAAAAGGAATAGGGATTAATTCTGAAAAATTAAAAAAAATTGTAATTTTATAATTTATTAAAAATAAAAAATTATAATAAAAAATATATTTTTTGCTTTTTTTTTGGTTCAATAACATGTTTGAACTTTGATACAAGATATGAAAATCGATTTTAGACTCTCTTCCCTAAACCTCATTGACCAAATTCTTACAACACAACAAAAAATTTACTGTTGTTCCATTTGTATGAAGGTAGAAAAAAAATATTGTGGTATTTAATAATATATATATATATATATATTAAAATAAAAATACTTCAAAAAATAATTGTTACTAAGTATCAAAAATTATTTTAATTTTGAGTTTAACTTCTTTGGTACCTGAGCATGGCCAATAATATTAACAATATATTTTCATTGCTTTTTTATTTTCTCTTTGCGGCGGGCTTTTTAAGTTTTCACATTAAACAAAGAAAAAAAAAAGGAAAAGTAGAAATAGGAAACCTTTTCCTTTTTAAAATAATTCTTTAAACCAGAAAAAAAATATTATTCCCATCCCACAATGTATTATTCCTACTTCATCATTTATTAAATAATATTGTTTAATACATGTCTTAGTTAATCTTTAAATTTAATTTTTTCTTAAATCCTTTTAATATTTGGTTTAAAATAATAAGAAGATGAAAAAAATACTACAAAAAGGAGAGGAAGAAGAAGAGATTATGTAATATATAATGTACATTTTATTAAATAATTCATAATATCTTCAGTAAATGATGTAAATTATCAAACATAGATTAACATATCTTTTAATAGTATTTAAAGAAAAAAATAGAAAGTCTTAGAAAATGGGTTTTGACCAATACTGGGCCGGGTTTCTTACCAGACCCGAACTCTTCTCTCTCTCACTTCCACCTCTTAAACCCAAAACCCTGTCTCTTCGCAAGTAAGCCGTCGCCTGCTTGTCATTAAATTCCATGTAAGTTTACTTCTCTCTCTCTCTCTCTCACTCTCAGATTCTTAATCTCCCTTTCTCTGTTTTTACAATCCTGTTTTTCTAATACCATTCGTTTTTATCCAATTTGACTAACCATAACTGCCTGCGATTAGAAAAAAAAACATGATCAAGAGGAGATTTTTTAAAGCAGAGCATGGAGAGAAAGATGAAGCTTCCTCTGATTCATCCTCTTCTTCGGATTCTGAAGCTGAGGCTTCTGGAGAATCAGAGGATGATGTAGTTACTGAACCAGAGGAAAACAGTGAATCAGAGGATGATGATACACTTGCTGAACCAAAAGAGGACAATGAATCAGAGGCTTCATCATCATCATCATCATCAGGTTTTTTTTTTGTTTGTTAATTATCCAGTTTACTCAATTTTGGTTAGTGGGTCTGATTTAGATTGTGAATATTAGCTGAAAGGTTTTGATCTTTATAGAAAAGAATTGATTTTGGGTAGTCACTCTGATAGTTTATTACTAGCAAACTGTGTTAGATTTTTTATTCCATTGTATAATTTAATTTGTATGTTTAGATGTTTTCTTGGTTTCTTGAAAAGAAATTCTTTTTGCAAGTTTGCCTTTTGAGCTGTATGTTGCTTGTTGGTGCACTTCCTTTTCTTTTATGATTCATTGATATATTTCAGGTTATGAGAGTGAGGATAGCTCAGCGAATGCGATTGACGGTGATTCATCAGGTAGAATTTGGTTTCATTGTGTTGAGATTTTAGATTTTTTTATGTAGGAAGGCTATATGCATGCATATTTGGAGGACAATTATCTTCTATGCTTTTTTTAAGTGATCAAATAACTATGATTATATTTGGAGGACAATTGTTTTGGTTTGAATTTTCCATTTTACTATGATTCCATGTGCAACCTTTTTTCTGCTATTTCGAGCCCTTGTTCAAGTTTAAGATGTTTAGTAGTTATGGATGGTTACTAACCAATTCATCCTGTTTGAATTGTTAGTAACAGACAAATTAACAATTTGCATTCAAAAGGCTTGCTTTTTGTTCATAGTGTAAACTTGGATTATTATTTTGAGATGTCTGACAAGATGATGGCATGGTGTAAATGAAGATGATGAAACTGGAGATGACAGAAAAACCCTTACTGGCATTAAAATATGCAAGAAGCAATCTAATATCATGGCAAACAAGGAATCAGTACCGGACGATATTCAAGACTGCATATTAAAGTGCAAATCAGTTTATAAGTGCAGAATCTGCCCTCGAATTATCTGTTTGACAGAGGAGACTATGAGGGCTCATCTTAATTCTAAGGTAAGACATTGCATGTTTGTATTTTGTTGTGAAAATGAATTTTATGTTTACCATTCTATATCCAACTACTTAGAATCAAATGCAAGGAAGCAGTACCAGTTGACAAGGCAACTTATATATTATATAGCTATTCAATCAAATAAATTATTTTGTTCTTTTCTTTTTATTCTTTCCAATGTCATTGTAGATGTATTAGGCTCCCTTTTCTCCTCCTGCCCTTCACTTTTGTATCCCCTGTTAGATAAATTTTGAATGGCACAATCATAACTTTTTCATTCATTTTTCTATTATATTATCATTTTCAATTTTTTGAAAATGGGGTATAGAGCATCCATGTCCAATAGTCACTGATATAAAATATATATTTGCTACCACTTTCAGTGTGAAACATTGAATCTTGCTGGCTGCGTCAAAGTACTACTACCATGACATTTTGGCATGAAAATAACTTTCAATAACTGCTTTTACTTTCAAATTGATTGTCATGGAGATCAGAGCTTTCAAAACTGGTAATTAGCTTTAGCCTTTCATTAATTAGTGAAGTTTTGTTTATGTTTGTAGAGACATTCTCGATCTAAGAAGTTAATGAAGGAAAATAGGCTGAAGGTAATGCTTAACAGTGATGGGGAAATTGAGAACATGGACCAGGAGACACATGCTGAGAGGCATGCTCGAACTTTAGCTCTTGCACAGGTTGCTTCTTCTTGAAACTAAATGAGTGGATTGGCTTATTTAACATCAGATATTCCCGTGGATAAACTAGTTTTAACTCATCTTATAGGGTAAAACAATAAAGAAAAATAAAGGGCGGCAGCGGCAAAGGAAGAGATTAAAAAAGAGGGTACAAGCTGTCTGTTTGCTTACTGTCACGTGTATGTTTTTGTTCAATTGCTGTGTGAGTTGTTTTTTACTCCTTAATTTTAACTGCAGAAAGAGGGTAATGCTGCAAGCATGGAGAAAGCAACATCAAAAACAAAAGGTCCTCCCAAGAAAAGGCGTAAAAATGAGAACTGAAGATTGTTTCATTTCTGTTTGCATGCTTCAAGTTTGAAAAAGGGGGAGGGGTGGCGGAAAATTGATCCATAGTTTCTGCATAATCACTAACGTTTGGTGTATTTATGTTGGCCTTTTGAATCTTGGCATGATAGGTGCCAGTTAAGTATTTATGTTTCTTTGTCACCTTCAGGTTTATGCTTGTAAGATCTGGAATTGCACCAGGCTCCCTTTTGTTTTGATAGTACTGACTTTTTGCTTAACTGTACTTTTCTGGGAAATCAACTGGGTACCATGTACAACAGTGTATTTGCGCTGATGCCTTTCTTTCAAACTACTCGTCAAGAATAAAAACCAAGCTGAAAAGCCTGGTCAAAAGTTAGGCTTCATTTTGTAATTCGTGGCTAACCTACTGGATAATGTCTTTGAGCTTTGTATCAGTGACTGGAAGAATCAAACGGAGTTATAATTATAGAATCAAGCAAGTTATATATGCAGAGACCGTATCTCAATTTTGACGAAGAACATGGTTTATCTGCTCCGGAAAATTGGAAGGGAAATAAACCAGGAAATCAAAATCAACGATTCTTTCTGTGCTGTTCCTTTTCTTTCCCTTTTTGTTTTGAGAGATTCTGTTTGTTCTTTTTCAATAGGTCATCAAGGCATAAATCTAAGAACAAAGGAACCAGGGGAACTTCTTTGAGAAATATTGGTTTAATTACCGGGGTTGTCTCAGTTTTCTCTCGTTTGGTTCGGTAATGATGCCCTCTTTCATTATTATCCAACGTTAATCTTCTCAATCAGACCTCAGAAACACCAAACATCTAAACACTAAATTCAACGATCATGTTTGAATAATTCTCTGTGGCCTTACTTGATAATAAAATAAAACCATGACCAAAATAACGGTGAAAGCATTATCAATTCTCTTTTCTTTAGTATATCACAAGAAGGGAAAAAAAAATCTAAGAAAAAAAGAAAAAAATTTAAGTCAAGGGACACCATGATGAAACATGAACGAAACAATTCGAGGTTGAATTCAAATGAGTGGTGCCAATGTTTACGCTAACAATACATCAAAACTATAAAGGTTCTGCAAGCGAACAACCTTAAATTTGTTCGAAGATTAAAGAACAAAATTTAAATCCTTTTCTAACAAATGGAGTTTGATTTAGAATTTGACTGAATCAAACCCAGCAGCAAGTTTTTACTTTGATTCTGGCCGCTACTATGAGGGGCACCGCATCAGCCTCTGGAGAAAAGTGAAAAGGCAGTCCATTAGGGATACAGATCAAACTCAACTACCATCCACATCGAGGCATCATTACGGCAGATCACAATGATCATTTTGCTGCTTCATATCATTCATGCATGAATACCTCCCAATACTGGAGAAACACCATCCATTCCCAAGAAACATGTCAGAGAAAAGAAACATATTTTGGAATTTAAATGTTGAAATAACAAGATCCGAATTGAGAAAATAAAATTTTGATGAACCTGAGATGCATCTATTTATATCATCATTTTACACAAACTCAGACCATCTTCAGCAAATCAACTGTATTAGTGACAAAAAACAAAAACAAAACCAAAAAACAGCCAGTTAACCCCAGTCAGTATACAAACCACCACTTCCTCACTTTCTAGCTAAAAAAGTTCCAACACCTGCCTCACATCAAAATATATGGCAAAAGGCATCGCCTAAAATGACCCTGATGATGTGAAACCTGAATGAGAAACTTGGGAGGTCAGTAGTTGATGCTGATTGTAAAATTCAAGGTCCCTCTTTATCTAAAGCATGATGTGGAGATGCAGGCAATTGTTCTTCATTTCCATCAGTTTTAGCAGGTTGATCATTCGCAGGGGGTTCCTCTGCTGCCTCAGTATTTTCAGGATAAAAATTGATAGGGAACTTTGTAACCCTGGGTTTATCAGATAGGATGTTTCTTTGGACCTTATCAATCAACACTTTAGGTGGAGGTTCCTCCCTAAGCTGCTCATCTTCGTAATCATTGTTCACATAGTAGCCAACTCGAACAAATTCCTGACCTAAATAAGAGCATGTCAACAAAAGTACTGTGACACCAATGATATCTTCTTCACGAATCTTTGATGGATCTGGTGGGTTTGCCTGCAAATCATACACACAGGGCATGGTTCAGAATTTATTCAAGTTACAAACAAAAAAGAGTCCAATTTAAAGAATCTAAATAAAGGTTCAAAGAGAATTGCCTGTAAGACAAAACGATAATTTCCAACATTGACAGGCCCAACAAGTACACTCTCCAATAATTGATCATACGTTTCATCCTCGGCAGACCCCACATAGATTAGTTTCCATTCCAAATCTGCATTGCAATGTCAAAATGGAACGTTCTTTTATAAGATGAACCAAAGTTGAAAGTCTGAAACAAAAGAAGGAACTATATCACAGAGAGAAATTTATCCACAAAATTAATTGAAGTCCCTACACCAAGTTGGTTATTAAATTTGCAAGATACATAAAACCTTAACTCCTAAAATTATTTACAGCCTTCATACAGCCCTCAATTCCTCCAAATCAACGAGCATAGATACATGTTTATCTTACAATGCACTGAATTCAGACCCCTAATGAAGTACGTAATCCAGATCTGGTAGAATACCCATTCTGCCAATCCACAATATATTATTATCATTTTGGAGATCTCTTTATCTTTCCTTTTTCATTAATTTCATCAGCACCCTAAATACATTTGAAGTTACCCTTGTAGACATCCTTGTACACCATACAATCAAGCCATCCAAGTCAAAACCCACAGAAAACTAATTGCAAGTTCTCTGACCCAAACCTCAATTACAAAAGCAGGTGCTTGCTACAAAAATGCCAGAATAATACAAAGGGCACACTAAGCAATTAATTGATGGAAGTTGAAGATCATCCCTAACTAGCATCGCAGATGCATGGTATGTTTCAGAAAGATGTCCGTATACTAAATATTACTCACAAAGACAAACATGGGTCCTAACTTCATGCAATCAAAATACAATAAAGAAAGATCATGACAGGTTAAGTACAAACCAGAGGGCTGTTACTCTATCATTCAAAGAACCAACAAAATGCTTTAAGATTTGCCAGCCTACATTCTGACCAGGTCACGTCACATTCTACTAACAACAAGAACTCACCTAACTAGGAACAAATTACATCAGAAGCATCAGATTTACAACTGAAATTCCACCAACTTAGATGATGAGAGAAGTAGTTAATTCCCACCAGCAACTAAAAATTGCAGGTCAGGGGCACACCAAGAATAGACCCACCAGAAACTAAAAATCAGCCGCTCATCGATTCCAAAAAAGAAACATCAGCTAGATCAATAACCCACAACTTCTCCATCTGTTTAACTACACATACACAATCAGTAAAATTACTCAAAGAACAAAATTCTGACACCAGAACCTAAATCCCTAAAAAACCAAATCGAGCTATAAAAATCACTTTGTTTAGGAATTGCATCAAAACCCTGTTCAGAATCCAAGAAGAGCGAGCACACAAACAATTCCGTTTCACTTTCTCATCAACTAACAAACCCTGATTGAAAATTAACTTAATCAATCAAAGAAAAAAGCTGGACAATCAAAGAAAATAAGAAAACATAGAAATAAAATGAAAAAGGGAAAACAATAGATAAAGGTACCGTCTTTAAGAGGAGTCAAGCACTCGTATGAGATCTCGAACTGAAAGGGAGACGGAAACGGCGCCGGATTATCTAGTACGGTAACGTTAGTAAGATTCACTGCACTCATTATCTATCGTCTTTCTATCAAATTAAAACAAAACCATACCCTGAGGTTCTAAAACCTTCATCTAAAATTCTAAATACAAAATCGGGGGGAAAGAAGGACAACAATTAAAACCACCACCGCACAAGGAAGGTAAAAGAACAGAGGAGAAGCTTGTTCTAGGTCTTTTTATTCCTTTTTTGCCTTTTGAGGTGTGATTTTAGGGTTAGTAGGAATTGAAAGCGAAAAAAAGAGATGATTTTGTTGAAGAAATTGAATACTAGGGGTTCGATTTAGGGTTTTATGAATTGGGAATGGCGGGAGAATGGAAAGGTGTATTGAAATGAGGGAGCGGGAATTGATTTGGGAAACAGATGCGTTGAGGTGGATATATATATATATATATATATATATATATATATATATATATATATATATATATTATTAAGGATAATTATAGGGAGCATAGTTTATTTTTTTATTATTATTTTTTTAAATTAAATATTTAATAATATGATAATGATTATTTTTTAAAATATTTTTTATTTTAAAATAATTATTTTTAATATCAACATATTAAATAATTTAAAATAAAAAATATATTTTTAAAAAAATACTTTTAAAATATAAAAATAAACAAAATTTTTATCTTCAATCCAAACTTTCAATCAAACAAAATAACTAAATTATCCTCCTTTATATCATATCTGAAATTAACGAAAACAATAAATTGGATATTCTCTCTTCAAATCACGATTTATCTCGTTTTCAAATATTATGTTTTTCTCCATTGTCCCAACAATGGTTTCATGGATCTAGTGCATTTTGCTTAATTTGATAATTATTAATTATATTTGTTTTTTTTTTCAAAACCTTAAAAAAAACTTCAAATTGATTTCAAAACTCATTTTTTTCCTTCAAAAGCTTCAAGAAAATCGTGAATGATTCACATACTGTGATAATCTATTAATTACTAAACCCATTGTTGGCAAGATGAAGAAGCTCAAAGAAGCTTTAATACATGTGGATTGCAAGACTTCTGATTTGATTTTTTTTTCAGCGACGAATTCTTCCTGAAAGGCGATGAACAAGAAGAACAGTATTGGCAACAACAACGACAAGAGGGAAGCAACATGCTAGGCGTTAATGGCTAAACTGTTGTGGAGATTGCTCGAGCAACCAAAGCTCTGGTTATTGGGCGAGAGAGCTCCGAAGAACAAGGGTAGCTATGAGGTAAGCAAATTCGAATGGTTGATCATATGTCTAAATCAATAATTTTAAACATTGCTTTGTGTTCATTTCAAGTTATTCAACTCTTCCATTTGTCTTTCGTCATTAGAATATAATGGCTTCAATTATTTTTTTGTGGGTTTGCTGGAGATTTAAAGGAAAAAAAATAATTAAAATGGCCATGAGATTTCATATTTAAATAAGGAAGGGCTCGTTGAGGAGGCCACTTTTGTTGTTTGCACTTGATATCGTTACGGAACATGGTGTAATTTTTATTTTTTAAAATTTTAATTTTTTATAAAAAAATTAAGATTTTTTTATATGATTTGGATTGTTTTAATGTGTTGATTTAAAAAATAATTTTTAAAAAATAAAAAAATATTATTTTAATATATTTCAATATAAAATATATTTTATAATTATATTTTCAAACAGGTTTTAATCTAAAGAGATTTGTTAGGTTTGGGTTTCCGGAATTTAGGAAGCAAAAAACGATTCCTTTTTATTTTGAGCCCATTACGGCTTTGCATTTTCTTTGACGACCGAGTTTTAAATAACTCACAGATTTCTTTGTTTTTGGAATCTCACAGGACTCCTACTTTTTATTATATAATTGAGTCAAGTTTGTCACTATATGAAATGATAGTTTTCAAAAACATTTAAAGTTCGTTTATCTATATAAAATGATTTGATGTTACCATTTTATAAAATCACTTAGACTTCATCACTTTATAAAAAAAATTATTTTTAAAGATACTTTAATTTTATCATTCTATAAAATAATCAATTGTTGAACACTAAGTGTTCTGGACTAATTCAAAGCTAAAATATTGTATTGAAAACGTGACAGTGAAGCTAAAGCTTTACAACAAGAAAAACATGGAATTGCAACTCTGTATATTTCATTAAGAGAAGTTCAACTTAAATAGAAATACAAATAACAGGTAAGTAGAAAAATATGCAGCATCTAACCCATGACTAACTGTCACCTAGTCAGCTGGGATTTTCCTAAGGAATAGGTAAACAATTGACTGGTTCCTGGTAAATAGGAACTTATTCAAATACAGAGTAAATCAAATAACAAATAAACAATAAACATTTAACACCCTTCCTTAAACTGATTGCTGCAAAGAAACAGTTTAAGATGGTACTACTATGGAGATTTCATCATGGCACTTTTATTAAACAAATAACATAGCTGTTGTCATCAATTTTCTTGCTCAAGAACCTGAAATGATCACATTCCAAGTAAATTACGCAGTTTTTCAAATGCATCCAACTTCAGTGCCTTTGTCATGATGTCTGCGATTTGATCTTCACTTTGGCAGTAAACCAATTCGATGGTTCCTTCATTTGAAAGATCACGAAGGAAATGATATCGCACATTTATGTGCTTGCTTCTCCCGTAAAGGACTGGATTTTTAGAAAGCTTGATTGCTGAGCTGCTGTCACAGTGAATTATTGTAGGATCATGTTGCTGAAAATGCAGATCATCAAGAATTCTTCTCAACCATATTGCTTGACATGCTGATGTTGTTGCGACTATGAACTCTGCTTCGGTTGTGGATAGAGTAACCACCTGTTGTTTTCTTGAAGACCAAGACACAACACCTGAATTCATCATGAACACGCTTCCTGAAGTGCTTCTCCTGTCGTCTAAATCACATGCGTAATTGCTGTCAACATAGCCAATGAGTCTTGAAGCTTCTCCTTTCTTATAGTGTATACCGAAATCAGTTGTTCCCTGTAAATAACGAAACACTCTCTTCGCAGCTTGGGAATGCAGAATTGTTGGTGATTCCATGTACCTGCTAAGAAGACTCACTGCACACATAACATCCGACCTAGTAGCTGTTAAGTACATTAAGCTCCCAACCATTTGTTTGTAATAAGTGCTGTCGATTCTTTGTCCATCAAGATCCTTATGTAGCTTTAGTCCTGGTTCAATTGGATTCTTGACTGGATTGCAATTTTGATAATGAAATCTTTCCAAGATCTCTTTTGCATATTTCTTCTGCGTAATGAAGATTCTAGTTGTTGATTGCATGACTTCAATTCCAAGGAAATAACGCATCATACCCAAATCAGTCATCTCAAATTCAGCTTTCATGGAGTCCTTGAATTCTTGAAGCAAAATCCCATCATTCCCAGTGTAAATAAGATCATCCACGTATAAACACACAAACAAGAATTTACCTCCACCTGCAGTTTTAACAAATAAAGTGTGTTCATGTGGGCATTTTCTGAAACCTGCCTTAGTGAAGAACGCATCTATACGACTGTACCAAGCTCTAGGAGCTTGTTTCAGTCCGTATAAAGCTTTGTTCAACTTGTAAACCTGCTCCTCATATCCTTGCTTCACGTATTCAGAGGGCTGATCAACATAAACTTGTTCTTCCAAGTCTCCATTCAGGAAAGCAGACTTTACGTCCATATGAAAAATAGGCCAAGTGTGCTGTGCTGCCAATGAAATTACAAGACGAATGGTATCATGCCTGACTACTGGGGCAAATACCTCATCATAATCGATGCCATGCTGCTGTTTGTAGCCCTTTACCACTAGACGAGCCTTGTGCTTGTCAATCTCCCCATTCTCATTTAACTTGGTTTTATAGACCCACTTTACACCAATGGTTTTTTGTCCTCTTGGAAGATCCACAAGTTTCCAGGTGTTGTTTTTGTTGATGGCATGAATCTCTGTGTCCATGGCTCTTCTCCATTTCTCCTCTTTTACTGCATCTTTAAATTTTATAGGATCAGAACCTGCAAATAAAGCAAACTGGGCAAAGGTATCTTCATCAGAAAATTCATTTCCATTGACATAGTCATTCATCCATGCAGGGGCTGTTCTTTGCCATTGAGGTATGTTGGATGTCCCTTCACCGTGTGGAACAATGGTTCCTTCATGTGAAATAGGAATTTGCAGCTGCTCTTCTGTGTGAATTTCACATTCAGGTGGCTGAATGTGAGATTCAATTCTGCGATCACCAATAAAAACCTCTTCTGTTCCGTAGCTTGCATCTTCATATAGGTCAGAATCTTGAAACAGATTTGCATCTGTTCTCTTCCAATCCCATGTGTTTTCTTCATCGAACTGAACATCACGACTGATGACTATGTTTTTGGTGATTGGATTAAAAAGCTTGTAAGCTTTTGATTCCTCACTAACTCCAAGAAATACACACTTTACTGTCTTGTCATCCAGTTTTGTTCTTTTGGCATCTGGAACATGTGCATATGCTATGCACCCAAAGATTTTGAAGTGATCAACCGTAGGCTTAGATCCACACCAGGCTTCTGTTGGTGTAATATTCTTTACAGCAAACGTAGGGCAACGATTCAATATATGAACACTCCATTTAACTGCTTCAGGCCAGAAACTCTTCGATATTTTTCCCTTCAGTAACATACTACGAACCATGTTTATAATTGTACGATTTCTTCGTTCCGCCACCCCATTCTGTTGTGGTGAATATGCTGCTGTAAGTTGCCTTTTTATTCCATGCATTTCACAGAAATTTACAAATTCATGTGAAGTAAATTCACCACCACGGTCTGTTCGAAGGATTTTAATGGGATTACCACATTCCTTTTCACTATGAGCTTTAAATTTCTTGAACACAGTAAAAGCTTCAGACTTATCTTGCAAGAAGTAAACCCATGTCTTTCGACTGCAATCATCTATAAAGGAGATAAAATACCTCTTGTTGCCATTTGAGGTTGGATTAATTGGTCCACAGATGTCCGAGTGAACCAAATGAAGAGTTTCTTCAGCTCGCCAAGCTTTTCCTTTTGGAAAGGAATCTCGAGGTTGTTTCCCCACAACACATTCCTTACATAATTCAGTAGGACAAGTGATTTTTGGAAGCCCAGTCACCATGTTTTTCTCTTGCAATGCCTTCAAGCCATCGAAATTTAGATGCCCATAACGATAATGCCATAACCAAGTTGAGTCATGCATTTTCGTTGAAAAACAGGTTTGAATTTGATCCTGCATGTATAATGGAAACATGCGATTGCTTGTCATTCTTGCTTCAGCAATTACTCCCTTCTCTGGATGATGTATTTTGCAACAACCTGCTGCAATGATTATTGTATATCCCTTCTCTTGCAATTGTTCCATGCTAATCAGATTACTCTTCAATTCTGGAATGTAGAAGACACTAGATATTGTCTGCACTGTGTTGTCTTTTGCATAAAATCTCACATTTCCCTTTCCCATGACAGTAATGAACATGTCATTCCCAAGCTTTACTGTATCTTTGTAATTTTCATCCAAACAAGAAAATAATTTCTTGTTTCCACACATGTGGTTGCTGCACCCTGAATCCAAATACCATTTGTCTGATTTGGATTCTTCTTCTTCAAGAAATGCCATTAAAAGCATTTCTTCTTCGGCTTCAGCTTCTACAAGATTCACCTTCTCTTCTTTATCTGTGCACTCATACTGATAATGACCATACCTGTGGCAATTATAGCATTGAACTCGTGATTTGTCAAATGGTTTTTGATCATAACCACGACCTCTTCCATCACGTCCTGTACCTCCTCTACCCCGGCTACGACCTCTTCCATATCCCCTTGAAGGTACTCCACCATTCATTGATACTTTCAGAACCTGTTCCTCAGGAATAATGCTCACCATCCGCTGCTCATGCAATAGCAATGAGCTTTGTAGCTCATCAATCGAAAGTTCTTCAATGTTGTGTGATTCTTCAATGGAGCAGACTACATAGTTAAACTTTGCAGACATTGATCGAAGAATCTTCTCAATTATCGTTACATCCTTCATTTTATCACCATGTATTCGCATTCTATTTGCAATTGCAAGAGTGCGTGAAAAATAATCATCGACTGACTCTCCAGTATTCATGTGGAGAATTTCAAACTCTTTGCGAAGAGTTTGAAGCTGCGCCCTCTTCACTTTTGTTGACCCTTGATACTTCTTCTTCATTGAGTCCCAAATCTGCTTGGATGTGTTCTTGTGGAGAATGGTCTCTAAAATCCCCCGATCAATTGCTTGGAACAAGTAATTTTTTGCTTTAAGATCCTTCAGTTTCTGATCTTCAAGAATCTTGGTTTGTGCGTCTGTCAGCACACTTCCAACTGTTGGTTCATTGATTCCTTGTTCCACAAGACTCCAATACTCCTTTGACCTCAAGAAATTTTCCATCAGCATACTCCAATGGTCATAATGACCATCAAAGCGTGGGATTGCAGGTTGCACGTAATTATTTTCTGATGCCATGTTCTTTGCTGCAGCAAAAGGCGCAAAACTCACAAACTCACTATCTCTCTTTTCCCTGTGTTTCCCAGTGTTTCTCTCAATCTCACCAGTGTTTCTCTCAATCTCACTCTCTCTCTTCCCTGTGTTTCCCTTAACTTTCTGGTTTGTCACACTCTCATACTCTCAAGCTCTGATACCACTTGTTGAACACTAAGTGTTCTGGACTAATTCAAAGCTAAAGTATTGTATTGAAAACGTGACAGTGAAGCTAAAGCTTTACAACAAGAAAAACATGGAATTGCAACTCTGTATATTTCATTAAGAGAAGTTCAACTTAAATAGAAATACAAATAACAGATAAGTAGAAAAATATGCAGCATCTAACCCATGACTAACTGTCACCTAGTCAGCTGGGATTTTCCTAAGGAATAGGTAAACAATTGACTGGTTCCTGGTAAATAGGAACTTATTCAAATACAGAGTAAATCAAATAACAAATAAACAATAAACATTTAACATCAATTTTAAAAACATTTTGAGTTAGTCATTTTTAAATTAATGTGTTGAAAAATACTTTGAGTTGGTCCTTTTATAAAATAATTATTTATAAAATATCATTTCGAGTTTTGATTATTTATAAAAAAATCATTGTAAATTCACCACTTTTTTAAATGATTATTTTAAAAATTATTTTGAGTTGGTTATTTTTTAGAATGATTATTTTAAAAAATATTTTGAGTTCATCATTCTATAAAATTATTATTTTAAAAATCATTTTGATTTCTTACTCTATATAATAATGGATTAAAAAATACCTCGATATCATTACTCTATAAAATAATTATTTTGAAAAACACTTATATTTTATCTCTTAAAATGCCAGGTTCAATCTTTATGTGAAATTGAACCACAAAAGACTCCTGAAAATTTATCTCCAAGAAGAATCGCCTATGTACGCATCTAAATTCCAAGCCAGTCTTTTAAACTTTTATAAAGTGGGTCGTCTTTCAATCATTTAAGTCAAATTCAAGATTTAATGAGGTTGGTAACCTCTCAATTTGATCATTTTCAAAAAATGAGGCTGATCACTTCAATCAATTTAAAAAATTTACAAGGTAGGTGGGCTCTCAATTTGATCAAATTAAAAAAAAAAAATTAGCGGAGTCACCTTTTGGTTGTGCTATTTTTTAAAGTTTTTTTATATATAAAAATATTATTTTTTCCTTACAAACGTACTAAATAAAATATATATAAAATATTTTGCATGAATTTTATACCATGTGCATTATAAAAAGGGGTATATGTCATAATCTAAACCCCGTTTTCAAAATATTTTTCAAAGATAAAAAAAACAAAAAACTCAAAAAGTATATTTTTAACGTATTTCAACCATTCTTATACTCATTTCATGATTTTGTTTTACCATTTTGCTTTTCAGATTCATGTTAATAATTTTTTTGAAAGTCCAAAATTCAAAAGAAAAAAAAACTTAAAGTGTAGGGTAAAATCTAAATTACATTTAGGGAAATTGAGAGTTTCTAAATTTGAGTGGAGCCAGACCTGGACGAAGGAACCGCAACTTCCATGGATGAAAATATTAAAATTCAACTCTAAACTATTTTTACTTTTGGTTTTGTTTTGAAGAATAAATAAATTATACGCTATCCCTTTAAATATTGCTAAATATATAAGCTCATCAAATAGCCAAGTTTTGCTCAATATATAAGGTAGTTGATTGTGAAGGGAGTTGACTAGCCTCTGAGATTAAAAATTGTGAAGGGAGTTGACTAGCCTCTGAGATTAAAAATTGTGAAGGGAGTTGATTAACCAATGAAAGTATGGAAAAAAAAATATTTAAACTTTAATGTCACACGGCTGATCTTCGGCTTGAAGGGTTTATATATATATATATATATATATATATATATATATATATATATATATATATATGTAATATTGAAGCTTAAGTTTTATAGCTTATTTAAGAATATGCTAGATGTTGTTTTTTAATGTTTTTTGTATTAAAAATAATAAATAAATATTAAATATTATTAATACAAAACTAAAAAATTCTATATTTTTGAAAAATGGGTTATATACATACAAATAAACACACCCTTAATCAAACCGGGCGTAGATATTTGAACAAATCCGCATTGCTTGTAATATTGTGTAAGCTAAAATTGATTTCTCATATGATAATTGAAAAGACTATATATATATATATATATATATATATATATCAACAAACTGCAATCCATAATTAATATAAATTTCTTCTTCTATATTCTTAATTTTAATGAAGATTTAATATATTTTTCCTGCCTATTTTTTTCCCTCCCTAAAACTTTGACAGTACATTTTTTCCAAAGAAACAAACACACCCTATAATCCTACATATCAACCAAATTTTAAAACCTTTGGCCTCCACCAAGAAATAACCCTCCACCCCCACCCCCACCCCCAAAATCACTTTGAGCGAATCGGTTCTTCCTCTATGGTCTCCAACAATGGCTTCTTCGACCTTGACATTGACATCCTATGGATAAGCTCGTGAGCAGAAACATCTTCTATTCCCTCCAAACTCAGCCTTGGAGCTTCATCGATATCATCTCTTTCCATATCTTGTGGAATCTCTACCTTTGATTCAGGCAAGACCCTCATGTTCCCTTTAGAAGCTCTTTTCACAACCGAGTTGGCAGTGACGAATAAAGCACCCATGTCACCAGCAGTGACTACAGAGTTCTTTTTACGCATCGGAAACATGACATACACGTCGGCCTTTCCAAGTTCATAATCTGCACTGAGAGGACAGAACCTTCTGCCTATTTTGAGGGACTTGGAGTTGACTATAAAGAAGTTTGGCGCCTCCAACATGAGCTCCGCTGCTTTTGTGGGTTGCTGGATCTTCTTGATTTCTCCCGTTGGGAGGATCACTTTTGTTGATTTTGACGAGTTCTTGAGCCCTTGTGGGTTCGACAAGGTGCAGGAAACGTAGTTCCCCATCAAGAACGCTGAGCAGAATCAAGAATTCAAGATATTAATTTAAAGAAGTTTTTTGAGCACTAGCAAGAGACACAAATCAACCCTTTTAAATACAACACTTGAATCAATCAAATGGAAACAAGTTGAACCTCCTAGTTAAGGGTGAATCTTTCAAAGAGTGACCAAGTTTGAGGGAGTAAACACCGGAGTTTTAAGAATTTGAAGAAGTAAAATGGATAGAGGGCTGAAGGGATGAAATTTGGAGAATGTCTACGGGGGAGAAGGGTGAAAAGGATGGTCGACGCCTTTATAGAGGGCAAAAGAAAAGGTCTAAATGATCAAAACAAAGAAAAGAGAAGGAGCCGTCGAAGATTCTAAGGACAGTTGTGTGTGTACACAGGTTGACATGGTATTGTATAATTTGCTAACGCGTTGGAGAAAAAGAGGGAAATAGCCTCGAGCTTAAAATATTTGACAGGGAGGTGATCCAATAATTTTGCTTTTCTTGATACTTTATATATATTTGCTGTGTGTTAGTGCGTGTTGAATTTGGATCCAGATTATTTTTTATTTAATAATTGCCTCAGCGGAGGAGAATTTCAGTTACTCTCCCAGAATATTTACCGAGCAATCTTTGGAAACAAATCGGATTAGGAGATAAGAAATCAAGGGAAGATCGATAAAGCAGTAAGATCGAGCTCATGAAGATCAGGGAATCAAAATTATAGGAGCATAATGTGAAGGGATTTAGCGAGAAAATGGAGCAATCAAGGAGAAATATTAGGGACAATTAATTTAGAGATCATATCATTTTTTATAATTAATTAATTGGAATATCATGATTTTGAAACCAATATTGTTGGTTTAAATTGCTCCTAAATTCCCATGTTTCATGATATAGACAAAGAAATAAAAATAAAAATAATCCATGATTAATTTTCCGCAGTGCACGAATAAAAGGCTTTCTTTTGTGGTTCCTAATCACACACCTTTCTCCTTCTTTTCGGATTTATATATATATATATATATATCAAAATTTAAGTGGTATTGTAGAAACAAATTTTTTATATAAGTTCTTTTATTTAGATATATGCGGTAATTATTTTTCATAAGATATCAATCCGTTAAAATTCATAAGATCTACAATTTTATCGTCTATGAATTGACAAATTAGTTATATGAAAATTTAACATGAGAAGTTTGTTAATTTGTAGATCATTTTTCTTCTTAAATAAGCTATTGATAAGTACACAAAATTAAAAACAAAAAAAGTTTGGACAGAACTATGACAGTTTGGGCAAGACCTAAAGGGAATGAATTTTTGTCCGAGCTTGGACATAATTTATGTCCCTTCTTGGAAAGGACCATTCTTTTTCTTTTCTTTTTTACCCTGCTAAACACACACGAGATTGTTTGTGAAGTGCAGAAGCCTCAACATCTTCATCACTATAAATTAATGAAAAAAAAATCATTTTCTTTATTAATAATATTCATTTTTCCCCATAAATCACGAGAAGATACCTGTAACTCTACGCACCACCAAATATTTACAATACAACCCTTCACACTTCACACAATACATTGATATAATTAAAGTATATAAATATTTCTTATTAAAATTTTCAGGCTCGTTCTAACCAATTCATTCAATAAATTAAAAATTCATATTATGTTATTTTTTTCTTTTTATATTTTACTAATTTAAGCATTGATTATACATAAAAACTTGTTTTTGCAAAAATAATCAAGTTCAAAGATAAAGCACATGCGCTTCAACTTAAGCTCTAGTTTGGTATTGCGTTCCAAACAAAGTTAGGTAAAATTTAAATTTTTTTATTTAAAATTAATTTTTTTATATTATAAAATTATTTTGATGTGTTGATATCAAAAATAATTTTTTTAAAAATAAAAAATATTATTTTAATTTTTTTCCAAACAAAAAACATTTAAAAAAACAACTATTATTATATTTTCAAACACCTTTAAAATCACAACTATGAAAAGCTCAATCCAATTTTAAAATTCTCATATATTCATTGGCTATTTATGATGTATATTAAATATTTTTAATCTCAAAAAATTGATATGATGGTTACATTGGTGTGCTTTCTTTCATTTATTGACTTCATAGATTTAAACCTCAAAACTAGCACACCATGAAATGTATCAAATGTATGACAGAGGAGATGCCCTTAAAATCATTTTAGTAGGAGATTTAGTTTTGCTCAATATATTAACTAGTTAAAAAAAACACCTTTTGTTTTCGAATAAAAAATATTAAAAGTGTCTAAATCTCAACAATTGTTCCGAACTTTCGTCGAACAATGTTGCTTTAGCACTCAGGATTGCTCTTACCAGAAAGAAAATGAAATGAAACTAAAATGAGCACCGATTTCATGTGAGACACTTTCCTTGAGTTTTCCATTTATTTCCTCACAGTGGGGACACCCTTCTCCACCTTTTTATATTACAAGTCAGCTTTGCTTAATGTTTGCGATTAATTATATATATATATATATATATATATAGAGAGAGAGAGAGAGAGAGAGAGAGAGAGAGAGAGTTATTTCCACAACAATGAGTTAGTGTACAAGTCTTTGTCGGTGTTGGTCACCCTTATAGCCAATCCACCGAAAAAATGTTGCAGCTCACCGTCATGTATATGCAAATCATGTTTTCAAACACCTTCGGTTTAATTATTGTTTATGTATTTCAATTAATTTATTGCTAATGAGTTCCATTGACGCACTATTGTCCTTTGTGATGGATTACTGTAGCAGCCTGCTTGTTTCTCTGTGTGGCTAACTGCGTTTTAAATTGCAGTTGCCACGTAAAAAGTATAAAAAGTTATGCTTTTTGTGGCAAACTCCAGTTGAAAACACAAAGTATACAAGTTGTTTTTTAAGGTAATTTTTTAGTTTTAAAAAATTATTTGTGAAATTAACATATTAAATTAAATAATATAAAAATAAAAAATAATTTTTTTTATTTTTTTTCAAAAATATTTTTAAAAAATAAAAACAAATAAACTCATTAACCCCAATTGGTGGAGAACTAGGAAGAATATAAATTGTTTTATGACTTTCTTCGCTCACATAAAATCATTTCGGCAGCCCCATCACATCATATGATACCATTTACTTGATTTGAGGTAGCAGATCCCATGTTACAAGATGCTTTACAAGATAGCAAGAATATAAATTGTTTTTGCATCTAAAACGAAGATGAACTGAGCCAAAAACATTTGATTCGGGCTATCTATATAAGATTTAAGAATGAAAAAGATTTGGTGTGTTGAGTAATCTACAGATCAATAATAAATTGTCTTAAATTAGATATATAAACCAAAACGTAATTACCCACGGAGTTTGTATCTATGTTTTCCAAATTTTAATTATCTTCAATCTAAAAATAAAAAAATCATTTCACTTTGGATAAAGGTTTAGCCCTTGAAGCCCATAATGTTTTCTTGGAGCAATATGTTTCTACAGGGAAGAATGGGCCTTAGAAGCCTCATTGTTCTAAGAGGTTGGATATTTGACCAAATAAGCCTACTGAAAACCATTGACAGATTCAATAGAACCACCAAAGAATAAATAATTCCTTAAGGTCCACAAAAAGACAGTGAACTGGCTGGCAGAAGCAGCCGCCATCAATAATTCACATCCGTAGTCTACTTGCCTACGGGTTTTTCACAAACAAGGATCTCTCCCTCCCTCCCTCCCTAGCTCTCTCCCCTGTCCTCTCTTCACCGCCATTTCTTGCTTTACTTCCATTTCCTACTTGTTTCTTGTTGCTAATTAAGACCCACAATTTAAATTTCCCGCAAATAGAAAACAAAAAAAGCTATGGCTGAGGCAGTTACTTCTGCACTTGTTAGCACCGTCTTGGGGAACTTGAACACCCTTGTGCTTGAAGAGCTTGGACTTGTTTTTGGCATCCAGACCGAGTTTGAGAAACTCGAGCGCACCTTCATGACGGTTCAAGCTGTCCTCAAGGATGCTGAGGAGAAGCAGTGGAAAGATGAGGCCATCAGGATTTGGCTGACACACCTCAAAGATGCTGCCTATGATGCTGATGATGTGCTGGATGAGTTCGCTATTGAAGCTCAGAGGCGCAGACAGCGAGGGGGTCTTAAAAACCGAGTAAGGTCTTTGTTTTCTCTTCATCAGAATCCACTTGTTTTTCGATTGAAAATGGCTCATAAGGTAAAGAAAGTAACAGAAAAGCTTGATGCCATTGCCAATGAGAAAAATAAGTTCATACTAACAGAGGGAGTTGGAGAGAACGAAGCTGATAGGTTTGATTGGCGGATAACTAGCTCGCTTGTTAACGAATCAGAAATCTATGGAAGAGACAAGGAAAAAGAAAAGCTGATCAGTTTGTTGCTCGCCAATTCAGATGACCTCTCTGTCTGTGCACTATGTGGCATGGGGGGCCTGGGGAAGACAACACTTGCTCAATTAATCTACAACGATGCAAGTGTGAAAGGGCATTTTGATTTGAGTATCTGGGTTTGCGTATCTGTTGATTTCGACATAAGGAGGCTATCAAGAGCCATCATAGAGTCCATTGAAGGCAACCCTTGTACCATTCAAGAGCTGGACACTTTGCAACGACGCCTACAAGAAAAGTTGATTGGAAGGAGGTTTTTGCTTGTGCTGGATGATGTTTGGGATCATTACCATGAAAAATGGAATGCATTGAAAGATGCATTGAGAGTTGGGGCTAGAGGATGCGCTGTTATAATAACAACTCGTCTAAAGCAGGTTGCTGATAAAATGGCTACTATTCCTGTTCACCTAATGGGAAGATTGTCGGAAGATGATTCGTGGCTTCTGTTTGAGCGTCTTGCATTTGGAATGAGAAGAAGGGAGGAGTATGTGCACCTAGAAAGTACTGGAAAGGCGATAGTCAATAAGTGCAGTGGCGTTCCTTTAGCTTTAAAGGCAGTGGGGAGCTTCATGCGCTTCAAGAGAAATGAACGAGAGTGGTTATCTGTCAAAGAAAGTGAGATTTGGAATCTACCAGACGAAGGTGGCACAATTAAAGCTGCCTTGAAGTTAAGTTATAACAATTTGCCGCCCCATTTAAAGCAATGCTTTGGATTTTGTTGTATGTTTCCGAAGGATTATGTCATGCAGAAAGACCAGTTAGTAAGGCTCTGGATGGCCAACGGATTTATTGATCCTGAAGGGCAAATGGATTTGCACGAGACGGGTTACGAGACTTTTGATGACTTGGTTGGGAGATCATTTTTTCAGGAGGTCGAGGAGGATGGCTTGGGAAACATAACTTGCAAAATGCATGATCTTGTCCATGATCTCGCAAAATCAGTTATGACAGGAGAATGCTGTTTGATCGAGAAGAATAGGAGACCTAGAATTCCTAAGACAGTTCGTCACATAACTTTTCTTGATAGAAGTCTTTGTTATTATGACAAGGAACCTGTCAAGAAGAAATCATTGCGGTCGCTGGTATCCTTTCAGGACGATTACTACCCGAGTGACTCGATTGGTGCTCTTTTTTTAAACATGTCTGCACAAAAGAAACTACGGACGTTGAATTTAAGCAATTTCTGGTTTCGAAAATTGCCAGAGCCGATTGGTAATTTGCAACATCTAAGGTATCTAGACGTCTCTTTCTCTTCAATCCAAAAACTACCTGAATCAATCAGCTCTCTTCAAAACTTGCAGACCCTAAATTTAAGTAACTGCTCTCGGCTTTATATGCTACCAAAAAGGATGAAGGACATGAAAAGTCTCATGTATCTTGAGCTCACAGGTTGTGATGCGCTTCAATGTATGCCTTCCGGGATGGGACAACTGGCTTGTCTGCGGAAGCTTGGCATGTTCATTGTGGGTAGAGAGGCTGGTCATCACATAGGGGAGCTGCAAAGACTGAATTACATTGGGGGTGAATTGAGCATCAAGGATCTAGGTAACGTCCAAGGTTTCACAGATGCACAAAATGCTAATTTGATGAGGAAGACAAATCTTCAATCATTGAGTTTGTCTTGGCGAGAAGACGGCAGCAGCAAAATCAGTGAGGCAAACAGTGAAGATGTTCTTTGTGCTCTTGAACCCCATTCTAATATGAAGAAATTACAGATAAGCGGATATCGAGGATCCAAATTTCCAGATTGGATGATGGAGTTGCGTCTACCAAACCTGGTGGAGATTTCACTAGAATCGTGCATGAATTGTGAACATCTTCCTCCTTTTGGGAAACTGCGGTTTCTTAAGCATCTTCAATTGAAGAGAATGGACACTGTGAAGTGTATTGGCAGTGAGATGTATGGAGATGGAGAGAATCCATTTCCATCATTAGAGAGGCTGACTTTGGGTCCAATGATGAACTTAGAGGAGTGGGAAACAGATAGCATTGGTGGAAGGGAAATTTTCACTTGCCTTGATCAATTACAGATAAAAAAATGCCCCAAGTTGGTCGAGTTACCAATTATTCCGTCGGTGAAATATTTAACGATTGAGGACTGCGCTGTAACTTTGCTGAGGTCAGTTGTGAATTTCACTTCTATTACCTCCCTTCGAATTGAGGGCTTCGATGAATTGGCAGTTCTTCCTGATGGACTGTTGCAAAACCATACATGCCTTCAAAAGCTGTCAATTACGAAGATGAGAAGCCTAAGGTCGCTGTCAAATCTGCTAAATAACCTATCTTCTCTTAAGCATTTGGCTATTTTGTATTGTGATAAACTTGAAAGCTTGCCAGAAGGTGTCCAGAACCTCAATTCTTTGGAGATGTTAATTATATATGGAATGCCAAAAATCACTGCACTGTCCGTTTTACCTTCATCTCTTGCTACCTTGCGGATTCTAAATTGTGAAGAACTTACCTCTCTATCTGAGGGACTGCAATATCTGACAGCACTCAAGGATTTAGAACTTTATAGATGTGTAAGGTTAAATTCCTTGCCAGAGACTATACGACATCTCACTTCTCTCCAGTCTCTAACAATCTCTTGTTGTACGGAAGTATCTTGTCTTCCAAATCAGATACGGCATCTCACATCCCTTTCAAGATTGCGTATCCATGGATGCTCTAATTTGATGTGTTTGCCAGAAGGGATAAGGAATCTCGAAATGCTCAAAGAGTTGGTAATTGAAGATTGTCCAAATTTGGAGAGACGGTGCAAGAAAAAAAAAGGAAAGGACTGGCCTCAGATAGTTCACATCCCTACCATCATCATTAATAACCAACTAGTACAGTCCTCGGAGACCTGAAGAATATATGTTTGCTCGGTACTTGTTAGGAATTCATTTGGCTAATATTATTGTGTATAATCTTTTTTCACCAAGTAATAATGGTTGTGGTGATCAAATAAAATGTAAAATTGTCATAATATTTTAGGGATGGTAACCAGTTTTAGATGAATAAGCGGTATCTGAGGAATTCTTTTTTCTTCAGTGTTGTTTTCTGCTTATTTACAGTCTATTATTGCTCAATAAAATTATGAATCTGATTTGAAAATTGATTTTAGTAGATATACTGCTATAATATAAACAAACTTCTTTTGTATCAATCCCTGTCTTTTGTGATTTTCACTTGAGCTTCTAATGGTGGAATCAGGGCAGGCAGGCAATGTCCACTGAGGAATCTTCAAAATGAAGAGAGCCTGAACTTTGTTGCATATAACACAAATATGTTTGAATTGATTGAAGCATTGCATCGCTGGGGAAACTCGCACTTGATGTATCAATGTCTATTTAGGATCTACATTCCAGAATATGAATCTTGAACGTGTTGAAAGTTGTAGCATGTTGCCACAAGAAATCAGTTTTACATTGGTACGAATGATCTTTGCTGTGAATTTTTGTTGCTTCTACTTCACAATGAAGTTTGATTAGGCTCTTTTTTTTTCTTTTTTTTGTGCTGATCTCAAGCCCAACAGTATAATTATTGAACAAAAGGGATGCTTAAAAAGATAATCTTGGTCTAGAGCTGATATTTGGTCTTCTGAGCCACTATTTCACAAACCAAGAAGACAAAAAAGTATTATTTAGAGTTGGAATTTTATTGCCAATTGTAAAAAGCAAGTGCTAGAATGATTTATATGTTTAGTCCTTCAAAGATTTCATGTGTTCCACTTGTTAATTGGGAAATAATGGTAACCTAGAGTGGACTAATTTCGACCAAATAATGGTAATTTATACTTAATTTCTCGGTAACTTGATGTATAATTTCATATAATTGTGTTTCTTCATTTAAGTCTACCAATTGTGAATTTCTTTTAGAGCAGAATTTCTCTTCCTGTTCCAACCCATGCAGACCTTAAGCTTGAAGATTCCTCGAGAACAGTACAGTAAAGGAGTTTCATGTAATGCAGTTGATGGAACTTACTTTGATGGAGCTGAGATGATGAGTTTGAATTCATAAAACATGTATTGTTGATGATCTTTGGCTTCTCTGTAACGGTAATAACCACTGTGTTTATATCTCATCGGAAAACTAGCTAGCTAGATTATGGCTGCTTGTCGGCAGAGCAGCAGGGCTATCATGGGTGAATATTGTGGCTTGTAGTCTTCTTCCCATTGTAAATCTGCCCCATCTACTTGGGGGGGAAGTATGGTATCTAACCATACCTGTTGGTATATATTTGATTATGGTGATGATGACTATTATGGTTATTAAAATTGATTTTTTTAATGATTTCATAATCATTTACATGCTTGTTAAGGAAATTATGAGATTAAAAAAAAAAAAAAAAACTCAGCAAAATTAGCTAGAATATGCCTGGTAGCCTACTGTAGAAGTTGAAAGGGAAGAGTCACCTTCCTTGTTGGCTTGCACTACGTCAGCTTGAACTAGAAATGGTATTCTGCGGTTGGGACGAGCTGAATCCGGCAATTTTATTAACAATACTCTAAGATACGAGAAAAGTACTGTAGCTTTTTCATGTTTTTATTTTCGTTTTGTTGAACTTACATATATTATAATTATAATAATATAATAATAATAACATATCTGTCATCTTCTTTCTTTTTTTTCGTTTTATTTGTTGTTTTTATTTTATTTTTTATTTTTTATGCTTTTATGGGTTTTTTTTTGTTTTTTTTTAATATTTTTTTCTTTTAATAAATTTGTTTTGTTTAATTTAGTTTGTTAATGTTAATTTTTTATTTAGTTATCATATTTTCATGACACGGATCCCGAGTTTGATAGGTCAACCTGGTTTAACGGGTTAACCCAAAATTTTTGTTTTTCTTCTTTTTCATTAATTTTTTTTGTTTAGTTTAGTTTGTTAATATTAAATTTTTTTCTATTTAATTATCAGACTTTTATGATACGTATCCCGGGCTTGATGGGTTAAACCGTTAATTTTTTTTTCTATTTAGTTATCAAACTTTCATGATGCGAATCCCAAATTTGACGGGTTAGCCCGGTTTTAAGGGTTAACCCAGTTAATTCGGATTTTTTTTCTTCATTAGTTTTTTTTCTTCCTGTTTGTTTTTCTTTCTTTTCTTTATTAATGTTATTATTAATATTATAAATATTATTATTGGGTTGGGCGTTGCAGTCAAACCCAAGATTTTTAGATATAATTTTTTAAAAACCTTAACACTTTTAAATTTTAATTTTTTTTAATATTTTTTTATGTAAAACAATTAATCCGTAATTTCGCAAAGGGAAAGAAGTTTTGTCCGAGCTTGGACATAATTGATGTCCATTCTTGGAAAGGATCATTCTCTCTTCTTTTTTGACCCCGCTCAAACACACACCTCAACTACTTTTGAGTTGTCGAGAAGTTAAATCAGCGTTGCGCATAGCCCGTGCGCACCTCCATCCATACAAATTGTTCGCGCAGTGTAGAAGCATCAACACCTTCATCACTATAAATTAGTGAAAACAATTAATTTCTTTATTAATAATATTTATGTTTCTACAGAGAAACGTGGGCCTTAGAAGCCTCATTGTTCTAAGAGGTTGGATATTTGACCAAATAAGCCTACTGAAAACCATTGACAGATTCAATATCTTTATTTTCGTTTCGTCGAACTTATAAATCTTATAATTATAATAATATAATAATAATAACATATCTGTCTTCTTTTTCTTTTCTTTTTTTTTTCATTTTCATTTTTTTTGTTTTATTTGCCCTTTTTAATTTTTTTTGTTTTTTATGCCTTTATGGGTTTTTTTTTATTATTTTCTTTTAATGAATTTGTTTTGTTTAATTTAGTTTGTGAATGTTAATTTTTTTATTTAGTTATCATATTTTCATGACACGAATCCCGAGTTTGACAAGTTAACCTGGTTTAACGGGTTAATCTAAAATTTTTGCTTTTCTTCTTTTTCATTAATTTTTTTTGTTTAGTTTAGTTTGTTAATGTTAAATTTTTTTCTATTTAATTATCAGACTTTCATGACACATATTCGGGGTTTGACGAGTTAAACCGTTATTTTTTTTTTTTTCTATTTAGCTATCAAACTTTCATGACGCGAATCCTAGATTTGACAAGTTAGCCTGATCTGAAGGGTTAACCTAGTTAATTCAGATTTTTTTTTTTACTTTTCTTCATTAGTTTTTTTTTCTTCCTATTGGTTTTTTTTTTCATTTTTTTTATTAATTTTATTATTAATATTATAAATATTACTCTTAAGTTAGGCGTTGCAGCCAAACCCAAGAGTCTTAGGTATAGTTGTACAAAAAAACCTAACACTTTTAAATCTTAGTCTTTTTTAATATTTTTTATGCAAAAAAATTAATCCGTAACATCACATGAGTAATGTAACACCCTCAAATTATGATGTCATGAAATCTCAACCATTTCTTTACTAATATCAAGTATTGAATAATATGTCGAAGATTGTGGGAATTTTTTTCTTTTTTTGAAAATTTCGGCAGAGTTTCCTTTGTTTTCTGATGTTACCAAGTTATCGACTATACTTCATTCAATCACAATACTCAAAACTTTCATTTTGATCCAACCATCCTGGATCATATCTCATCTCATCTCATCTCATCATACAATATTCCACATAGTTATACTTCATTGTATTTTCTCAACCTTACATCATCAACATATAAAACATTAATTACAAACAATTATAAATTCAAAAGATTCATATTGAACTAATTATCACATTAACATGCATCCATCTTTTAAACATGCATGATTATAATTAATAGATATTCTTTTCGAGTACTTTACTAATATTGATTCCTTACTCATACTTTTTAAATGTATAAGTACCAAAAGCAAACATCTCCATGACACATATATTACAATCTACGTATAATACAAATTACATATAAAGCAAATATATTACATCCCACAAAATAAACAGATTAAAACACAAAGCCTATATCTAATGCTCCGCATCACTTCGTGAACAACCTGTATACATAACATTAATAAGAAATAAGGAAGATAACACATTAAAAATGATAAAGCTATTATGTGCACAAGTCTTCAAAATACATCAACATTAATAACCCATTTATGATTTATTAATCTTATACTTATAAGACCTTTGTAACCAACACTCATTGTTTAATATATATATATATATATATATATATATATATATATATATATATAATTTGGTAATTCACAAATTTTACCTCGAACTCGACTAACCCTCTTAAATGGCCAATAATCAAACCGGTAATTCCATACGAATTACCCAACATCCGGCTATTCTCTATCAATAGCCAATATATAACCGGTAATTCCATACGAATTACCCAACATCCGGCTATTCTCTATCAATAGCCAATATATAACCGGTAATTCCATACGAATTACCCAACATCCAGTAATTCCATACGAACTACCCAACATCCGGCTATTCTCTATCAATAGCCAATATAACCGGTAATTCCATACGAATTACCCAACATCCGGCTATTCTCTATCAATAGCCAATATAACTGGTAATTCCATACGAATTACCCAACATCCCCATTATAATACCAACAGTTTCTTCTTCTACTTCTTCCATATCAACATGTCATAAACAACTCATAACTAATAATGAAACTTTGAATTTTAAAGAAAGAGATGAATCACCTACCGTCTGCTCGTGATGGCCCAGCTCCTCTTGCCTGATGCCCTACTCCCGAAACAACTCCTGAATAAATCAAATTGTACTACATTATTATTTCTCCTACGTGCCTAAATTTGAAGCACATAATATTTTTATTTATTTATTTAATTGGGGTTTACACCAAAATTTTCATTCATTTATCACTTCATTTTCAACATATAGTTTTAATTAATTTTCTTCTTTTACTTCACTTAAAGAATTTTCCCATGAACTATTCCACCATTTATTTATTCCTTCTTTTTACATTCTCATGATGTTTCTTCACTTGTTCATATTTTGAATACTTCACATAAGATAAAGAACATCATTTCTCAAACAAAAAAACAATCAAAACTTCATCCCTATATTTCCTCATCCTTAATTACAAGTTCTTTTCTTCAAAATTATTCAATTTCTTTCTTAATTGCTACTTACATTCACTATTTCTATACTATTCTACCTCAATTCCATCATGTTTACTACTTTTCTCAAAACCCCCAAATTCTCATAAGAACCTTAATTTAACAAAAATCAAGAATATAAGAAATTAAGTCAAATTTAATTGTCATGGTTTGATAACTTACTCAAATAAACCCAAAAACACTTCATTCAAGTAATAATCTAAATTTTTCATGCTTACCAAGCTAAGTTCTCCCAACTTTTCTTCTCCTCCTAGTGTGGCCAACCCTCCTCACCTTTCTTATGTCTTCCTTCCCTTGATTCTTCCTTAATTTAATGTTCTAAGTCTTTCAATCTTACAAGTTTCAAAGCTCTCTCTCACTTTTTCTTGTTTTTCTCTTGATTTCTCACGTCCTTCTCTTATTGTTTTTTTTTCTTTCCACTTTTGTTACTGCCCAGTCGGCAGTTCATAATAAAAAGGGGCTGCCTTGTATTAGTTTTAATGGCAAATTACCATTTTATCCTTAATGAGCCTTTTTGCTTCCATTTGACGGTCTTTATTCTTTGCTAGTACTACCGAGCTCTGTTCATCCTAAAATTTTAACCAGATTTTATTCAATATATTTTAAGGTTTCTCATAAAATTTCAGCTCAATCTGATGGCCGGATTTAAAATTACGCCCAATAACGTAAAACTAGTCAAATTGTGATTTTTCGTCAACTTTTCTGAATTTCTCTAAAAATTCTGAAATTTTAACCCAAGCTAAGGCATCATATTATAAGGCTCCACGCAAATTTTTAGAATTTTCTGATAACCCGATCGAGAGTTATGAATTTTTTTTCTTTTTGTTTTACATGAAACTAGTCAATTTATAATTTTTCGCCTAGAGGTTTTACAAGTAATGTAACTAGTTTGTTATAGTGATTGTATTATATAGTTATTAGTTGTAGGGTATGGTATATTGTGGGTTGCACCTATAATTGTTTTTTGCACTAAAAAAAATTCAAGTCATGATAATTTTTTTTAGTAACCAATGGGTTAGTATTTAAATCTCTTGACTCGTCTTCTTATTTATACTCAATAAAATAAAATAAAATATCATGAAAGTAAACCTCTTATACTCATAATTAATTTAATTAAAAATAAAATATTTATGAAAAAAATAAATTTAATAAAAAGAAAAAAAATAAAAAGATTTGGATAACTCATATTATTTTCAAAATCAATGAAAAATCCTAAAGGAAGCAATTAAAAAAATTAACCGAGCCCAATCTTCAATAAATAAATTTTGAAAGATGAAATAAAAAAAAAAACATGAGCTAAAAATATCATGAAGTAAGTATTCCATGCTTATATTAATCAATTAATTATAAAATATATCTTTTAAAAAAATTAAATTTAACAAAGAAAAACAAATAAAAAAACTCAAAATAACATGAGTTATTTTTGAAATTAGTGAAAAATCATATAAGAAGCAAGTAAAAATATTAATAGAGCTTAATCTCTAATTCAATAAATATTTTAAATTTAATAAAACATGAATTTTTTTTAAAAAAACCTTGAGCAAATCTCATAAATGTTGTGAGTTGCTGTTTTTGTGGGTTGCTGGATCTTCTTGATCTCGCCCGTTGGGAGGATTACTTTTGTTGATTTTGATGAGTTCTTGAGCCCTCGTGGGTTCGACAAGGTGCAAGAAACGTATTTACCGAGGCAATCCTTGGAAACAAATCGGATTAGGAGATAAGAAATCAATGGAGGATCGCAGTAGGATCGAGCTCATGAAGATCAGGGAATCAAAATTAAAGGAGCACAATGTGAAGGGATTTAGCGAGAACATGGAGCAATCAAGGAGAAATATGAGGGACAATTAATTTAGGGATATCATTTTTTTAATAATTAATTAATTGGAATATCATGGTTTTGAAACCAATATTGTTGGTTTAAATTGCTCCTAAATTCCCATGTTTCATGATATAGACAAAGAAATAATAATAAAAAAAAACATCTATTATTAATTTTCATCAATGCACGAATAAAAAAATCTTTCTTTAGGGATTTATATATCAAAATTTAAGTGATATTGTAGAAATAAATTTTTATATATAAGTTTTTATACAAACATATTTGGTAATTATTTTTCATGAGATATCATTTATTTAAAATTCATAAGATCCACAATTTATCGTCTATGAATTGACAAATTAGTTACATGAAAATTGAAAATCAGCGTTGCGCATAGCCCACTGCGCACACTTGCGCACCTCCATCCATACAGATTGTTCGCGCAGTGTAGAAGCATCAACACCTTCATCACTATAAATTATTGAAAACAATTAATTTCTTTATTAATAATATTTATGTTTCTACAGAGAAACTTGGGCCTTAGAAGCCTCATTGTTCTAAGAGGTTGGATATTTGACCGAATAAGCCTACTGAAAACCATTGACAGATTCATCAGAGCCACCGAAGAATAAATAATTCCTTCAGGTCCACAAAAAGACAGTGAAATGGCTGGCAGAAGCAGCCGCCATCAATAATTCACATCCGTAGTCTACTTGCCGATGGATTTTTCACAAACATAGGCCCCTCCCTCCCTAGCTTAGCTCTCTCCCCTGTCCTCTCTTCGCCACCATTTCTTGCTTTACTTCCATTCCCTCCTTGCTTCTTTCTGCTAATTAAGACCCACAATTTAAATTTCCCGCAAATAGAAAACAAAAAAAGCTATGACTGAGGCAGTTACTTCTGCACTTGTCACCACCATCTTGGGGAACTTGAACACACTTGTGCATGAAGAGCTTGGACTTGTTTTTGGCATCCAGACCGAGTTTGAGAAACTCAAGCGCACCTTCATGAAGGTTCAAGCTGTCCTCAAGGATGCTGAGGAGAAGCAGTGGAAAGATGAGGCCATCAGGATTTGGCTGACAGACCTCAAAGATGCTGCCTATGATGCTGATGATGTGCTTGATGAGTTCGCTATTGAAGCTCAGAGGCGCGGACAGCGAGGGGGTCTTAAAAACCAAGTAAGGTCTTTGTTTTCTCTTCATCAGAATCCACTTGTTTTTCGATTGAAAATGGCTCATAAGGTAAAGAATGTAAGTGAAAAGCTTGATGCCATTGCCAAGGAGAAAAATAAGTTCAGACTAACAGAGGGAGTTGGGGAGAACGAAGCTGATAGCTTCGATTGGCGGATAACTAGCTCGCTTGTTAACGAATCAGAAATCTATGGAAGAGACAAGGAAAAAGAAGAGCTGATCAGTTTGTTGCTCGCCAATTCAGATGACCTCTCTGTCTGTGCAGTATGTGGCATGGGGGGCTGGGGAAGACAACACTTGCTCAATTAGTCTACAACGATGCAAGTGTAGAAGGGCATTTTGATTTGAGGATCTGGGTTTGCGTATCTGTTGATTTCGAAATAAGGAGGCTATCAAGAGCCATCATAGAGTCCATTGAAGGCAGCCCTTGTACCATTCAAGAGCTGGACACTTTGCAACGACGCCTCCAAGAAAAGTTGATTGGAAGGAGGTTTTTGCTCGTGTTGGATGATGTTTGGGATCATTACCATGAAAAATGGAATGCATTGAAAGATGCATTGAGAGTTGGGGCTAGAGGATGCGCTGTTATAATAACAACTCGTCTAAAGCAGGTTGCTGATAAAATGGCTACTATTCCTGTTCACCTAATGGGAAGATTGTCGGAAGATGATTCGTGGCTTCTGTTTGAGCGTCTTGCATTTGGAATGAGAAGAAGGGAGGAGTATGTGCACCTAGAAAGTACTGGAAAGGCGATAGTCAATAAGTGCAGTGGCGTTCCTTTAGCTTTAAAGGCAGTGGGGAGCTTCATGCGCTTCAAGAGAAATGAACGAGAGTGGTTATCTGTCAAAGAAAGTGAGATTTGGAATCTACCAGACGAAGGTGGCACAATTAAAGCTGCCTTGAAGTTAAGTTATAACAATTTGCCGCCCCATTTAAAGCAATGCTTTGGATTTTGTTGTATGTTTCCGAAGGATTATGTCATGCAGAAAGACCAGTTAGTAAGGCTCTGGATGGCCAACGGATTTATTGATCCTGAAGGGCAAATGGATTTGCATGAGACGGCGTACAAGACTTTTGATGACTTGGTTGGGAGATCATTTTTTCAGGAGGTCAAGGAGGATGGCTTCGGGAACATAAGTTGCAAAATGCATGATCTTATATATGATGTTGCAAAATCAGTTATGATAGAAGAATGCTATTTGATCGAGAAGAATAAGAGACCGAGAATTCCTAAGACGGTTCGTCACATAACTTTTCTTCATGATAGTCTTTGTTATTATGACAAGGACCTTGTCAAAGTGCAATCATTGCGGTCGCTGATTACCATTCAGGAATGTTTGTTCCCGAGTGGCATTAGTGGTGCTCTTTTATTCAAGGTGTCTTCACAAAAGAAACTACGGACGTTGAATTTAAGCTGTTTCGCGTTTGAAAAATTGCCAGAGCCAATTGGTAATTTGCAACATCTAAGGTATCTAGACGTCTCCTACTCTTCGATCCAAAAACTACCTGAATCAATCAGCTCTCTTCAAAACTTGCAGACCCTAAATTTGAGCAACTGCTCTCGGCTTTATATGTTACCAAAAAGGATGAAGGACATGAAAAGTCTCTTGTATCTTGACCTCACAGGTTGTGATGCGCTTCAATGTATGCCTTCCGGGATGGGACAACTAACTTGTCTGCGGAAGCTTGGCATGTTCATTGTGGGTAAAGAGGCTGGTCATCACATAGGGGAGCTGCAAAGACTGAATTACATTGGGGGTGAATTGAGCATCAAGGATTTAGGTAACGTCCAAGGTTTCACGGATGCACAAAATGCTTATTTGACGAGGAAGACAAATCTTCAATCACTGAGTTTGTCCTGGCGAGAAGACAACAACAGCAAAATCAGTGAGGCAAACAGTGAAGATGTTCTTTGTGCTCTCGAACCCCATTCTAATATGAAGAAGTTAGAGATAAGCGGATATCGAGGATCCAAATTTCCATATTGGATGATGGAGTTGCGTCTGCCAAACCTAGTGGAGATCTCACTAGAATCGTGCATGAATTGTGAACATCTTCCTCCTTTTGGGAAATTGCAGTTTCTTAAGAGTCTCCAATTGAAGAAAATGGATGCTGTGAAGTGTATTGGTAGTGAGATGTATGGAGACGGAGAAAATCCATTTCCATCATTACAGAGGCTGACTTTCGGTGAAATGATGAACTTAGAGGAGTGGGAAACAAATACCAAGGGTGCAAGTGAAACTCTCACTTGCCTTCATGAATTACAGATCAGAAATTGCCCCAAGCTAGTTGAATTACCAGTTATACCGTCGGTCAAAGAATTAACTATTGAGGAATGCAGTGTAAATTTGCTGAGGTCAGTTGTGAATTTCACTTCTATGACCTCCCTTCAAATTGAGCGCTTCGATGAATTGACAGTTCTTCCTGATGGACTGTTGCAAAACCATACGTGTCTTCAATCCTTGTTATTTGGGGGGATGACAAGCCTGAGGTCGCTGTCAAATCAGCTAAATAACCTATCTTCTCTAAAGAGTTTGAGTTTTATGTTTTGTGATGAACTTGAAAGCTTGCCAGAAGGTGTCCAGAACCTCAATTCCTTGGAGGCGTTATTTATTGGTCGAGTGCCAAAAATCACTACACTGCCTGGTTTGCCTTCGTCTCTTGATAGCTTGGTCATTTTAGAATGTCAAGAACTTACCTCTATATCCGAGGGACTGCAACATCTGACAGCACTCAACGACTTTCATCTTGCTGGATGTCCAAAGTTAGATTCCTTACCAGAGAGTATCCAGCATCTCACTTCTCTCCGATCTCTAGCAATATTTTCTTGTGATGGATTATCTAGTCTTCCAAATCAGATACGGCATGTCACATCCCTTTCGAGATTGCGTATCGGTTACTGCTCTAATTTGATGTCTTTGCCAGAAGGGATAAGGAATCTCGAAATGCTCAGAGAGTTGGAAATCACAAAGTGTCCAAATTTGGAGAGACGGTGCAAGAGAGAAAAAGGAAAGGACTGGCCTAACATAGCTCACATCCCTACCATCATCATTAATGGCCAGCTAATACAGTCCTCGGAGACCTGAAGAAAATATGATTGCTTGGTACGTGTTGGGACTTCATTTGTCTAATATCCTCATGTAAAATTTGGAATATTTCTTCACCAAGTACTAATAGCTGTGGTGATCAAATAAAATGTAAATTGTTATAAGATTTCAGGGATGGTAACAAGTTTTAGATGAATAAGCCGCAGATGAGGAATTCTGTTTCTCTTTAGTGTTGTTTTGTGCTTATTTACAATCTATTATTGCTGAATAAAATTATGAATCTAATTTGAAGATTGGTTTTAGTAAATATACTGCTATGATGTAGACAAACCTCTTTTATATCAATTCCTGGCTTTTGTGATTTTCACTTGAGCTTCTAATGGTGTAAGCAGGGCAGGCAGGCAATGTCTACTGAGGAATCTTCAAAATCAAGAGAGCCTGAAATTTATGTAAAATATTATTTTAATATATTTTTTAAAAATATTTTGTAAAAACTTACTACCACTCCTAAAACCCCCCAAAAAATTATGCTTTTTGTGGCTAACTCTAGCTTGAAAGATGGCTGGCCATCTAAGTAAATATACAAGGTTTTTTTTTTTCCAGAGATATTTTAAAATAATTTATTTTTTAATTAAAAAATTATTTTTAATACAGGTATATTAAAATATATAAAAATTAATTTTAAAAAAAATTAATCTTTTTAAATATTTTTAAAATACAAAAATAATCTTGCACTTAATAAACACCAGGAAGAATATAAATGTTTTATGAATTTCTTAAAATTATGTTGACAAAATTCCATTTCGGCACCCCCATTATATGGTATCGTTTACTTGATTTGAGCTGGCAGATCCCATGTTACAAGATGCTTTACCCGGGGATAATGTGTTGGGAATCATAAATATTATTATTATTAGAAAATTAATAAAAATAAATGGATATATTAATAGAAATATTCTATTGATAAATTGCAGTGAATTTTACTAATAAAAATATTTTTATTAGTATATATATATAGAAAATTACCATGGAAAAATAAATAATTTAAACAAACTAAGAAAAAACGATGATGTGTCATTTATACCAATAGAATTATCGATAAAATTTATTGCATTGGTATAATTTGTTGGTAAAATTGCTGGTAAATTGTTAACATTATTTATCATGTCAATTATAAAGAAAGTCACCAACAGAAAAATTCATCTGTATTTTCTAGTGAGCTCCGAAACTGTTCACTTTTTAATTGCACTATTAATTATTATTTTTTACAGAAAAAATCACCGACGGATTGAAAAGTCATTAGTGTTATTTGACGGGTTTATGAAAAAATTCGATTAAATTGAAAATTTAAATTAAATATTACAGACAAAATCACTGACGGACTAAAAAATCATCGATGATATTTGACAATTTCTGAAAAGTTTTGATTAAATTAAAAATTTAAATTAAATATTGCAGACAAAATCACCAATGAAATGAATTAAAAATATTAATAGTTAATTATTTGTCGGTAAAACCAGTTGTAAAATGTCCAAATAAAAAGTCTAGAGTCTCTCGTCTCATAATAGACAAGCCTCCTTTCATCTTATTCTTCCTCCTCCTCTGTAAAAAAACATCAACATCCCATTCTTTCACTTCTCTTCTCTCTTGAACTTCTTCTCCATACTCAGTTATGTCTTTTTGTTTTCTTTTCTCTTCTCAATTTTTTTTAATTAATATACTTTATGAATTTATTTACGTTTTCTCTTCTCTCCTCAACTTCTTCTTCTCTTTTCCATGTTCAGTTATATCTTCTTCTTTTTTTTTTTGGTACAAATGATCCTTGCTGTGAATTTTTGTTGCTTATACTTCACAATGAAGTTCATCTTGGAGTTTGATTAGGCTCTTTTTGTTTTCTTTTTTTTTTTAGTAGTCTCAAGCCCAACAGTATAATTATTGAACAAAAAGGATGCTTAAAAAGATAATCTTGGTCTCGAGCTGATATTTGGTATTCTGAGCCACTATTTCACAAACCAAGAAGGAAAAAAGTGTCATTTAGAGTTGGAATTTTATTGCCAATTGTAAAAAGCAAGTGCTAGAATGATTTATATGTTTAGTCCTTCAATGATTTCATGTGTTCCACTTGTTAATTGGGAAATAATGGTAACCTAGAGCGGACTAATTTCAACCAAATAATGGTAATTTATACTTACTTTCTCGGTAACTTGATGTATAATTTCATATAATTGTGTTTCTTCATTTAAGTCTACCAATTATGAGTTTGAATTCATAAAACATGTATTGTCGATGATCTTTGGCTTCTCTGTAATGGTAATAACCACTGTGTTTATATCTCATCGGAAAACTAGCTAGCTAGATTATGGCTGCTTGTCGGCAGAGCAGCAGGGCTATCATGGGTGAATATTGTGGCTTGTAGTCTTCTTCTCATTGTAAATCTGCTCATTTACTTGGGGGGAAAATATGGTATCTAACCATACCTGCTGGTATATATTTGATTATGGTGATGATGATTATTATGGTTATTAAAATTGATTTTTTTAATGATTTCATAATCATTTACATGCTTGTTAAGGAAATTATGAGATTAAAAAAAAAAAAAAAAACTCAGCAAAATTAGCTAGAATATGCCTGGTAGCCTACTGTAGAAGTTGAAAGGGAAGAATCGCCTTCCTTGTTGGCTCGCACTACGTCAGCTTGAACTAGAAATGGTATTCTGCGGTTGGCACGAGCTGAGTCAGGCAATTTTTGTCCTAACCAATAGTTATAAGAAGATGACCAGTATCTCCAATTTTATATGAAGATGAGGAAATATTTATTATAATATAAAGTATGATACAAACAGCCTACCAATATATATATATATATATATATATATATATATATATATATATATATATATTTTTTCTTCTTAAAGGCGTTGAAAGCTCACCTACTCTGCTTGCTTGCCTGGGTTAGTCAGTGTTGTTTAGTTGTTCTTCTTTTCCATATATATATCCTGCAAGTATGATTCGGAGCCATTGCAAGTCTTTAGGCATCGTTTTTGCTGCCTCTTTGTAGCCTTCTCTGAATCTTGCTCTCTGTTGTTTCAATCCTCTCGCCTTTCTCGGAAAACCGGAGATAGCATTGGAAACAAATCGCTATAAGTCTACCGTTCTGTTGAATTAGAGGCAGACCTACCAGAGGAAGCAAAGCCTGCGTCAGTTTGAAAGGCATTGATGGCAACTGAAGAGATCAAAGAATTGCCAAAATCATGGGCCATGATTGGTGGAGATGGACCTCAAAGCTATACTCAGAATTCCTCCTATCAGGTGCGTATTCTTCCCCTTATAATAATAATAATAACAGAAGTACTAAAACACTCTAGCTTGTGAGGCAAAACAGCCTCTCTTTTTTTGTTTTGTAGCCTTTTTATTTTTCTTAAACTTTTTTAAAATGAATTCATCTTGAAATTTTCATTTAAAGCCATGTAGTGTCTATGTTGATTGTTTATATTGTTTTTAAACCCATCAAATCAACTATGTTAATGTTAAAAAATTATAGTTTAATTTAAAATTCAGATAAGAAGTGGAGTCAAAAAAATTTTAAATTTGACTGTCTCCTTTCAAAAATTCCTCGCAACTTTAATTTTTTTATTCTGCTCAATTCTTTTTTGGTGTAGCTCGCGGCGAAGCGTAAACAACTTATGTAGTCTAATCTAAACTAATTCTTCACATGCCTATAATGCATCTGCTTATTGCAACAGAAAGGAGTGGTGGATGCTTCGAAGGAAATGGTGACTGAAGGCATCAAAGACAAGCTTGATTTTAAAAGCCTTGCTTTTGACTCATCGAATGACACATTTCGAATAGCAGATTTTGGTTGTTCTGTGGGACCCAATACATTTTTTGCTGTGGAAAACATCATAAAAGCTGTGGAGCATAAACACCATGCCCAGTTCAATAACTCTCCACCCTTAGCATTCCAAGTCTTCTTCAACGATCTTCCAACCAATGATTTCAACGCTCTCTTCAAAACCCTCCATTCCAATAGAAAATACTTTGCTGCTGGACTGCCCGGTACTTTCTACGGCCGCCTCCTCCCCAAGTCCACACTGCATTTCGCGTACTCTTCTTATTGCTTACAGTGGCTCTCTAAGGTCCCAAAAGAAGTTGTAGACAGCAAGTCTCCTGCGTGGAACAAGGGCAGCATCCAATGTGATGGTCTCAAAAAAGAAGTCACCAAGGCATATTCAGCTCAGTTCCAGATTGACATGAACACCTTTTTGAATGCTAGAGCACAAGAAATTGTGGGTGGAGGATTGATGGTGATTATAATGGCCGGTCTTCCTGATGGGATCATCATGTCTCAGGCAGGAGTTGGAATGTACTATGAACTTCTCGGATCATGCCTCGCCGACATGGCTAAATTGGTAAAATAATTCTCTCTCTAACTGATTAGAAGCAAAATCCTAGTAAGTACACTCTTTGACATATGCAGATCGTTCTTCTTTGTAGGGAGAGATTAGTGAAGAAAAGGTGGACTCGTTCAACTTGCCTCTGTACTATTCTTCTTCTACGGAGATTGAAGAAATCATAAAAGTAAACGGGAATTTCAGTATTGAGATAATGGACTCATTGAGTCATCAGATTTGGCAAACGTCGAAGGAATCCAATATCGAAGTTTCTGTTTCAGGGGGCAGAGCTGTTTTTCAGGGTCTTCTGGAAGAGCACTTTGCAAGCGAAGCTGCAGAAAAAATATTTGAGCATTTTGCTAAGAAGCTTGCTGACAATTTCTCTATCTTCGATGGCGCAGCCTATGAACACATCGACCATTTCATCCTGCTCAAGCGTCACTTTAATTGATATCACTCGCAGTTACGTGCTCGCTATTCCCTTTGTTTGGAATTTGGATTCCATTGTTATCAAATAATGAAGTGTGCATCTCATGCTGGAGATGATGAACTTCAGATCAAATAATTTGGATTCCATTTCTATGCTTCAATTCCTTCTTTCAGAAGATTAGAACTAATAGTTTCACTTTTTGGAAAAGCTTATGCACTTAACTTTCTCTCAAGGTTCATGTTCATTATATCAAATTTGAAACTATAGAACTTCGAAGACAGATAAAATATGTTTGTCTGGATGGAGTGATAAATATTTAAACGAGAACACAAATTAATGAATTTGAAAGCCAAATCACTCATTAATTAGGAAAGAAGACTAAAGCTCATTTAAGAACTTCAAATTATAAAGGCAAAATGTTTTATTATGCTTTCAGGGAGTCTCGAACAAGGAAACTATAAGATGCAGCATGTATATAAAAAAATCTAATGTTTTTATTAATATGGTATTTAGATATTTTTAATTAATTCGTTTTTTATGATATTAGATATTTTTATTAATATGATTAGCTAAAAGTAAAATAATTTCAGAAGATATATTCTTGTCTCTAGAATCTGATAATGGTTCATTTATATATTTAATTAAGTTCATGCATTGGTCACGTAAACATTGTATTTGATCTAGTGTTTTTATTATTATAGTTTATGTTATTTATTCTAGTGGTTGTATTATATAGTTACTAGTTGTAGGGTCCACGTTGTTGCACCTATAATTATCGTTTGCAAAAGACAAACCAAATAATGGGTTAGCATAAAAAAAAAATTTAGTGGTCAATGGGTTAGCTTCGAAATCTCCTTTCACGTCTTCCCATTTCTATTCAATCAAACCAAATAAAATATTAAATATTTTATATTTATATTTATATTTAATTTAATTAAAAAATAAAATATCTATAAAAAAAATTAAAAAAAAACAAAAATTAAAAAAAATCTGAAATAATCCATGTTATTTTCAAAATAAATAAAAAAATTTAAAGGAAGCAAATAAAGGAATTAATACCGAGCACAATCTCAAATAAATAAATTTTAAAAGATGCAGCTGAAAACAACATAAGCTAACAAAATTTTATAAAGTATCTCATGCTTATATTTAATCAATTAATTTAATTTAATTAAAAAATACATCTTTTAAAAAAAGTTAAATTTAACAAAGAATGATAAATAAAAAAACCCAAAACAACACGAGTTATTTTTAAAATTAGTGAAAAATCCTATAAGAAGTAATTAAAAATATTAATGGAGCCCAATCTCCAATTAAATAAATAGTTTGAAATTAAAAAATATTAGCTTAAAAAAATAAACTCGAGTGAATCTCATAAACCTGAGTTAATTTCTAAAACTCGTAAATTATAAAATCCTAAATCCAAGCTCAATTAAAAAACTTAATTTACAACCAATTAATGTTGAAGGATGAAATCAAGGAAAAAAAATCAATTTTAAAAAATTATCAAAGTGGAATAAAAAAATCAAAAGAACGAAGATTAAATTTGATAGGAAAAAAAATTAAAGAGGAAGAAGTTGTAAAAACAAATCAATTTAAATTATTGCAAATAAAACAATAACAATAAAAAAAAATAAAAAACAAATCTGACAGATAAAACTAAGGGGAATGAAATTGAAAAGGAATTTTAAATTTATAAATTATTCTAAATAAAACAAATAGTAATTAAAAAACAAGGACCAAATTTAAAGAATAACAAATTCAAGAGTTTTTTTGAAATTTTCAAGAGGTAGAAACAGAAATTGAGGAGAGATAAAATAAAAAAAAATGTTGCCTACATCAATCTGACTATCCATTAACTACACGCGTTGCCTCATCACAGAGGAGATGTCAAGACTAATCAAACACCTCCATGAAAAGTAATGTTTGGTCATTAGAAGGCCTTACACATGTCGTCTGAAGGGCACAAGGTAGCCCACATGCTGACACATGCACTGCTTGCATCAACATCTTTTTTAAAATGATATTTATATTTTAAGTTCGTAAAACCACCCCTTTATCAATTTGATAATTACAGGAAAAAAAACTTGAATTAAAAGACAAAAATACCCTTACATCTAAGTTAAAGAAAAATATTTTTTAAAGGCGGTGAGGCATATTAAACATCGTATGCGCCACTCAAAAGGCGCGTCCACTTATTAGCACGCGCCTCGCATGTGCCAACCATTTTTAAATTAAAATAATAATTTATATATATTAAAAGATGCAATTACCTTTGAATCCACATGAGAATAACAAAAGAATATAGTAAAATACATAAAGTGCCCTTGCATCCATAGTTAACGAATATTATCTTTTAGGGGCATTTAAGTAATTGAGTTTTACAGAAAAAAAAAAAAAACCACCCAAAAAGCCCTTGAAACTATGATTTTTTTATTTCTAAGGGTCATTTAGTAATTATAGATAAAAATATGAAACTACCAATTGCCCTCATTTTTAATGTAATTATTAATATGTCCCATTAAAAACAGATCATCCTACCCTAAACTCAAGTTTGCTCATCTATGATAAAATCAAGCATTCATCGGTGTGAATCTATAATAAATGTATGATTTCTTTTAATATAGAGTATAATAATATATAATTATAATTATTGTAATGGGTATGCATGTACCAAGAATCCCATATATATATATATATATAATTGTTTGAGTTAGTGTGAGAAAGTAGTTAATCAAAGTGTTTAGCTTCAAGATTTTTCTTTCCTAGAATCAGAACTCAGACAAAAATGGTAAGTATAGAATGGTATACTTTCTTTTTTATTTTTGAAATCATCAAAGGAAAACTATGATAATTGGTGTGCATGTAAGAAGATGATTCTTAAGATAGAGAAAGGCGATGAATCAAGCGCAAAGGATGAAGGAGAGATATTGATTGTTAGAGTTGCTATAGCGAAGAATATAATGTTTTTGCTGCAAATTCAGACTGCAAATTCAGACTGATGGTGCTAATTGTCTCTAGGCTTTTGCATATAAATTAAAATAATATTTTTTATTTTTTAAAATTAGTATATTAAAATAATATGAAAATATTAAAAAAATTTAAATAATTTTTTTTTTCAAAAATACTTTTAAAAAACAGAAACAAACTAGCATGATTATTACAATATCAAATTTAATAGTAATTTATAGATATATTATCTTTAACATAATTATTCCATATAAGATTTGTTGATTATTGTTTTCTTATAAATAAATTTGTTGATTAATTTATTATAAGCATAAATCAAAAGGTAAAATTATATTTTTTGGGTATACATGTATAGTTTAGAATCTGAATAAATTGACAATTGATAAATATTAGTATAATCACGCCAAAAATAATGTTTACTCTAACATTTGATGAGTATCTGTTTTTATTTTATTTTTTGTTGTTTTTAACACTAAGGTGCATTCTCAAATTAAATTACTTTAATCAAGATTAAATCTCCTTTTCATATAATTAATGTAAAATAAAATGATGTATTTTTAACATTAACTTAAAATTCTAATTTCAACTATAAAATATAATGTCCAACTGCTTTTAAGCAGTAACTAGTAAGTATAATCCTCCTTAAAAAGAACAGGATAAATTACATAATTAGAATGTTAATTAGAGAATGGGTTGTATTTATAATTGTTACCACAATTCTGGGCCGAGTTGCCAAAAGAAAAGCCCTTCCCAAGGTGGTGGTTTTAGTAGAATTCCAGGTGATGGTTTGGAAACGCGTGTCAATCCATATTTTTTAAATATTTTTTTATTAAAAATTAATTTTTTATATATATTTTGAATCGTTTTGATGCGCTGATCTCAAAAATAATTTTTTAAAAATAAAAAAATATCATCTTAATGTATTTTAAAATAAAAAATATTTTAAAAAACAATTATAAATATACTTCCAAACAAGTCCTCTGGTTCGCCTTTAGGAGACACAAGCCCACAAAACTTGGTTTGGCCACTTTGAGAGAAAATTACTCCAAAATAATAAGAGAAAAAATTATGGTTTGATTATTTTTTTATGATAAAATTTAATATTTAATGATATTAACGAGTTATATTTAATTATTAAAATTTGATGATAATGATTATTTTCTCAAAACATCTCTAAAATAAAATATCATGTCATATTTTGATTTTTTTTCAAATAATTTTTGATGTTTATTTTGGGGTGTTTGATATTAGTAAATAGTTTATGAAAGTTCTTATAATATTTTGAAAGTATTTTTAAATAAAAATAAAATGTAAAACATATTTTTAATCCGAAAACCTCCCACCACCTGAAATTTAATTTGGATATAGCCCGATTAGATTATGCCTTGTTTATTATTTGTTTTATATATATAAAGGCAAACATTGTATTTTACTTTTTTTTTATTTAAATTGGCCAGTCATCATAAAAATGTCTATAAAATCAACGGAAAAAAAAACTTAAATTACTTTCCAATCAAAATCTGTAGTTCAATTCAGTCCCCATAAAATCATAAGCAATGCTAATAAGTTATATATATATATATATATATATATATATATATATATATATATATATATATCCAGTGTTCGATATAATTTTAAATTACACAAAACAATGTTAAAGAATTTAACATTTAAATAAAAAAATGAAGTTAAAGGAATTTGAAATTTAAATAAAAAAATTGAATTAAGGTTTTTTTTTTTCCTATGATCCTAAAATAATAAATTCAAGACCAATATATATAAGATAAATATGGTATAGTAAATTAAACCATGTTATAAAGTAATTATATCTTTTATGTGACTACTTTTGCAAATTATTTAGGAAAAATCTTAATCTAAGAACAAATAATTTATTTGTTTATCTTTTTTAACGTTAACTTTGTAAAGTTTAGGGTAAAGAAAAAATTAAAAGAGAAATTTTCGCGGCTCAGTAAATAAATAATAGAGAGACGGCCTCGCTCGTACACCTCTCTATATAAGCAAAATATCAACCCGAAAACCTAACAGCACGCCTCATCCTCTCTCTCTCTCTCTCTAGAAGCCAATCAACTTCCTCTCTCTAGAAGCAAACTTTGATTTCGCTAGCTCCATCGTTTCAAGGTAAGCAGCCGCTAGGGTTTACTTGATTCTTGAATAGTTTTAAACTCTGTTGTTTTCTCATATATTTTTGTTTTTGGATTTAATCGGCTGATTGTTTCTGTTTTAATCTGCGATTACGTTTTTTTTCCCGATGTTAGATCTAATAGAATCGCTGAATGCTTAATAAAAGAATCGATAATTATTGTTTCTTTGCTTATTAATTTTTGTTGAGTTGGTTTGATGATTATTTTTTGTTGTTTGTTATTAATGGTGGGGAAAATCATGTTTATGACTGCTCATTGTTTATATTTTTGCTAATTATTAATAAATAATTTGTAATTGTAGTCAATAATTTGAAAATTTTGCTAGTTATATGTTGTGGAGTTGCTAGCTATATGTTGTTGAGTTGGGTGATTTGCAGTAGAGGGAACTTTGTGTTTTAAGCTTGATATGCGTATTGATGGTATTCATGTTCTCATGGGTATTAGTTTCTTGATCATTTTTAAGATGGAGTAGCATATGATTGATTTGGGATCAGTGTTTGCACCATAGGTCAGAGTTTTAATGTAGTGATGCTAGATTTATAAAGTTTGTGTATTTTTCTGCTTGTATTCTCTATGTTACTTTAGCTGAAAATGATCCATATTGCCGACCCTGACCAGTTTGGGATTGAGGTTTGGTGGTTGTAATTTTAGTTTTTGCTTAATTGTTCTTGACATTGCTAATTAAGTTTATTTTTTTGGCTGAAGCTCTCTTCTTATCATCCTTTTCAGGAACCTGCAGGTGCTGGTGTTTACAGATTTTCAGGGTGAAGTGTGTGTAAGTCGAGGCTTTTATGTCCATACAGGCCATTTCGTTTTTGGGAAAGATTGGATTGCTTGGAGAGTACACTCCTCCCTTAAGGAAAAAGGGAAGGCCCTTGTCAGACAAGCTTAGCTGTATGCATCTCGGGCCTTGTAAAGGATACCCTGAATTTAGTGGTTGCAGTTGGGTGCAGCCTTTCCTGACTACAGAAGAAAATCCTACTCTTGTTCAAGAATCTCTAGACGACATCGTTGCTGCCTACCTTAGCATTTGCTTTCAGTGACACCTGCTGAGTTTGCTTTGAGAGTCTGTTTTACAGGGATCAAGATGGCATTGCAAAACATTGGTGCTTCAAACAGCGATGATGCCTTCTATAGGTATAAAATGCCCAAGATGGTTACCAAAGTTGAGGGCCGAGGAAATGGCATCAAGACAAATATTGTCAACATGGTTGACATTGCAAAGGCTTTGGCAAGGCCAGCTTCTTACACTACAAAGTATTTTGGTTGTGAGCTTGGTGCGCAATCGAAGTTTGATGAGAAAACTGGGACTTCTCTTGTCAATGGTTCTCATGAAACTGCAAAACTTGCTGGGCTTCTTGAGAACTTCATCAAGAAATATGTTCAGTGTTATGGCTGTGGAAATCCTGAGACTGAGATAATCATCACCAAAAGCCAGATGCTCCAGCTAAAATGCGCTGCATGTGGTTTTGTGTCTGATGTAGATATGAGGGACAAGCTCACATCCTTCATTCTGAAGAACCCTCCTGAATCAAAGAAGGGATCAAAGGAGAAGAAGGCATTGAGGAGGGCAGAGAAAGAGCGGCTCAAGGAAGGTGAAGCTGCTGACGAGGAACTGAAGAAGCTGAAGAAAGAAGGTAAGAAGAAGGGATCTTCTTCCAAGGATGTCCCTCCAAAAGCTAGCTCTACAAAGAAGAAAGCACATGGCTCTGATGAGGAACGAATCTCGCCAACTCATAGCCAGGTTGATGAGAAGGAAGATGTTGATGACAACGATGATGATGATGTCCAGTGGCAAACTGATACATCTCTTGAGGCAGCTCGCCAACGCATCCAAGAACAGTTGAGTGCTGCGACAGCAGATATGGTCATGCTTTCAACAGATGAGACGGAAAAGAAGGCAAAGGCAAAGGCATCCAGCAAAGAAAATGGCAGTCCAAAAGGGGCTTCACCAGCACGGGAGGAAAACCCAAAACCTGATGATGGGAGCTCAAGTACTCACGAAACTCTTGTCATTGAGATAAAGGAAAACCTGAAGAAAGGAGTTTCTGCAAGCCAGTTGAAGTCCACACTCAGTTCACTCAATGGATCTGCTCAGGAAAAGATTGATGCTCTGTTTGAAGCATTGTTTGAGGGTGTTGCTAAAGGATTTGTGAAGGAGGTGGACAAGAAGAAGAACTATCTGGCTGCTGCTGTTGCTCAGGATGACAGATCACAGTTGCTTCTACTTCGAGCAATCGAAGCATTCTGTATTAAGTCAAGCTCAAGTGCACTGAGGGAAGTAGGTCTTGTCCTGAAAGCACTCTATGATGCTGATGTCCTGGAGGAAGAGTGCATTGTTAACTGGTATCAAGAGGGGCTAGTGAGAGGCGACAAGGATTCTCAGATTTGGAAGAATGTGGAGCCCTTCATTAAATGGCTCCAGAGTGCTGAATCCGAATCGGAGGAAGAATAATGTGCTTTTCTCTTGCGTATTTGAAACGGCCGAGTCCGAATCTATCCTGATGTTTTCTCTCTGAATGAATGATTTCCTTCGTCCAGTGAAGTTTACTTGAACCTACAGTTTGATGTAGTGTTGCTATGTTATGTTTTATTACTTTCAAAGAGAGTGCCATTTCGGTACTTTCAGTGTTTACAAGTGTCTTTGTCCTGCCTCTCTGTTTATTTCACTATAGAACTCTCTATGAACTTGATATACTATCATTGTTCGTCTCTATCATCGTCCCTGTTGTTTTTGCTGTGTTGCTGCAGGGTTCTATATGGGCATCTAATGCCTTGATCGATTCATTCATTGGATAAATTTAGACTCTAATCAACACTGTTGATCATCCAGTTTTACGCACTACACGGGAATTTCACTTGATCATGAGCAAGGAATCAAGAATAAATCTAATGCTCTTTTTCTCGCTTCAAAAGAAAAAAAAAATACATTTCTTGATAGCATGATGCTCCCATATACACTATCTATGTTGGACATCCTTCTCCCTTCTCATTTCCGGCTTCCTTTTCTGGCAGGTTGCGCTCGAGCAGCAGCTGTTTAATATCAACGTAACTGTACACAGGTTTCCTAACTCTAAATTCTATCCGTTTGATTGGAGTGTGAATGCACAACAATTGATTGTCTTGATTTTGATGTTAAACCCCTTCAGCACTGACATAAATTTAGATTCTAAACTTTGACTTGCTGTACACTTGTCATCCTGTTATTGAGGTGGCTGCACTGATCACCGGACGTTAAACATTTTCTTCGTCTGTTTCAGCAAGGGGGAAAGGAGGATCCTAGTGCATAGAGAGAACGAGACGATTAGTATCGTATCTTTAACAATTCCATTCAAAGGTAAACTACACAGGTAAATGGAATGATATATTTTACGAAGTTCTGTAATCAAATTCTAGATCCACATAGCTCAGGGAACCAGGTAAGCTATACGTAGCCTGGTGCATAAGAGGCAATTTTCTTGATGGCGTCATTTGGATGGAATTAGTGACTAGAAGCAAAGTAACATCAACGCAGGATCATAAACAGATTAAAGTAAATTCTAAAACTCGATGCTTCTGCCAACTGAACTCACAGCTTAGGCAAAGTCGACAGAATGCGTTAATCTTCACTAACCTGCTGCTGGCGGCGCCGATGTTGGATAGCGGTAAATGCTCTGACCATGACATAAATAGGCAGAAGAATCCCAACTGTTCTCAATATCATTAACTGCACAATAACATAGATTTTAGTTTTTTTTTTTTTAGCCCGCGCCACTGGGTAAAAGCAAATTGTATTTTTTTAACAACAGGAGGCAAGAGAACCTAGCCTTACCATGAACAATGTCATTGAGTAATCTCCGGCTCCACTAATTATGATAGGAAGCGTATGGCGTAAAACCAAAAGAACTATAAACTGCAAATTAACATGAAAAGTAAATATCATTCTGGTGAGAACGATAGGATCTTATAGACCAAACAAACATGGGGGTCACAAACACATGCTTTGGTCTCAATACTTGTGGCCATTGACCAAACTTGTTGCTAGGGAAAAAATAAGATATCATTGTTTTTGCTTTTGATTAACCAGATATTTTAAACACGAGTCCCTAATTGATTAATTAACAATTGTTTTACTCTTAACTGGAAAAGAATTCATTAGCAAAGACGGGGGAAAAATTGCCTTGTCTGATAGATTTGAGGGACATTTATTCTATTGAAACTCACTGAACCAGAGGATGTGGAAGTAAACTATGAATCTGTGAGATTAAGTTCTACACACGAAGCAAAAGGGGGAGAAAGAGAGAGAGTCGTACTATAATAGCAACTATGCGGCAGCACATCACGCTCCTAGGAGAGGGTAAAGGATACTCTTCTTCGAAATCAGAGTCCAAATATTCACGGTCGGTAGTAAACAAAGGTATAAATGGAGGAGCATGCAATTCCCTTGTGGGTATCTCCCAATTTCCTCTGGAGATGAAAATCCCAAGCAGATTAGGACTATCACTTTCAAAGAAAAGGAAACCAAAACCCCGACAAAAAAATTGAAACCAAGATTGAAATACAGACATACCTGAAATTCATTGGAATACCACCATAACGAAACAAAGGGCGCGGAGCTGTATAACCAGGCTCAAATTGCTGCAATATTAAAAACATGATTACAAACCATTTAATTTATTAGAAAACATCCAAAATACAGAGATCGAGAAAATCAATTAATTGTGCACCTGATAGCAGATCTCACAGTTGATGTCACCCTTCTCGTTGCACCACCTCTGGACACATTTCCGATGAGCATACTGCAAAACAAGAAAATAAAGAGAAACTCGTAACCTCGTCTGAAGCATCTAAACCCAGCAGGGGAACTTAATGCCACAAAAGAAGGCAAAAACAAGGAATTCAGTTAATATTGTCCTCCTGGCGCAAGCTTGAACTTGATGTGATAAGATGATACAAGTAAAATTATCATCAAATTTCGCTTCATGCAACTAGACTCCATTCTCAGGGACCTGCACCCTTTGATAATTAGTGGCATGTCACCTTCATAAGATATGTTAAATTTTTGTTGCGAGACGTTCTAGTTTCTACACTACAACACATTTTACTCGAGCTTTAATTATTCTACAATGAATTGAGATTGCTCATGCTAAATTTTTGTTGCAGGACATCTTCGTTCGTACAATTACGATGCTCTTTAGCTTTTGTTATACAACAATCAATTGAATACAAGACTTAAACTGAAAGCAACAGAAGCATTGTGATAAGTCTAGTGTTTGAATTTTTGGCATCATGCAGAGATCAAAATACCTGAGGTAAATGTAGTACCAAAAATTTTAAAAAAATCATGAGGTGCATTAGTTTGAGGGAAATTATGCCTGTTTTATATGCGTGAAAAAAATGTTCAGAGTAAGCCCCTAGTAAACATTCAAATTTCAAGACAGTAAGAATTTCAGGCATTTGGAACTTCCTTGATTTATCTGAACTGCAACACAAAGGTCCATGAGAAAGACTGGCAATTATTTTGTTTGCTAACAGCATATACTGAGATTTTGAAATAAATTGTTCTACAAATTCAGCTAAAACTGACCTTCAAACTGCCACGGCAAGAACATGGTATCTCCATGTTTTTGTCATCATCCTCGTCATGGCAAATTCTACACTCTTCTAATATTCCTGTTGATGAACTCATATTTGCAGGAGGTACAGCTTGCCACAACCGGTTTTGGCTCTCAATGGCAGCTTCAAGGGTGGATTCTGTTAGCAACCGATCCACCAGGAACACAAAATGATCCCCCATCCTTCAGATTGCACAGAAAAAAAAAAAGCAAAGGACTTAGAAAAGTTCCAGTCGCAACATGCTTTACGGCACATTTAACTGAACAAATGACCAAAGGTAAGAATTAAAACATCCTTACTATCTCTGCAACATTTACAAATACAAAATACTATTTACTTTGCATTTCCCTTGTTTTATGAGCAAGAAAACAAAGAAGACGACCCAAAACAATGATACATTTTAAGGAGGTTAACAGATTGTAAATGGAGGCACCTTTATTCACAAATTTCAAAGACATGATAGATTTTCCCTCAAAGCAGAAATCCAGAAAACCAAACCACAAAAAGATCAATAAAAACAAAAGGATACACAAATACAATAGTGCAAATTAAAACCGAATACAACAGAAACTCGGATTAAAAAAATAGAGAACCCAGAAACCAAAATTGATTAAAAATAGCAGGCAGGCAGGCAGGACTCAAATAATGAAGGAAGAAAGAAAAAAACAGTTTCTGGGAAGAAAAAAACAGTTTCTGGGGTTAAAAAAGCTATCACCTTTGACGATGAATACAACTTTTGAAAGGCACAAAATATGATTGACAACATGTGAAGCTATTAAACGTGACATTAAAGAAAGAGAAAGAGGCTTACAAGAATGGAAATGGGATTTTCTTCAAGAGAAGAAAGCAACAATCTTTTTCCCCCTTTCTTTCCTTTCCCTTTCCCTCTTTAGTTTGTGTTTCTTGAAATGAAGCAAGAGATGGAGTGCGTTAGTATTAATAGTATTATCACTTGCCCATTATCAAAATCTACATTATATAGTTCTCTCTTTATATTTTTGTCAGGAAAAGTAGAACAGTGGAGAGGGAAAAGTAGGATAGAGAATGTCATGGCAAATTCCCATGAAGGCATGACCTCGAGCCTCAAGGCCACGGTCGTATGAGAAATGGGGCGCTTTTTAATTTATCGTGATAACATTGCGATATATTTAAATTTATCATTCAGGTGTCATTATTGCGACTACGATGTGGGGCCGATGTTGATGTGAGATTGCTGAGAGTATGATGATGGTTGAGTGGGGATTGTGGGCCATGTTTTGAGACTCATCAATGGTGGGAGATCATTGAAACCAAATCCAGAGTATCTAAGCACTTTAAATTTTCTTAAGATTGTATGGTAGGTCCATGATCTGTTTTGGGCCACTTGATTGCAAGATGGGGTTGCTAGATGATCAATGGTTGATGTTCAATGACTTCTCATCATGACTGTTCATGGATATACTACGGCGGGTTTTCATGCATGATTATATTTAATTTAGTTTAATTTTTGATATTTTTAAAAATATTAATTTAATTTATTTAAATTTTTAACCCTAGATTGAGCTAAATTATTTATGGATATTATATATATCTATGGATTGGACATATTAATATTATTATTTAAAATTTCTAAAATAGATATCGAATTGCAACTATTAAAACTAGATAAGACTCTTAAAATACATATATTAAAAACACCATAAAAACAAAACAAAAAAAATATCATATTCAAGCATTTTATCATATAATTAGGGTATATAATATGATACAAAGATACAAGAAAAATATTATAAAGTGCCTTTTGAGTTTGTGAGTTAATTAGAAAAATAAAATTTCAATCAAGATTCTTGAAAAATTTATTTGTTTTATCATCATCTCTTAGTTATCAAACAAAAAATATTAAAATTATAAAATGCATTATCACTTCATGGAATTAAATTTGAAAATAAACAAGTATAATTTCAATAAAAATTAAAAAAAAAATTATACAGATTGAGTAGATTTTAAAAATTCTAACATGCATTTGACTTGTAATATTTATTTATTAGATTTTTTTGATTCATTGTTGTTTATAGTATTCATATTATTTGATTTTAATAGTTACAATCGGATTAAATAATACAAATATTACAAATAAATCTTTTTTCTTGACAACCCTACTTTTCATTGATATCATGAGAGACAAGGATTTAGTTCCCTCCACTAGCTCCAATAGTAATGGAGATACCAAGAATCACAGCTGCTAGATTTGCTGGAGATTGTCTTGTAAAATGATCAACAGGAGATCTGACTTGTAAAATGAGTTGATTAGTAGGGTTAACCAAGCTATTTTTTTAAAATTAAAATTATATTGTGTTTTATTATTTTTTAAAAAATAACAATGTTATTTTATTATTAATAAATTGATTTTGATTGGATTAATCAAATTATATATCAACTTATCAAGTCAATTACATTGGGTTAATTAGGCCAATGTTTTATTCCATAATCTTCTCATTTTACATAAATAGTAAACTCTCATCTAATTTTTTCTATATAAATCTCAAAATTCGAACTCAAGAAATTTTGATCGACATGCCGACTCTTTGAAATTATTGTTTCATGTTGATATGTTATAATGCAAGAATAAGAGTACTTCCTGAATTTGGATGGAAAAGAAGGTACCATGTAGGCCATTAGTATTATTGCAACCTTAGCTTGAAAGCTTGATATACATGAATTTTCTTAAAAAATTATGATTATTTATTACATGTTAGGGTTGGGTCGGGTTTTTAGTCGGATTCGAGTTTAATTGACCAATATCCATACTAAATCTGACATTCTGCTTTCAAGTTTTACCCGGACCCGATTGGGTTTAAAAATCTATTACCCATTCAAGTTGTTTTTTATCAAATTTGAGTGAAATTATTATCAAATTTTTTTGTTAAGAAAAAACTTGGGGCTATAAACAAGGGTATATAAACAAAATTTCAAAAGATTTAGGATGGCTATGGCCACCTCTAGTCCCACCAAACACTTCTTGGAAAAAATAATTGTATTTGATAGATGCCATTTTTTTTATGGTTATTGAAAGATTAATAAATATAAGATTACACAGTAGGCATATATGTTCTTATATAAGATTAATAAATATATATTTTCTGGAAAAAGTTCAATTCAGTCCCTGTGATTTTCCAATAATCTATTTCAGTCCTTATCTCTTAAAGAGAGTTTTTGTCCATGGTATTAAATAAGCTTATTCGACCTGGTTAAGGATAAAAATAGCACCCATAATTTCATATAATAATATAATCATAATCATATTTAAATAAAAATCAATAACCTTAGCCTAAACATTATTATCGGATAATGATTTTGGTTAACCATATCCAAAGTATCCCATATCGAATAATCATTTGGATATCTATTGTACATTTAATCTTTTTCAACAAGATTCGATTGAATAAATAATTTTATTTCTTAAAAGTTAATAATTTTAATAAACTTGACTAATTATGTATAGATAAAATTCTAATTTTTTTAATTAGTTTTTTTAGTGTTTTTAAATTGTGTTCATACACTAATATTAAAATTCAATTTTAAAAAATAAAAAATATTATTTTAATATATTTTAAATTAAAAAAACAGCTTGAAACACTATTATGCAACCACCAAATGCTCGGTATCGTGGGGCTCCCATGATCCTGCATTTAAGGGGAAGAAAACTATACAGCAGTGACGGGCCAACCTAATCAAATAAAAATTAAAATATTTAACAATTGTCTGTACCGAATGTTTATAAAATAAAAGGATTTTTAGCATTAAATATACTCTTGCAGCTTATACTCTGTAAACCGCTTGCCGGTTGGCTGCATTCCCAAATTAAGCCCCATTCTCTCTCGTTTTTCTTTTCTTTTCTTTTCTTTAAAAAAAAATACATATTGTGAATCTCCAATTTAGTTGGTTGGAGCGAGTTATCAAATGCAAATATATATTCATATATATATATATGAATATATATATATATATATTGACAAATTTGTTATACGAAAAATTTCTCTAAAAATTTTATAATTATATTATTTTTTTCACTTATCCTTTGTATTTTTAAAAACTATAATTTATATTTTTAATGAGTGTAAAATAAAATAAATTATAAAATAATTTACGATATAGATTATTACCTATGCAGCAAAATTTACGAAGTAAATTGTAATAAAAATATAAAAACAACTAAACTATTCCTTCAATGTTGAAGTTGACTCCTGGAATTGAGACCAGACGGGGAAAGATGCAATTCCATCATTGGATGAACTCAAACTCTATAAATTCCATATTATTTATTTTAAAAAAATATTACCAGACTTTAATTGAAAATCTCATGACACCATGATGTTCTCTATCGATCAAACTCTCCTCTTATTTTTTTTTTCGGTGTATAAAGACAATTGATATTTGAATATATTAACTTTAATATTGCTTGTCCCAAAAATGTACGTGCTAGTGATTTAATTAGAATAATTTTGTAAGCAACTCGTCTCGTCTCTCAACGATATAAAACTTCTCAAATCTGGTAGGCTCCTAGACAACGCGGGAATCCCATATGAACTTCTTGAAATACTGCTCTATCTAAATTTAAGATCGTGGGGTATTGTTGTTTTCATGCACAACGTCACTCAGTTTTCTCACCGATCGCTCACAATCTTACCCGTAGGCCAGAGCTTGATAGGGTTTTCCACCAAATTAGTGTCGGCAGCCGATGGAGTCACATGAAATAGGGCAGATACTTAATGACGCACATGCATCAACAAGGAGGAGGTTGTGAAAGGGATTGATTGAATCTAGTCAGAAGTCTGAACTCCACAAGAGTCAATTTAAAAATTTAAATTTTTTATTTAATATTAAAATTTTTATAATCAAACGATTATGAATTTAAATTTTATTATTTTTATTTATATAATAAAAATTAAACATAAAATAATATGAATATATACAAGTTTCAAATTTAAAAAATTATACTAAAAAATAATATAAATTACAACCTAAAATATTATCTGCAAGTTTAAATATTTAGGTCGAAAGGATTGAGTTTTATATTTTACTGCCATGTCGCAAGCATGGATGCGCTTTGCTTCGTCACTTGATTAGATTAAGAGAGTAGATCAAATCTCTCTTTCATGTCTTGTCAATATTAAAATTCATTCCCCAGATCTCACTTTCATGTCGTCAACATTTGTGCTTGGAATATAGGCAAAGGAAATTGTTAAATGGAGCAATTTAATTCATGGTGGTCTCCTAGCTACTACTAGATTTAAAAATGATCTTTCCACAATAAATCCTGATTAACCATTTATAATGTAGAGGATTAATATATATTTGGCTACTTGATATATATTTCTGAAAATTATTGTATTGATCTACAACAAGTTGAGAGTTCTTACTAAGAAATTCTAGTTTTCTTGAGCTGTGAAAGGAGGCCTAAAGAGGTAATAAATCAAGGTAAAAGCATCAACATCTTGGCTCTACGGATAGACCTATTTGCGAACATGAATATGTCTTAAACGGGGTCTGGTGTTCGTATTGGGAGCTGGTTCTGTTGCCAAACACTTGTCATGCATGCATGCATTCTCAGTTCCTGGTATTGACCCTAAATAGTTGTTTGGATCCTAATAATTTATCAACATTAATTGTGCCCAGATCGTTATTGGGACCCTTATGTGATTTTTTTTAATTTTTTTATTTGAGTAACCTTATCTTTTATAAAACTTATTTTTTAGCTAGGTAAGTGAGAAAACCTTAAGCTATCCTAAATTTTTATAAAAGATACCTATTCTGATTCGAATTTGAGATTTACTATACAGATTTCAACTACTTTGCCACCATGTTACACCTCCTCCTGGGGACCTCCATTATGTGATCCTGCTCATAGAGAATCTCATTCATTAGGCTAGCTGCTGCTGTTTTTAGCACAGATTATATTTCCTTATGCCATGCCACCAACCGACTGGGAAAATGAGGCTAGCTGCTGTGGCCTGTGGGTCATTCCCCTTTGTGGCTGTAAGCACTGAACTCGGTCAATTCATCTATAATCCACTTGTATCTTCATAGACGTATTGTCATAAGAAACCTTCAATCTCTACCCAGTAGCTGCACGCAGATCATACAGAATTACTGAATATATATATATATATATATATATATAGACATACATACCAGTATAACTCAGTCACCGGCCTGGAGTGCGATATTGCTGTATTGAAACAGGCCATATCTCAACTCAAGTCCAAACATGTGAGAACTTGCATCTCAACAACTCCATATGTGGACTCTGTTTTGAAAGTTTACAGCTTTTTTGCATCTGGCCAAGGATCAACTTCGAAAATTCTAGCCGGGTTGCCTGGCCTTGATACTATGGCGGCAACACCTCCAAAACCGCTACTGTATTTAGCCACAATTGACTAACTGTATATCTTACGAGGTTAAGGAGCCCTTTCATAGCAAAACATGTCTTCAAACTCTAAGGAGTAACTATCCCTTTTCTCAGATCAGATGGTCTAATGCATAATACCAGTATATTATTTACAAAATTAAAAGAAGAGAGCTTTGAAGACTGAATCTCCAACCTTTTGATTGGTAGCTACACTTATTCTCTGAATACTAAGAATTTTATTAGCTACACATGATCCCGTTGCTTTCTAATTCAAAGTAGCTAGGGTTCTTTGCTTGGATAAATGGGGTTGTAAGTTCTTCTGGTAACAAACTAGCTAGGGCTGTTTTTCACCTTCTCGTGTAAATGTTTCCATATGAGAGCTCACGCATTTATGGACAAAGATATGCTTCTACCATCAAGAACAACATGGTTAAGGTTGCAACTGATGGACCGATGCTTCGTGGGTGACATTAAAAGAGTGATTTGAATTAAGTTTAGTTTGGTTTTTTGGAGTAATTGTAGGGACTATGGACACCACCTATCTCCACATTGATATGATATTGTTCACTTTGGGCCTAAGCCCTCATGAATTTGCTCTTGGGCTATACCCCAAAAGGCCTCATACCAATGGAGATATTTATTCATCTTTATATACCCTTGATCCTCTCCATTTCTAGCCAATGTGGGACTTTGGTTGTATACCTAACAATCCTCCCCTCGAACAAAGGACCACCGAGCCTCCCCTCAAACGATTATTCATCCGTCCACTCTCTATCAACCATGATTCTTCATTCTCCACTTCACCGTGTTGGGTTCAGGACACGTCCATGAAGCATCCGGAGAGCACTACCTGACTTGAGAGTTTGCTCTTTCTAGGTCAACTCCTCTTCACCGTGTTGGAGCCAGGACACGTCCGTGAAGCATCTGGAGCACACCGCCTATCCAATAGAGCTAATCCACATATTACATCGTGATTTGCTTGGGGGCCCACCACCTTTTGTTCGGCATTCCGAGGATTCATCCATCATGGCTAACTCCGGGGCAAGGCTCTGATACCACTTGTAGGGACTATGGACACCACCTATCTCCACATTGGTATGATATTGTCCACTTTGGGCCTAAGTCCTCATGGATTTGCTCTTGGGCTATACCCCAAAAGGCCTCATACCAATAGAGATATTTATCTATCTTTATATACCCTTGATCCTCTCCATTTCTAACTAATATGGGACTTTGGTCGTATACCTAGTAATGATACTGATGTAATTTCAAAAAATACATGCTTCGAATGAGTAGGCTCGTTTGTTTCTGGTTTTTCATTCTTAATTTTTCACTCCTTTTGATGATAAATTCTTGCAATAATGGGCTCAAATATTACAGTTGTTTCGAAATGTGTTACAAACAATAATTTATAAAAATTAATTTTTTTATATTTTTAGATTATTTAATATATAATATTTAAAATAAATTTTAAAAAATAAAAAATATTATTTTAATATATTTCTAAATAAAATAATACTTTAAAAAATAATTAGTAAAGATGGAGACATGGGCTTAAAAACATTACGAACTTTTCTTAGACGGGAAATCAATTAAATTGTTTTGGGCAAGGGTGGCCCATCTCCATGTCCTCTCACGTATGTGTTTTGATAAATAAATAAAAATCTACAAAAAATGCTATTGTATAATAAAATTATAAGGTTCAATTTAAAAGGAGAATTAAAGAAAAAAGATCGACATTAACAACATAAAAAAGAGGGGTTGTTTTTTTATGTTTTAACGGTTAAAGAAGTGTATTATTTTACACTTTGATCCTAAATTTTTGCAAGTTTACATTTTAATTATAAAATTTTATTTATTTTACATTTTAGTTTATAATAATTAAAAAATAAAAAATTAACTCATCAAGAAAAGAAAAGGAGAGAGAGATTAAGCTCTTAGCCATTCCATGGTGACAAAAAATTTTTAATATGATGTCATTAAGTTTATCTTGAGAAGAAGAATTCAATGAAAATAATTTTGTTTAATAAATCTAGAAAAATATAGATTGGAGTATGAAAAGTTTGATCTAATTTGATTTTTAGTTTTTAGATCAATTAAAGTGTATTTTTCCCTTGTAAATAGGATTTATTGATATTCTATAAATTTTTAAATGTTTTAAATGAAAAAAATACCGAGAATTTAATTTTGAAATTCAATAGCTCAAAAAATCGAATCGTGAAAAAAACTAATTAAAATTTTAAAAAAATCAACCAATTCGGTTCAGTTTTATAAATTTAAAATCGAAAAAACTGATCCAAACCGAATCCTAACTGAAAAAACCAAGTCAAACCAGAAAAATCGAGCCAAAATTGAGTCAAATTAGAAAAATCAAGACAAATCAATTTGAACTGATTTTTATCCTAAAAAACCAAATAGATTTCAGTTCGATTTTTTTTTAAAAAAATTAATTTTATTATTTTTTTAATAAAAACTAAAACAAATAAAAAATAATCACCCTAAAATCCATCCATGTGGACTTCCGCTCGCTTTTCGCATTTGGGCTTTTCTTTCGAAAAAAGAAAAGCAAATCTAGGATTTAAAAATTAAATGTAGCTTAAACAGTAAATGCAACAAACACACCTACCAACAAATTATAACACATCTGACATTAATTTTTTTTTTCTTTCTTTCAAAAAAAATTCTCAAATTTGAACCTATTTGTTTTAACCAATAATAAAAAAAGGGAGGAATACGGAAAACATGACGAGCAGGCACCGCAAATTAAGATTCAAAGACCACCGTAGCCACAGGTCCTGTACCTCCAAAACACACAGGAGGGGGACTTCACAAATAAAGCTATAGCACGTGTTGCTGGTATGAGATTTACTTTCTTTAAAAGTGACTTGTTATGGGAGATGAACAGCACAAATTTATAGTTAAAAATTGAAAGCATCATCATAATAGCATCTCCAATGAAAAATATCATTTTAAACAGTCAAATAAAAAAAATAACTTTTTAAATAGTATAAATATAACTTTTATATTATATACATTCCAATGGTAAAAAGCTATTTAGAAAAGCCATTTATATTTTAATATATTTCATGTTAAATTAATTTTAATATAATTATATAACTAATTTAGATATTTTATATATAATATAATTATGATGTTATTAATTATATAATTAATATGAGTAATTTATAAAATTAATAAAGTAATATAAAAGTTAAAAAATTAAATTTAAAATTTATTTTTATGAATATTTTTAATTTTAAGTTTTATATGTTATTGTTAAAAATTTAATTTTTTAAAAGTAAATTCAAATTCAAACTTATAAAAGTATTACGAATTCATATCAATTTCATAACAATGTATTTAAAATAACCAAAAATTTTCTACATATTTAATTAAAAATACATCACATTACAATAAATCAATCAAAGTTAATTAAAAAAAAAAAAAAGCTGTTGGCCAACGGCTATAAAAATAGCCGTTGGCCATTTTGGCCATTTCTACAGTTAAATATAGAAATGGCTCTTAATGAGCTGCCAAATGAAGAGGCATCTGTACTATGCCTTTTATTTTTTTACTTTCAGCCTTCCAACGGCAGAGGCAAAGCAATAGCCAAAATGACTTTTTGCTTTGTTAGGAGCCATTTCTACATTTAACTGTAGAAATGGCCAAAATAACCAACGGCTATTTTTATAGCCGTTGGCCAACAACTCTTTTTTTTTTTTTAACATAGAAAATTTTGTCTATAAATACATGAAGAAAAAACTTGTAGTTTTAAATTTTTGTATTGTGCTTTACCCTTCTCTTAAATTTTAAAAAACAAGAATCGATTATTCTCCGGTTAATTATTAACATCGGTTGTGTTAATTAGCTGAAATTAAAAGGTATGCTTGTTTAAAAACTTGTTTAAAAAACAAGTCGGTTCTACGACTTAAACGTAGACAAGGAAAAGATAAAGTTGGGGATGCAACTGTAATGAATCTGTTACAACAATTCAGGGATAATCTAGTTGAAATTGAGGATCAGAAGAAACAAGACAGAAAAATTATGTTAGAGCAACAAGCCATGCTGATTCAACAAAGTCAAGAGAAACAAGAATTGGACAGGATTGAGAAAGAAAAAGAAATTATGAAAATGGATATTTCTAATCTAAATCCAATTTCTGCAGCGTATTTTCAAAATAGAAAGTTAAAAATTATGCAAAAGAGGGGTTTTGATTTTTAATTAACTTTGATTGATTTATTATAATGTAATGTATTTTTAATTAAATATGTAGAAAATTCTTGGTTATTTTAAATACATTGTTATGAAATTGATATGAATTCGTAATACTTTTATAAGTTTGAATTTGAATTTACTTTTAAAAAATTAAATTTTTAACAATAACATATAAAACTTAAAATTAAAAATATTCATATAAATAAATTTTAAATTTAATTTTTTAACTTTTATATTACTTTATTAATTTTATAAATTACTCATATTAATTATATAATGAATAACATCATAATTATATTATATATAAAATATCTAAATTAGTTATATAATTATATTAAAATTAATTTAACATGAAATATATTAAAATATAAATGGCTTTTCTAAATAGCTTTTTACCATTGGAATGCACATAATACAAAAAACTATATTTACACTATTCAAAAAGCTATTTTCTTCATTTGACTCTTCAAAATGGCATTTCTCCTTGGAGATACTCTAACAAAGCAAAAAATCATTTTAGCTCTTGTTTTACCTCTACTATTGGAATGCTGAAAATAAAAAAATAAAAAACATAATACAAATACCTCTTCATTTAGCAGCTCCAAGCAGCAATATGAAACTTCAATCTCTCATATGGGATTTGATTACCCTCAAGTGAAGCATCAAATATTTATTGTTTATTATCAGTGGAAAGCCAACTTACAAGTCTTAATTCTTTATTAATTTACATTAAATTGACTCAAGGAGTGGCATTTACTCTTATCTATCGTTAAAACTTCGATCACTCTTACATGGGATTTGATTACCTTGAAAGCCACGATGTTATATAAGCTAGTTTGATGTTCAACTGCCTGATGCATTTTGCCTTGCGCAAGGCCATGTGTGCTGATAAACATAGCAAAAGGCCCTTGATAACTCTGGTAAGATAAGATTAGCCAAAATCACATCATTAAGCAAGAATTTATGCTCCGGAGGTTACAGTAGAAACTGCAGAAAGCAATTGAAATCATCCCATTGATAAATCCAGTATGATCACATATTATGACTGAAATCAGCCCTCGAACGTCCATGTGATTAAATTAATGACTAGGCCATCCTCAAAAGCCTTCCTCGGCTGGGAAAAAAATCTGCAGAGTTAAAACTTCTTTTCAGATTTCAAGAAACTCAAATGTGTAAAGATCAATGCATGATTTTGCACACAGGCAGCATTAGGTGTACCAAACCCTTAAAAGGGTTTTCCAAACTCATTAACATATGACCAGATATTAACTTCTATTTTGATTTTCGGAAGATTTCTTAAATGAATTTTAAAATAATTATGGAGCTGTATTTTATAATTATTGTGATTATATCTTAGATCATACAATAATCCATCTATTTTATATTGAAGACTTCAGATGCTCATGACACATGTAAGGCATCCCACATAATAAGCACTATAAGAACCTTAAAAGGTTGAAAGGTAAAACAATTCAGAATCAGTCAGGAATTTCGAGCCAATTATTAGCAAGTATCTATCATGCCTGCTTAAAACTACCTAAGATACCACCATCTGTCAACTCTGAGCATGGTTCAGACCTTAGAATGTGCAAGGAATCCTAAAGATCTTGTACCTTGCATAAAGAGGATAACCAACAAAAGTTTGGGATCCAAAACTGAGCACTCAGACTCTCTCTAGGACTCTTACGTAGTTTGGTTTCAAATGTTCTTATCTTTTCCTCTGTCTACAGGTTTGGAATGACCTCAAACAAGGTGAGTTAACTAGGTGTATCAAGATATATCAGCAAGGAAATAGTGCAGTGAAAGTGCAGTCCAGCAACAGAACACATTCCCGACTTCTGTATGTTATATCCTCTAATAAACAAAGCAGATGCAGGACCTGCTAATCAATGACACCATCAGGCAGGGCTTAACACTTGCTCGGAATACCTATATAATTCTTGTGTGTTTCAAACGGGCAATATGTTCAGATGCATTCAAAAGTTTACGTTCCTAATCCTATCGATTTTGTATTTATGATTTATCATTTGATAGTTCTAGACTTTAGATTCCCATTTACCACTTAAGCTACTACCAACACACTCTACAATTATGGCTTTTCCAATCTTCTGAAATCTGCAATTTCTATCATATGCAGTTTAAATTCCTTTGATTAGTATTGGCCAACCCTTTTAACAAATACACATACCATTCATACTCAAATAAGGCTCCGCATTCATCTTAATCAGAAACTTGCCTAGTGCATAAATGTATTTGGGAAACATCAAACATGGAGGTTTAAGAAGAACCTTAGATGTATGAAAGCAGCAGCTTGAAGTAGACAATCATATATATTGAAAGAGAGACGACGGCGCACACATGCTGCCAGAAGAGAAGTGCTGAAGCCTCTTTAATTGCATAACCTCTCAAGCTTGCAATAGCTCCCAACAAAATGGCACTAGGTGTTGTGTATTGCAGCAAGAGAACAAACTGGTACAAATGGTTCCCGGGGATTAAAAGATTCCATTTACCAGCCAAATGGATGACCCCAATTCCAATAACTGGAAGCACCAAAAGCCTTGCAACAATAATGCCAATCGTGGTCCGAATCCCAAGTTTCGATTCATTTGGACCCTCACCAAGCATTCCCCCAAGAACAAGCATGACTGAGGGGACTGCGGCCTGAGCCATCATATCTAAACTGTCCGTGATAACCTGAAGAGGAGCATCAGCACCGTAAACAATATGTTTCAGAGCAGGAATCACACCGATGACAATTGCTAAGAAAGAAGCAATGGTTGGAGGCTGGAGAATTTGATTAATTGGTGTTTGTTCAGCAACAACTCTAATCTTTCTAACCACCCTAGGCTCTGCCAAGCACCTAATGGACTCGGGATTACGTTCACCTCCCTCCTCTCCTCCCTCTTCTATTTTTTCAATATCAGGAATATTTGTTTGTGAAATGTTAGAGATGCTGTTGAAGAGCCTAGCAATGAGAGGTGTCTTGCTATTTTCTGTTTCTTTTTCTTCTATTCCTGGCCACTCAGCTTCTACAAGGAGTGGATTACTGAGATCAACAGGCATTTCCTGAATCTCTTCATCAACAATCTCATACTGCTCCAATGGGGGCTCCATCATGTGGTAAACAAGAGTGTAAACAAGAACAACAGAAACCCATTGAGAAAAGGATACATAAGCAATACCATTTCCGTAACAATCGGGACCAAAAGGAGCATCAGAACTGTGACACACCGATGAAACTATTGCAAGTGGAATATTGCCAGTGTTGCCAAATGCAGTCATGATGATTGTGAACCGAACAAACTCCCTTGGTGGCCGGCATATAATCGCCACCAAGCATCCCAATATGCAACCAATGGCAGTGCTAATGATCACATTTACAGGAATGAACCACCACTGAACAATGTTCTTGAGAGTAATGGATGGACCAAGCTGAGTGAATATTAAGCAAGGCAAGAACAAAGCAAAAACAAGCTTGCTAAGGAGCTTGAAAGTAGCTTTAGGGACAAGTTGAATTTTTGGGCGAGCAAGGATTAAACCAAACAGAGTAAGGGCTATAAGTTTCAACAGAGGTACAATGGCAGCTTCCACAATCTCTCCTTCAGATTTCATATTTTTCTGAACAGAAGCAAGATAACCTTCCATCTTTATCTTCACTTTCACACACTTTCCTGCAAATCCAAAAGTAGTAAGGGATTGAACCACAAAAGTTCCAAAACAGCTTTACAGGACAAGGAAAAGCAAACATAAGACGTTCATGCCAAAGGGTTTCTGTCAATCATCTGGTCAAATCATGCAAAACTTGGTTTTATCAAACAATGCAATCATAGAAGGAAAATCCCAACAAACTTCACAAAAGTTATAAAAAAAACCCCTTAAAACCCCACTATTATCATGTACAAGGAACTAATGTGGGTCTGATCCCAAAGCTATAATTTAACATCCTAACGAAACGGAGAATGAAAATCTTGATAGGAAAGTTGAAGAAAGATACATAAGTTCGAGATTGAGCGGTCACGTTCATACAGGCTGGTAAATAAAGAGCAGTCTAAAAAGAGAGAGAGTGTACTAGAAGGATTGATGATCGTGATTAATTCTATGGTCGTCAAAGCAATAAACTACGACTGCATGATGGAGTCTGTGCTCATCTTTGATTTGGCTGGGTGTCGATATCTCAACTACTTGTTGATTACGGAAGGAGTTTGATTGGTATGCTTTTCAAAAGTATATTTATTTAAAATAATATTATATTTATATTTTTTTTAAAATGTTTTTTAATAATTTTTATTAGTTAATATTAAAAATTATTTTATTATATTTTTAAATAAAAAATACTTTTTTAAAATATTATGTATTAAATTAATAAATACGCATTTAAAGTAGAATCATGAATTAAAAGGGTTAATTTAAATTGATTAATAACTATTAAAATTATATCTTAAGATTAAAAAATTAAAATAATATTATTTTTATTTTTTATTTTAAAAAAATTAAATTAAATTTGAAATTTCCATTAAAATTACAAGCCAAGCAATTCCGCGTTCAGTAATACTGTGGGGCTGAATGTGGACTGAAATACTTTCAACAAGTCGGTGAAGATTTACTTTAATAATTATGGGGAAAAAAAAAAACTGTTACTTGTTACGTGTTTGGGTGGAGGTATTGTTGTTTTTTTAAATATATATAATGTTTTTTAAAATATATATTATACATTTTAAAATAAAAATATATATGTTTTTTATTGAAAAAAATATCACACCTCTCATCTAAACATATATTTTATAGCAGGGTTTAAGTATAATAATAGTTATTTTTTAAGATATTTTTTATTTATAAATATATTAAAATAAATTTATTTTATTTTAAAAAAAATTATTTTTAATACCACTACAATAAAATAATAAATAAATAAATAAATATTTTAAAATACTTTTTTAAAAAAAACCTGCACAGCAAATAAAGTGCGGCGATCTTTTGTCTTTACCAAAACCAATCCTCAATGCTAACCAGTCGGTCAAGCTCATAGGACAGCTACCCACCAACCAGTTAAGCATCCTACTTTTTAACCAGTATTTAATAGAAGGTTTCTTCTGATAAAATGACCTTCTAATCCTCGCTAATTACTAGAATGACCTTCTAATAAAATGATTTCATGTAACACTGGCTAATTACTAGAATGACCTTCTAATCCTCAGGCTTTCACCCTTGTAAAAAGAAATATTTTTTCACGCATAAAAACTTTGCAGAAAAATAGCTCTCGCCCTTGCGAATTCTCTTCATTTATGCTTTTAAGCTAGTTCAAGTAACAAGATTCTACTGGATTAAAATAGTGTGTTGTATGTTATGATAATTATTTTTTAAAATATTTTTTATTTGAAAATATATTAAAATAATTTTTTTATTTTTTAAATTTATTTTTCACATCAACAAATCAAAATAATTCAAAAATATTTTTAAAAAATTAATTAAAAATATATATTTAAAAAAAAAATACGGTGACATCACCAAAACAAACTCTCTCGAGATAGTGCAGAATAAAAATCTTCATACAAAAAGCACTCTAAGGACATGTCAAAGTTGTTCTCAAGGCACTCTCCAAATCCATGTTGAGCACTACAAAAATCACCCAAAGTCGGTGTTTTTGGCAAACACCAAATATTGACTTGTCGGCAAAGGATTGAAACCTTCACAACTTTGGAAAATCAGAGGATTATTTATTTATTTATTTTTGTAGATATTTATTTTTAAAAAATTATAGTCAAACCTTTCCATATATATAAAATCATTATTTATCACTCTTTCATGTTTGTTTTATGTCAAGCACAAAAACTGTTTGCACAGACAAGTTTAAGTGATGATAGTACTTAACTATAAGTGATTTAGAGATTGTTTTTAAAAATATTTTTTTATTTATAAATATATTAAAATAATATATTTTAAAAATTATTTTTAATATCACAATGATATAAAACTATAGAAAAATAATTTTAAATAAAAAAATATAAACTTTCAAGAAACATCATTTCAAATGTTAGAGTTGAAATCATAGTTTTTTAACTCGGTTATGTTTAAGGCCCGAATTCCGGGTTTTGATCAGGTCATTGGATTTTGACCAGATCACCAGAATAAATTTTGATTTTTTTAAAAAATCAAAATAATATTATTTAAAAAAAAATCAAAATAATATTGTTTTAGTAAAAATAAAAAGTTAACGGGTTGCAACCAGGTTTTTTACAAGAACAATTGGGTCGCCAAGTCAGCTTGGATTTTGACTTTTTCTATTTTTTTTTAAATCTAATCCTTGGTTGACCTGCTAGCCGGATCAATTTTAAAATTATACTTGAAATACAACTATGTAACGGATAGAAATCCTATCAAAGTTAGTAAAATTGAGATAATTCAGATCAAAATACACGTTAAAGTAGTTTGGAAAGGTACATTAGATATGTTGTTGATATAAAGATCAACACCATTCGTTTTTTTTTTGGTACTTTTTAACAAGTAAGGTCACAAGTATTCCGTTGAAGATACACGTTCATGTGGGTCAGCACGGATGCACTTAAATCAATATCAATGTATATATTTATCTCCTTTTTCTTATTTCCACATAATCGGCTTCTACGCCAAACTCGATAAACTTTCATGCCTTAAAACTGTGAAAATCCAGTTCTATATAATGTTCGCTGTCCCAAGCAATCTTTTCTCGTATAAATTTTGTAAATTCATGAATTACTTTACCTTTATAATAAATTGAAATATGTTATTTTTAGCATAGTTTTTAGATCAGATCCAGTCCAAGACTTGAGTTCCAGGTTTTAACTAGGTTACCGGGTTGTCCGGATCAAATTTTTTTTTTAAAAAAATCAAAACGATGTTATTTTAGTAAAATCAAAAATAAAATTCAACAAGTTGCAATCGGGGTTTTTGACCGGGTTTTGCCGGGTCATATCAAATTATTTTTTTTCTTATTTTTTTTTCAACTCAGCTTGATCTCAGCTCCAAATCAATCGAATTCTAGATTGACCTGTCAGATCCAATTTTAAAACTATAATTTTAAAGCTATATAAATTCTGAAGTGATCTACATTCTCCAACTACCTAAGAGTAGGGTATAATATTTCAGGATTTCAAATTCTAGATTCAACAATCAGCTCTTTTCAACTAATCTTAGAGCATAATATACAAATTTGATTCGAATAAATGGCATATCAAATCAAAAACCTTATAAATTATAATAAAAAAGTTTTAACAATAATGACTTGTTTGATATTAGGTCAATCAAGTTTTTAAAAATTAAAATTTTTAATATTTTTAGATTGTTGTAATATATTGTTGTTAAAAATAAATTTTATAAATAAATTATTTTAATGTATTTTAAAATGAAATTATGATCCAATCGTGTTGTTAAAAATTTTTAAAAGTTATTTTTGGATATTTTACATTGTTTTAATTTGATGGTTTTAAAAATAAATTTTAAAAATAAAAAATAATATTTTAATATATTTTTAAATAAAAAATAACTTTAAGAAATAAAATTTCCGCCACTCATGCAACTACTTTAGCTTATTTTAGCTCATAAACTACAAATCCATTTTGGATAAATGAAAGGCTATTATAAAAAAGTACAAATTTCAAACTAGAAGCCAGATTCTGACTATCTAAAGTTGTGTAATCATTCGTTTTTCAAAAGCTTAATTTTGTCTTAACTTTCAAAATATTTATTCAAATCATACTAGACCGGTTTAACTTGCTTCCTAACGATCTAAAGGTTTTATTGATATAAGTTTTATTCATTAAAAGTGACTTATTCATAGTTTATTTTTGTGTTTAAAACTTTAAAGGATATATTTTAAAAATATATTTAACTTAAAAAACATCAAATTAATATATATTTTTAATAATTTTGATGTATTAATGTTAAAAATATAAATAAAAATCTAAAAATAAATTATTTTAATATATTTTTAAATGAAAAATATTCTACATCATAATACCAAAGGCATAAAACATCCCAATTAATAAGCTTGGAACCCTGAGTTTTAATTTTTTTTAAAAAAAAAAAACCTAACGATTTATTAAAAATTTTAGTGTATGGATGTCTGATCATTCACTTTTCAAAAGCTTAATGTTGTCTTAACTTTCAGAATATTTATTCAAATCATGCAAGACCACTTTCACTGGCTTCCTAATGATCTAAAGGTTCTATTGATATAGATTTTATTCATTGAAAGTGGCTAAAGATCCCAATTAATAAGCTTGAATCCCTAAGTTTTAATAATAATAATAATAAAAAAAAAAAACCCTATTATGCATGCAATATGCTAATTAAAATCAGGAGCGAAGACTCACCTGAAAATTGATTAGAGGCCAGACTTGGCGCAAGTTCAATCCCCCAGTTTGTCTATTTAGGAACTATGGATGGGCTTGAGAGTGAAGGTTTGAGCGAGTTTTATTATCACCAAATTGATCAATCGATGAACATTCACTTGACCGGAAATTTATAAGATTTAGAGGAAAATCATCGACGGAGACTCGCAATTTTTCTTTGGCATTCATCAATGGGAACGCACTTGATTTTCATGCTCTTTCTAAGGCGTTTTCACCAATGGGAATGCACTTAAATTCTCTTTATCTTCTGTCAGGAAGCTCTGAGGGCTCTAATATTCCTGGATACAGCTTGATGCAAGATAAGCTTGGACAGTTCCTTATACACACAACATGCTCTGGTTCGAGACTTGAGAATTTCTAACCCGCAGCATTCGGAACGCATTTCCATTTATTCAATTCAAGCCTTCTGTGTTTAACTCAAGGCAATACAAGTCAGAGGTCCTTGGAATCTGTGCACCGTGTACACTACCAGTGTTGTGTGCATATTGGCGCTGGAGCTGTGTTAAAAGTCCTATCCAAGCTGTTGAATGAAAAAATAATGAGTGTGGATTACCTCAGTATATATTTTCTACAAAGGATCAATGAAACATGCATATGCAGTCAAATTCGTAATAATCGAGAATATTCTATATATATCAGCTGCATCGCTTGTACGAGTGTCTTCTACATCAGTCATCATAGGAGGAATGAGGAGCAGCAGTGCATCCTGGATCAAAGGGATCTTCGGACCCACAGCAATGCCAATATTGAAAAACTTGGCCAGAATCAGGAGTGTTCATAGTGCCTCCAGAGTATACACTCTCAAACTTCCTCTTTGTTTCCCCTGAAAAAAAAAAACAGTTTGGTACAAGTTGACTAATAGAAAACATGTTTTCAAGAGGTAAACAAAGCTCTGAGGACATTATATGCTGAAAAACTTCCAACTCGATTCTCTCCATGCCAACAATCTGATGGAAAAAGTTGAAGCATTGTTTGGCAATGATAACAGAAGCAATGGAACTTGTAATTGATTGTAACAGCATAAAGTGTCCATGCATGGAATCTCCCCACGTTATGGCCGAGGAGTAAGGTTTGGCTGGAGAGATTCACAATGCTTACCTTTCTAGTTATTTCTACTCAGGCCCTCATATTCTCCTTCAGATGGGTTAAGGTTATTTTCCTGATTACAATTGTTAGGAAACACTAAGAAAAACATCCCCTAATCATGATCTCTTGTTTAAACCGTTTTCCTTTTTCACCATCCAAGACATACAAAACCCTTTAAATCTTGTGCTTTCACCACCTCCTTAATCCCCAACCCTACTTAACAATCTCAGAATTTACAGGGGAGAACAGAATTAAGAGTCCTGAAATTGGTACAATAAATTTATGCAATAATGAAAAGAAAAGCTCAGTTTGTTTCAAGTTTATGGCTTTTTTACAGTCTAACAACTTTCATGATTCCACACTTGTGAAAGAATAAAGGAAATCATTTCAACAGCCAGCTGGGTTTAATTTTTTTGCATTCAGAAACTTCTAAAGCAGTATTAAATACCAGATAGTTCAGATGAACATAATCACAGAAAACAAGGAACTCTGCTTCCACATTTCAATTCTGATAATCAACACCACAATCATCAGGAGAAGTGCTTCAACCCAATATACTGAGCATTAAGTTGAACTCAGTTAACTTCAATCAACTTGGAGATTTCTTCATGCTAAAATGAGTATTATTAGCTCTTAATGTGAAAAAAATTCAAGTTCCCAGCTGCCCGTTCATTTAGCCTACATTACAATACCTCCTTTTCATGTAGATTGTACCATGGAAGCATCAAGGAGAAAGAGAATACTGGTAAAACAACCAAAACAGCAGGCTCACAAGTAATCACGTTAACAGATGGAAAGGAACCAGAGCCAAATAGGATTGACTTGAAAGAACAAAAATGATTCGCTAAAACCCAATGACCAACAAGTATAGGCACTAGCACTCTCAGATTATATTCAAGCTACCCACCACACCTACAATGGTATCTTTTGAATATCAAGAAAGTGACTCTCCACAATCAGTCAAAAAGCTTATACTTTATCAACAACATCAATATAGATAATAATTCAAAAGGTTTACCACCTCAAAGCTCAATTCTTTTAAAAAATTACCTTGACAATGAATCGAGATTTTGAACTAATATTGAGCAGATATAAATAAAAGCACTAATTAGCAAATCAAACATCATGGTTATTCAAAACAAATGGTTCAGACAATCAAGATTCTGTCGAGAAGCAATAATCTAATCAAAATCAAAACACCTCACATTGAAAAAACCTCATCAAATAATAAGAGAAATTGAACAAAAGGGTACCTCCAAAATGAGCAGTGTGGAAGCGACAAGCTCGAGGGTGGTTAAGGGAAGGGTCGAACTGGGTTTTACAGTTCTTGCATGTTCTGAGATTTTTGTTGTTATTCTGGTTTATGGAGCAATGAGTTATGGGCAATCTTTGTGATTCTATGGTGGGCTTCTGGTAAGATCGAAGAGAGAAGGTTGTGTTTTGATGGAGAAAAGGTGAGAAAGTGAGTGTATAGTGGTGAAGAGTAAAAGCCATATCTTTTCTTTCTTCTGATCTCTCAGTGACTATCGAGAAAGCAAGACAACCCCCTTTTCCAGTGAAAGGAAATTTGCTACAGTGGTTTGTTTGACAGGTCGGTTAATGGGCTCGGAAATTCTCTTAAAAATATCTCTCATTTTTTGCACAGATTTCTCCATGGTGTGTGAAATACAAAGATATTAGGAATTGTATCGTGGAGAATTCTGATAGAAGACAATTTATTAAGAATCTTTTCTGTAAAAATATGGAATCTTTATAGCAAGCATGCAATATTTCTGTAAAAAAGTGGAATCTTTATAGCAAGTATACGACTTATTAAGAATCTTTTAATTATGTAAAAAAAATGGAATATTTATTAGTAAGTATGATATTGAAAGTAACTTTATCAGAACGCTGAGACAATTGAAGTAAGATTTGTTTGCAGTTTTTAAATATATATTATATACTCTAGAGAATCTTGAATTTTTTCTTAACCTAGAATAATATTGATTATAAGATGTTCATACTCTATCCTTGGAAAATAGAAAGTTTATTGGTTGAAGTGTACCTTATTGAATTGAGTTTTGCTATGAAATTATACAATATATTAAAAAAAATTATTTTTTTTTTACTAGTAAATTTTACCATGACAAAACTGTATTTTACTATGAACTGCACTACACAGTTTTTTTTATTTTTTATTATGGATTTTAGATTTTTCATCTTTGCAATTTAATCCTCCTAAACTAAAATTTCATGGGTTTTTTTAGGTTTAATTCCTTCATTTTTGGATTATCTTGCATGTGCACGGTTTCGGTGGGTATTATAAGGTGAATTGGATTTTGATTTTAGAATTTAACCAAGGTTGAGGATAGAAATGAAAAAAAATAAGGACCATAATTGGAAAGGAATAAAATTAGATGCATCATTTAGATTTTGGCCAATAAAACTTCAATTTGATCCTTAGTTTTTCTATCATTCTTGTTGTTTTAGCAATTCAAATTTAGATATTACCTTCATTTTCTTCACATTCCAATCCCACAATGTTGAAAAAACAAAAAAAAGTTGTCAAAAAATTTTAAGGAGATAGAAAATTATCAGATGATAATATTTTAATAAGTAAAAATATCGATTTTTGTATCAATATGTTCATTTTCTTATAAAGAGTTTAATAAAAGTAATGTTTAACTATAATCCTGCTAAAAAAGAGAGACTTGATTTGATTTTTTTTATTCATTTATTTTTTACTTTTAATGTGATTATAAAATATTTTGAAGTTGAAAATAAGATTTTTGAGTTTCTATAGGATTTTAATAAGTATTAATTATGATAGTTTCTCTCTGTTTCACAATGTTGCATTGAATATTGTTTATTTTTTAAAACTGTATTCATTAGTTGTGTACCTGTTTTGATTCTAGTGTGGTTTTGAATTTATGTAGAGTTTTGCTGGATTTTCTATAGGATTTTCTTGTTTTGATTTTTTTATAAAAAAAAATTAATATAATAACATGATCAAAATCTAAAATTTAAATTTTGAATTGGACCAAGTTTAAAAATCATGATAGAGCCAGTAATATAACATTTTGTAACCATGACAAATCATAAGACTAATACTTAAAATTTATCATAATTCAGGATAAATTAAAGGTTTTGCAGAAGAAGAAAAGATCATGAGCTGAGGTATCAAAAGAGAAAAAGACCAAGGAGTATAGAAAATTACACAAGCACCGTTTCTTGTAGTTGCTTTGTCAATACTCTGAAATAAACATTTCTTATTCCTTAAAAAAGAAATCCTATGAACCGGGCTAGAACATATCGAAGCAAGACCGATCTTAGGTCTACATGAAAGCCCGGACCAAGAATGGTATGGGCCGGCCCATGAAAATGTCAGACTCCCACTCCACTTTCCCAAGAAACAAACAATCTCCGCTTTCCCTACCACCACTTCCTCACTTCCTTTTTCCTTCATCCACCAGTGGGAAGTATTCGAAAATCAAAGCAAGAGAAGAGAAGAGAAGAGAAGAGAATGGCTTTAAGCTTCGAAGAAACAAACTTGTTATATTCACAACTGAGATCAGAGCAAATACCATTCGATGAAATCGTCACTGAGTTTCTCAACAAAATCAATCGCTCTCGCTCTTCCCCTCTTTCCGCCTCTCTCTTTCTCCTCTTACAGGCAAGCAACGCACTCCCTTTCATTCTCTCTCTCTCCCTCTCTCTCTCTCTTGCACCTACTGAATTTGTTGATTTTGCTAGGGTTTAGCTGATTTCGCTTTGAATATAATTATTGTTACGGATTGGGTTTTCTTTTTTGATTATCTTTGGTATTAAAATCATGAACTTTGTATTGATTGATGATGAATTGGGGGTTTATGTGAAGTGCAGAATAAGAAGATGCTGAAGTCTACGGAACGGTTAATCGCGTTTGCTATTCTTTATCAGACTTATTCATCGCAGCCGACTTCCGCAAATCCGTATATGGCTTTGTTTATCAATGTAAGCAGTGCAGTTGGTGTGTTCTGGTGTTATGGAAAGATTATTATCATAAAAATGTGATTATTTGTAATGCAGATGAATGCTATGATTTGGAAAGAAAATATAGGTATATGAGTTTTATTGTTGGGATTTTACAGGCTGCTTGTGATGAAGACGCGGAAAAATATGAGAGGGCGTTTGTTCTTCAGCTGTTAGCCTCTGGTGGCTCCGGCGGCAGCAAAGAGGTTCTAAATTTTCTTTTTCTTTTTTGTCTTGTTGTTGATATTAAGCGATGATCTTTTGAAATAGTTCAGTTAGCATGTGAAGAAATGTAGCAACCTAGCATGTAAACTTGCTTATTATAAGGTTTTGACAGGTGATTTTTTCCGGTGTTATTTTTTTGTCAAATCTATGTGTTAGGAACGCTTTGGGACACTTTAAACCATGTTTCATGGAGTTGGGTTATCTATACGTTGAATATTTATCAAAAGTTCGTTGACAATTGGAGAATTGGCAGAATATTTGAAGTGGTCATGGGAATTCTCTTAACTATTTTACATATCAGTCTGAAAACCTGTGTTGTTGGGGATATAATAGTAAATTTATCTTTTAACATCCTAATTGGTGAATAGAATAGTAAATCTTGGATTCAGTTCTTACCATTGTTAGGTTTAGAAGATCAAAGTATCAAGGAGATGGTTTTGTAAGTTTAGTCAGATTACTCACTTCTCTTCATGTGTTGTCATTGTAGTCTCTCCTCCATTTCTCCTATTACAAATGTTTCTCTTCATGATAATGGTTTCTGAGAACAGCTTTCCCCTATTTTCCAGTTTCTTAAACAGTCAGCTGCGAATTATATCAAACTTTTTGATCCTTCAGTCCATGTAAGTTCTTTGAATATCTCAAATCGTGCTTTTCATGAGTGAATGCATGCTAAACTCATGCATATTATTTATATCACCATATTGGAGATACAGTTCTGCTAAATAAGCCTTTAATTTTGTTCCTTGGAACTTTTATCTTTCCCATCACATTGATAAACTTATCTGCTTATTGTCAGGCTTTCCCATCACGTGAACAATTGCAGCATCAATATTCTGATAAAGTCCATCCTGAAGCACACAATTCCATATTTAAAAACGATTCGCTGAAAAATATAGTGCCAGATCCAGATGTACCCCGTGGTTGTGATGCAAATTCACCAGAGTATGTCCCCTGGAATTGGAGGAACAATTCTAAAATTGTGACTTTTGGATTTTGTTTATGCACTATTTTCTGCTTTCAGTTCATGCCAGGTTCCATTTTCATTTTCACTCCATTTCAAATTGTTCCACATATAGGCGATGATGGTTGTTTTGTAGGTTTGATATGCAACCTGGAGCAAAACCTAAACTTGGATCTGGAGATAGAGATGAGGCTCTGCTTGGATTGTTGGCAAACTTGTCAACAGAGGGAATTGGTCATCAATGGATCAGGCCTCGACCACCGAGATTGCCTATACAAGATGGCGAAGTAAGGACATTTTGGGGTCAAATGTTTGATTGCTTAATGGAATTTGCTATTTTTCCTTACACTTTTCAAACTTATTTCCAGCTAGTGTGGCTCAATCCCGATAGCAATCATGAGCTTGTATGGGATCATGGGATGTGTGCTGATACTAGCAAGGGAGCAGCCGTTAGGGACTTGATTGCAAAAGCCTTGAAGGGACCTCTCGCCCCTGCTCAACAGGAGGTTCTTCTACTGCTCTATGTTTCAATATATTATACACAGATACATTTATATAAAGAGATTTTTCAAGTAGTTTTGACCACAAATATTGTTAGGATTTCATAAAGGGCTTTTGGAATCTTAAGAAATGTGAAATTCTAGTTGAGAAAGGATATGTGGTAAACTGGTACTTTTACAAAGCAATCGTGCAGATGTTTGTTGACCATGTCTATTTGACTATACTATATCATCTGCTATTTTCAAATGGCTAGCTTATTTTCAGCCTATTTTTTAACTACGTAGCTTCCATATCTTAACCTCTTCCCTGCTTTAACCCCTCCTAGCTGCCTTTTGCCAAGTTACTTTTTTTACCCTATTAAGATTTTTAAGAATAATTTTTTCCTTAATATTATTATATCAAACTGCTTGTGTTTTTGTATGTGTTTGTACTGAAAATATTAGCCGAATGCATGAGCTTAGTTTGGCAAGTTATATAAATTTGTTTCTGTGTTGAGTTGCAATGAGATCCCAAATTATTCATGACTGCTATTCTCTGTGATAGAAATGAATTTAAGGGGTTCTGATTAAAGCTAAGTGCTTCAGATTTAATTATTCCTCATAAGGTTTTGGTTAACTCAATAATGACTTGTAGACAGATCGTCTTGATGGACTTTTCAAGTTCATATTAAATTTTAAAGAGACAATTTGCATGCTCAACTTCTTTTTGTATAGTTGTTGCATAAATGGTATTGAAAGGAAGTAATGACTCCAAACTGTCTCTTGTTCAGCAAGTCTTGGTGGAATTGACTAATGACCCAAAGCTTGTATATCACTGTGGACTGGCACCAAGGAAGTTACCTGTATGTCATATGACACTTCATGCTTCATTCTTAATATGAGTTGTATTGCTTGAAATTAAGAGGCCCTTTTCATCATGCCATCAGGAATTGGTGGAGAACAATCCCCTTATTGCAGTTGAAGTTCTTACAAAGTTGATAAATTCTCCTGAAATTGCAGAGTATGTGTTTGGAGCTTGTGATTTTTATTCTTTTTGTTTTTATTTTCCCAAGTGTGTGATACTGGTTTGATGTTTGTTTATATTTGTGGGTTCAGTTACTTCACAGTTCTTGTCAATATGGACATGAGTCTACATTCAATGGAAGTTGTGAACCGGCTTACAACAGCAGTTGAACTTCCAAAGGAGTTTGTTCGGATGTACATAACTAATTGTATTTCGTCTTGTGAAAATATCAAGGTACATTCAATGCCATGAATATTTATTGCATTGATTTTGTCACAGTACTGGTTGAACAAAATAAAGTTCTGCTTGAGGAACCAGTTGGTCACGGACCATTTAATAATAGTGGGAACCATAGTGAAAACATTTGATGAAATTCCACCGAGGTGATCATGGGGAAAATGAAAGCCAAGCATTCATTTGCATGTATCCATGTTAGAAAAGATTGTGCTACCTTGTTTATTTGTGTGTGCACACAGATACAAGCATTCAAAATGTAGTAGTTGTGGTTTTGGTATTTCTTAAACTAGTCATATGACAATTTCTCATGCAATTTTTTCTAAAAGACCATGAAATTGCCTCATTTTCTAGGATAAATACATGTACGAGATCAGTTTTTTTTTTTTTGGTTGAGGTCATAATCCAACCAGGTATTAACATAAGATTTTAACTTTTCTCATTTTCTAGGATAAATACATGCAGAACCGACTTGTCAGACTTGTTTGTGTTTTCCTACAGAGTCTGATCCGAAACAGAATTATTGATGGTCAGTATACATTTCTACTCGTGATTGAACTGTTATAGTGGCCATTTGACATGAGTGCATATGCAGATGATATCCTTCGTTCTTTTATAGCCTAAACTCATACATGAGGTTTAATGCAATGAGAAGAAAAATAAAAGAATATAAGAACTCAGATTGCATTATTTTCCTGACATAAATTAGAAAAAAAATATTTTAGAAGTTTGTTTGGTGAAAACTGAATCAAGAGGAACAAATTATTCTAATCATTTCTTGTGATCAAAGAGAAAAGTAATGGGTGTTGGGACTTACAGTTGAAGATGGCACGGAAAAAGGAATACACTTGTCGTAAATGTCTTAAGCTTGCAGAACAATTAACTGCTTAACTAATTGTATTGCATGGTGCGTATTCTTTTTTTGGTGTGTTCATTTGGAAACAATTCTGTTGAAATCTTTTGTGGCGTTGCAGTTAAGGATCTCTTCATTGAAGTCCAAGCGTTTTGCATTGAGTTTTCACGGATTAGAGAAGCAGCTGCTTTATTTAGACTCCTTAAGACCTTGGAATGAATGGTCCGTTTGTATTCCTCATGCTACGCACTTCTTTTCCTTTAGTTTGCAGTTAGAATTTTCATCTTCCCTTTGTAGATAATGAATCCATTCTTCCTTTATATTCTAGTTAGTGCACCCAACTTTTCTTTATGACTTGGTTACCTGTGTGGCTTCTGATTTACAAGGAATGGATTGAGATTTTGTTTGGATAAACTTCCACATCAACAGAAAGCACAAAGAGGAGAAAGAGGAAAGATTTGGAGAAATAAGGAATGGGAAGGAAGGCATTTTATGTAATTTCCCATGTTGTGTGCCAATTTTTCAGAGTTTGTCATGTTGTTGACTGTTTATGGAAGATTTGGTGGTTCCAGGGAAGGAATTTTGAAGCCCCATGGCTCTTTTTCGTTGAACTATAAGATGATATAGTTCTTTCCCCCTTTCTTTACTGATCGTACCACGACCTGGAAAGTGGAAACTTGAATGAAATCGAGCTTTGCTACATGATGACAAGCTTGGCTACATCACTGTAGCTGGTGCACTGTAACGAGTGAGGTAGACCTGGATTCCTCTGGCTTCGGTTCGATTTTCGTGTGGAGGCTCGAGTCGTGTGATTTGTCTGTAGTCAAGCAGCGATCACGCCTGCTGACTATAATTTGTTCCATTAACCAAACCTTTCAACAGAAAAGAAAAGGGTCAAGTTTACCAAAGCCATGTCTATGGCCCGTCCAAAAATAAAATCTTCTCTTATTATTCTCTTGACATTTTATCAAATTTCTTCCATCTCTACCTGCACAAGGTGTTATAACGTACATTTTCTTCATTAAAAAAAAAAAAACGAAGGTGCTATAAAAATACATGTTAATAGGGAAGCTTTTGAATATTTTATCCAAACTTTTTTTTTTAAAAAAAAACATTATCTATTTTTTTTTCTTTCAATGCCACCCTTTAATATTTTATTTATTTTAAATTATAATTTTATCTTTTAATATTTTATTGATTTTAAATTAATCATCATAATTTTTTATGAGATTATTGTAGTTTTAAATAAAAATTTTAATATTTGATTGGTACTTAATTTTAACTTATGTTTTTTTTTTTTTTTTTATCATAATATTAAATAAAAAATAGTTAATTTTTTTTTAAATTTTTTTTTAATAAAGCTCGCGGTCTAGGTCACTAGCATTGTGACTTAAGCCATGAAATCCAAGTTAATATATATGTTGTTGTTCTAATGTTTTTTTTTAATGTAAACTATGCTTTTACTGTTTTTCCAAAATATCTTTAAACTTATCAAGTTAATTGGATTACATATAATTAATTTTTTTACTAGTTGATTTTAAATTTAGATTAAACAACGAGTAAAGTTAGAAGATTTTGAAGTTGACTTGTTGGGTTATATTTAATTATAATGCCAACTAGGTTTTTTTTTAATTATTTTTTTTTCTTTCGATTGAATTATTTTTTGTTTTTTTAAATAATTTTATTATTTAATATTTGATTGATTTTAAATTATTATTCATATATTATTCCAATTTCCTTTCTATAAATCAATCATTGTAGTTTTAAATATATATATATATATATATATATATATATATATATATATATATTGTAATTGTTTTTAGAAAACCAAACTTGTTAAAAAACCTATGGAATATATGATTTAGGTTATGAGTTTGGTGGGTTAAATTATGAAATCGGAGTCTGATTTTAATATTAAAAAATAAATATCATTATAATTTTTTTAAAAAAATTAAACTATATTCTTTTAATGAAAAGAGCTTAGCTCAACGGGTCATTTTAATACCCACCCATTCACAACCTAATCTAGACCGGTGTAAGAAAGTTAACTTGTAATTCACCTGGTAAACCTAATAATTCACTAATGACATAGTTAGAACCCAATTAAATATTTTTTTTTTTAAAGGAACATTGTTTTGATATGACATTTAATCCAAATCCAAATTAATAATTATGCATAAATTAGCTTCCTTCAATAAAAATGTCTATAAGTGCATTATTCTGACTCGCTTAATTATTATTATTATTATATAGAAGGTTTTATCAAACATGAATTCGTTAATGAACATTAAAAGTAATTAGCATGATAGAAAAATCTAATTAAGGAAGAAAAATAAATAATTTTTTTTGGGAGGCGGGAAGGCACAATTGGCTCCCCGCCATTTCTACTGACAACCCAGAATAAATAATTAAACCGAAAGCCACCGAGCTGAAGAAGTCTAAAAGAATCAAAGTTTATCACTAGTGTCTGTCGAAGAGAGCAAGCGGGAGAGATAGGGAGAGCGAGAGATGGTTAAGTTCCCTGAAGAAAATGAAGATGGACCCAGCAATCCATCTCGTAAGAGACAAAGGGTTTCTTCAACTTCCGGTGGTTTTTCTGCTGCTACTCCAAACCAAGAGACCCAACAGCATCTAGAGAATGAAAATCAAGAAGCAACCCAACAGCACCAAGAGAATGAAAATCGAGAGACAACCCATCAGCACGAAGCAAATGAAAATCAAGAGACCCAACAGCACGAAGCAAATGAAAATGAAGAGACCCAACAGCATGAATCAAATGAAGAATATGAATTGACCGAACAACCTGAAGCAAGTGAAAATGAAGAAACCCAACAGCATCAAGAAAATGAAAATCAAGAATCTTCTGACGAAGAGGACGAGTATCTTAGTGATGGTGGGGCAGAAGCTGAACGAGAGGATGACGTACTCCACAAATTAAGCAGTTTTCTTGGCGATGGTGCCATGTCAATGACCCTCATGGACCTGGATATTCTTGATTGCGCAATCTGCTCATATCCCTTGACTATCCCTGTCTTTCAGGTTAGATTTTTTTTCTTTTTTACTTTCTTGATGCTGTTGTTGTTTGGTTTGTTTATGTTTTCTGTGTTTTTTTCGGTGCTGGTGTTTATTGTTTTCATTATTGTTTTATTTTTTATGGGCTTGATTGGATAAGATCAGTTAATGTGAAGTGCTTGATATTTTCAACAAGGTTATTTACAAACACATGCTTAGAGGCTATTCTGTTATCTTACTATAGCTTCCATTTCTTCATGGTGCCGTGACAGTTTTCTATGTAGTGTTGGGGATGGTGGAAGGATGTAGCTCCAAGGTATGAATTCTTGGTTGATATTGTAGTTCAGAGAATAATGACATGTTTTCTGGTTGCTGGTTATGTGGGAGATATGCGGTGGATTCAGTAGAAACTCAAGCCTGCAATCTCCATCGTGTATATCAAATAAACGATATTGGCCATGATTTTTTTTCTTCTTGTAGTTCCATATCGAGCAAGACTCGAAACACTGGTAGAAGACTCGTTGGTTTAGTGCTATTGTAGGACTAAGAAGGATGAACTAGGATTGTGGTACAATATTCTTCAAATAAAGCTGGAGATGGGTTCTCTTGGAAGGAAACCTTCAACATAGTGTTGCCTAAGGAACAATTGATATGCCTTAAAAATGTGACATGTTTGTAGTTTAGTTGAGATATGGCTAAGAAATGTAAAAATACAAGTAGAATGTGGTGGAAGAATAGATTCGATATATATAATTATTGTGCAAATTGAGTTTTGTTTAGTAAGGTTTGCTTAGAGTCGTGTCTTTGTATTTGTTATCTGGGGTCCAAAATCCCAACTTGCGCGATACTCTGCTGCCCCAAAAGCTTTTAATTCTTGACTCAGCTTACAATTAAATCTGTTATTTGAGTAGATGAAATCAATGTATGATTTGCGTTATTGGCTATAGCAAGTGGTTTTGACATCACCTTATTGAAAGATGATGTTGGTGTATATTCCAACTTACAAGTAGGCATTGTTATGCATCTGCATGTTGTGTTATTTGTTATCATCTAGTAAACCTTGTCAATAAGTAGCATCAGTTGATTCTCATTTTCTTGGTAAATATTCCCTGTACCTGGTTTGCTTGCCCTTTTTGTTTATTGTCTTTTCCTTACCACGTGTTTCCTAAGTAAATGTCAAATTAGGTTCTTTCTGTTACTTTGGATTTCGTTTTTCAATCTTTTCATTTGCACGATTCATTGTCATATCTAGCTAATCTCATAGTTTCTTTCTTTTTCTCTTTTTTTTGGGTGCTTATGGGGGGATTCAGTGTGAGAATGGGCACACAGCTTGCTTTTCCTGCTGCAGTAAACTTGCACACAAATGTCCTACCTGCTCGCTTCCTATCGGCAATAATCGCTGTCGGGCTATCGAGAAGGTTCTTGAATCAGTAAGGATACCATGTGAAAATATGCGGTATGGGTGTGGAGAGACATTTATTTACAGCGAGAAGTACAACCATGATAAGAGTTGCATCTATGCACCATGCTCTTGCCCAGTACAAGGCTGCAACTTCATCAGCTCTTCTAAGAAGTTAGACCCGCATTTGCGTTGCAGGCATGTAGGTGATGTGATACGCTTTTACTATGGTGGGGCATTCCCTCTTCCCTTATCTGTCGGTCAAAATTCTGAGGTTCTCCAAGAAACTGACCACGGTGCTATATTTATTCTTCATCATCATGAAGAAACCTTTGGGAATATTGTCACAATTAGCTGCTTGGGGCCGCCCACATCTGCAGGAGAATACTTCTACGAACTTTCAACAAATGAATACTTCTATGATCTTTCAAATAAATCTCAGGGAAAGAGTTTCAAATTCCAGTCTTATATGCAGAGTATTCAGAGCAGGGTTGATCACCCTCTCTCGGCGGGGCTCGTTCTACCTCCTGGTCAGTTTTTTGGTACATCTAAGATGATATACCTTGATCTCATCATATGGCGTAAGGGTGACTGCCCTTTAAACATCCAAAGCAGTACACATGCCAATTAATGGTGTTACGTTTATTGACATTATCATCTGCTCCAAGCACTGGCTCAGTCTATCACTTTTTTACATTTTGAGTAGATTTTATTGTTAATTAATGAGACTATAATGCTTAGAGAACTTTAGTCTTTGTTGAGAGACAGATGAAAGTTGTATTGCGATGCCTCTTGAAAGCTTTTCTTTCTTTCTTTCCTGTCTTCTTTCGTAGTAGATATTTGCAAATTGCTTTCGGCTATAAGCTTCGGTCGAATTTCTATGGCTGTAGAAGTTAGGTGGGGGCTGCATACAGTCATCTAATTACGCTCGACTCGAAGTGAAGAAACTGATGTTGTATGCTTCCTTGCGTTCCAGGCCTTAATTCACTAATAAACTGTGATTAACCTCTATGGATTTAGACATGCAAATTGGATTTTAAACATGATTGATGTACGGCTAACACTCGAAATTCACATGGTTTAGTACTCACACAAATGGTAATGTCAATTAATTTTTAAATTAGGTCTTGTAAATGAAATGACTCATAATTCATCGCCAAATTAGTCATGAACGTCATTTACAGATTACAAGCCCTGGTAAGAGTGATTGTTTTTGTATTTAAAAATATTTTTGATTTATTTTTTTACTTTAAATTTTTATTATTTTTTATTCTGAATTGTTTTGATGTGTTGATATTAAAAATAAAAATTTTAAAATAAAAATATTATTTTAATTTATTTACAAATAAAAATTATTTTAAAATACAATTACAGTCCTAAAAACTACATTAAAAATATTTTACTTGCTGGGATGGTTTGGAGAACAAATAGAGACAAAAGATGGTGATATTATCAGAGCCACAAGTTGAAGAATGGAAAGGACCAAAGATATCGGGAACTAAAAAGACCACCCCACGTGATGAATTTTGTTCCTAGTTCATCGTTCTAGGTGGTACAGTAATAAAAAATTGAGATTCTATAATTTTAGATTCAAGCTTTAAATTGCTCATATAATAATCACTGGAGGCTTACATGGTCGTTAATTTCAGGACCCGTGGGATTAGTCGAGGTGCGTGCAAGGTGGTCCGGATACCCATGTTAAACTAAATTTTTTTTTTTGTCCCTAGTTCGATCCTAGACTGCAACATTTACTCTAATTATGATAGGGTGTAACTTAACTGGTCATGTCTCAACTGGTCATGTTTTAAATTTGTTTTCTAGAGATTATTATTTCTAGTTTTATAATCCTTAGAACTACTAGAGACTTACATGATCGTTAACTTCAGAATTTATAAGATTAGTCGAGGTATATGCAAGTTGGTCCAAATACTTATATTAATAAAAAAAATTATTTTTTGAAAATAACACAATTTTAAAAAATTATTAAAAAATAATATAGCTGTAAATAATTATGGAGAATTGTAGTTGTTGAAAAATTATTATTTATAATAATAATTTAAATAAAAAATTATGATTTAAAATCATGATTTTAATGAAATGTTATTTTTAATAGTAATTTTTTAACCATAACAATAACAATTTAGAATTACAGTTTCATAATAAAATCACAATTATAAATTCCGTTTACAATGCATATATAAACAACCTTCTTTTTCTCCCTATCACTTTAAATTATTAAGTCAATGTCACTTTAAAAATTCTAAGAAACAAAAAGTCGTAGGAAGAACTTTGAATCAGTTATCTATATATATATATATAAAACTGATTCCTTATTGATGTGTGGACTGCTTTAAATATTCCTTACCAATTCAAAGAAATATATATGTTATTCTTTGGGAAATGTGCACATCGCTGTAAAGATCGGATCAAATGGCCGAATCTGAAGACACCGTCTCCATGCTTTGAAAAACTCAAGTATGATGCACTTGTAATTATCAAGTGCATCTGAGGCACTCTACCCAACCACTTGCAATAATAAAAACAGAAACATAGAATTACAAGAGGTATAATTTATCTAGTTAATTTTTAGATTTATTCTTTAAATATTATCCGTTTGATTTTTATAAATTTTAAAATTATTAACAGTTTATATATAATTAAATTTAAAACTAATAAAATTAATTAAAATATATACAAGTTACCCACACATTCATATTAATAATTAAAAAAAAAAGACAGATAAAAGAAAAAAGAACAACTTTCCTAGTAATATAGCTGCCAGCCCAGAAAAGATACAGGCTTTATTTGTTATGGTAATGGAAACACAAAAGCTTGATAATTCGTCAACATTGAAATCCAAAAACGCATAACTTTCATCAGTTAATGTTGCGCTTTAGCAGGATAAAATGGTCGACGTGTTGATGCGTCGCCCCATTGAAGACAGAGTCATAATTCTCTGCAAACTTCTTGGCAAAATATTCGAATATTTTGTCAACATCATTCCTTCCAAAGTGTTCTTCCAATAGTCCCTCAAAAATAGCTCTAAATTGCGAAATAGCAAACTGGACATCGAGCTTCCTTTTCGTCATGGGATGATTCAGCATGTTCAATCTCTCAATACAGAAATGTCCATTGTTCTTTATAATCTCCTCCAACTCCTTAGCAGAAGAGTAGTACAGAGGCAAATTAAAGGAATCCACCTTTTCTTCACTAATCACTCCCTGCAAGAAATATTAGTATAGTTCAATGAAATTAATAATTGAAAAAAAAATAAAAATAAGAGCGTATACCATACCGTTTTGCTTCTCCGTTTCTTACTATTGTTTTATCGAAAAGAACAGGTAAATGGAAAAATAACAAATAGATTATCTTTCTTGAAAAGTTGAAGACAGATCCTTCACATAATAACTACGAGATTTGTAAGGAATTGCCTCCTCTGTCTGACCTCAAGAGTTGGCGTACCTTACTAACACAACACCCTTGCAATTGCACCAAATACTCAACGCTTTTTTGTTGAAATTCTTCTGATCATTACAGCAGAGATTTATATGCTTACCAATTTTGCCATGTCGATGAGGCAAGACCCGAAAAGCTCATTGCATATTCCAGCTGCAGTTTGAGACAGAAAGATTCCGTCAGGAAGACCGAGAATTATGATCACCATCAATCCTCCACCAATAATTTCTTGTGCTCTAGCATTCAGAAAGTTATCCATATCCGTTTTGAACTGAGCTGAATACGCCTTTGCTACTTCTTTTGCAGTTCCACTGCACTGTATGCTACCCTTATTCCATGCCGGAGATTTGGTGTCCACAACTTCCTCTGGAACCTTAGAGAGCCAGTGCAAGGAATAGGAAGAGTACGCAAGATGGAGCGTTGACTTCGGGAATAAACGACCATAAAAAGTACCAGGCACTCCTGCAGCGAAGTATTTTTGATACAATGGAAGGGTTCTGAAGAGAGTGTTGAAATCATTGGTTGTGACATCGTTGAAGAAAACCTGGAACTCCAAGGGCGGGGAGTTTTGGAACTGGGCACGGTATTTCTGCTCCACAGCTTCTATGATTTTCTCCATCGCCAAGAATGTATTCGGGCCAGCAGAACATCCAAAATCTGCGATTCGAAATGTGCAGATATTTGAAGAATCAGAACAGGGGATTTTAAAGTCAAGCGTCTCTTTGATGCCTTCATTCATCAATTCATCCACGACGTCCAACACTCCCCTCTGCACTTGGCAATAAGTAAATACACTTTTGTAATTAAACATCAGACATAGTGTTCTATTCAAATTAGTCTGTAGAAGAAGATACTGAGAGAAAGAATGTATACCTGATAGGAAGAATTTAGGGCATAGCTACGAGGTCCATCTCCACCAACCATAGCCCATGATTTTGGCACTGTTTTGGTCTCTTCATTTTCCATCTCTCTATTCCTCAACTTGATGCAGGTTTGCTTCCTATAAATGGTAGCTCTCCTTCACATTCAAGAGAAGGGTAGATCTCTCTATTTCAGTAATTCGCCTCTTACTTCTTCCATCGCATAACTACAATAAAATTATATTATGTGTGGGGCATAAGTTAACAAATGCAAGTAACATCTGATTACTTAGTATTTTCTTTTTATATAATATATGTTTGAATTCCAGAACTTTTGAAAGGAATATTAATATTAATGTTGCTTGAGTTGTAGTTTATTGACTGATTACTTAATTTTTAAATCTTGGTGTGGTTTTTATAGATTAGTTGTAATCCATAGCGAGTTCTGTTTGCAAGTAGAGGGGATTGACACAGGTTGCGTAACAAAAATCCTAGCTTAAGAAGTTTGGACATGTCAAATGACCTTTCTAACAAAAACTAGCCATAACTTCTGATTCAATCATCGGCTGTAATTTTCTCTACTTGTAAGAGTTGTAACTTTATGCTTGAGAATCCTAGTTTTTTTCTCCAATAATGTAGGGCTATGAAATTTTAAGGATCGATCGAAGAACTCTATCCACGCTATACACCCAGCGTCATTGATGAATATTTTCAAAAGTTGAATATACATACCTGATTAGAAAGATGGAAAGCGTTAGGGCCTGAGGGGTATGGTGTCAAACAAAACGTGATCTCTATCCACCTTCGTTAATTAAAAATAAAATAAAATCATATATTTGATCTGATGCTGCAGAAAAGCTTTTCCTCTCTATCTTCATCAGTGCTTTTGTAATAGATGTATCATAAATAATCATCTCATAATGTTGACTTTTTCAACCAAACAAGACAATAATAATTGCCAAAAATATTTTAAAAGCTAAACGAATCCTTTCTGCATCCTTTCTGAATATATTTTTGGTGGGTGCCGTGGACGATGATTGGGGAATGGTGCTCGGTGTCTCGGAATTTGAATTTGGTTTCAGCTCCCATCTTTGCCATGTTGCATCCCGGTGTGGCAGTATTGGTGCAGAATCCTGGCTGTTTTGTTTATTTTATTTTATTTTGTTGTCTTGAGAAACTGTCAACGGTGCTGTAGAACATTGCGTTTAACTGTACAGAAGCATCATAGTATTCGTAATAAAGAGTTGTTTTATTACCTTCTGGTAGTTTGATCCTTGTTAACGAATAGTCTTGATACATCAGGGGAAAGAAAATAATAATAATAAAGCATTTCCACCCTTACTGGGAGCCTGTGAAGGGTATTCTTTTGGAAACTGGGTAGATCGTTGTAAGGATCGATTATTTTCTCTGCTTTAAAAGGTTCAAGTATGGCACTATGAGCACCCTACCAGTACTCGCAAGAACAAGAACAGACAGATAGATGAAAAAAGAAAAAAGAAAAAAGAAAATCGTAGCAGTATAGCTACCAGAGCATCAAAGATACAAACATTATTCGGTATGGTAATAAGAAAACAAAACATTGAAATCCAATAACGTATATCTTTCATCAATTAATGTTACGCTTCAGCAGGATAAAATGCTCGACGTGTTGATGCTTTGCGGCATTAAAGACAGAGTCATAATTCTCTGCAAGCTTCTCGGCAAGATATTCGAATATTTTGTCAACAGCATCCCTTCCAAAGTGTGCTTCCAATAGTCCCTGAAAAACAGCTCTAAATTGCGAAATATGAAAATGGACATCGAGCTTCTTTTTCATCATGGGATGATTCAGCATGTTCAATCTCTCAATACAGAAATGTCCATTGTTCTTTATAATCTCGTCCAACTCCTTAGCTGAAGAGAAGTACAGAGGCAAATTAAAGGAATCCACCTTTTCTTCGCCAATCACTCCCTGCAAGAAATATTAGTATAGTTCAATGACATTAATATTTGAAAAAAAAAAACATAAATTTATGCTGTATCGTTTTGTTTCTCCGTCTCTTACTATTGCTGGGAGGGTGAATTGGATCCCATTCTTGTAAATTGGAAGTATCAAAAAACAGGTAAATAAAGAAATAACTATCTGATGACATCTAATATATATTTGCTAGATTTATTTATTATTATAGAATGAACTATGAAGATGGTGTTTAAACCGTCCGTACTAGTATTAAGGAAATGATGTGCTAGATTTATTTATTATTATAGAAGGAACTATGAAGATGGTTTTATAGATTTACAACTGAGTTGTTTGTTGAACTATAAAGGTCAATCAATTTACTTGTTTTACATTGATAAGGTGGTTTGAATTTTTTTAAGCCCGTGACGAGAGTCATTACACCAGAAATATTATATATAAAAAAAGCACGAAACTCAATCCCCAAGAATTGAAACGCTTAATGACGAAACAAAAAAATAAATTATACAAAAAAATTCAAAATAAAAATATCAATTAAAAGAATGATGGTGAGAATTCAAATAAAAAATAAATTTAAGGGCAACACAAATTTTTAAATTGAGGGTTAAATTGAAAAGAATAATAACATTAACAAAATGATAAGAAAAAATCAAAAGAATGATGACCAAATTGAAAAAAAATATACCATAAACTTAGATTGAATGGTGAAATTAAAAACAATAAAACTTTTATATAAGGAATCAAAAGAATAAGAACAAAATTGAAACACGACAAATTGGGATTAAAGGACTAAATTAAAAAGAACAAAATTTTAACAAAAAAGCTAAGAAAAAGAATAGAAATCAAAAGAAAAAGGACCGAAGCCAAAAAATAAAAAAACAAAGAGGACCTACTTGCAATTTAAGGGGGAGAAGAGAGAAAAAAAAGGTTCACTAAAGATAAATCACATAATTTTCGTTGACATACCCCGTACCAAGAAGAAAAGGATGCGATGACGATTCAAATGACATAGCAAAATGATAATTTTGACAACTAGGAGAAGCAACAAGTGCCATGCTCAAAATGTATGAACTCCTTTCACATGCTAATGCATGCAAATGCTAGTAATTTTTTAAATTTTATTATTATTGAATTTTTATGAAAAAACAATATGCCCTTGACAAAACAACAAATGGCAAAAGAATTGAAATGAAAAGAAAAAAAAAAATACACTCATGACCGAAGGTTTTTATTTTATTTTATAGGACATTTAAGTAAGTTTATTGCGCATTTATAATTCAGAAGACATAATTACCATCAACAAAATAGTATATATATATAAAGACAAAAAATACCTTGACTGAAGGCTTTTTTATACTTCAAGGATATTTAAGTAATTCTATTTGCACTTAAAAGCAAAAGAAACAAAACTTATATTCTTAGATTCCCAGAGAATTTTAGTTTTTTACTATTTATTAAAAAAATAAAAAGACCCTCTTACCCTCATAAACCAAGCCAAATGTTATTTGATATCTCTTGAGAAGTTAAAGACAAACCATTTATATGCTTACCAATTTCGCCATGTCGATGAGGCAAGATCCAAAGAAGTCATTGAATATTCCAGCTCCAGTTTGCGACATAAGGATTCCGTCAGGAAGACCGAGAACTATGATCACCATCAATCCCCCACCAATAATTTCTTGAGCTCTAGCATTCAGAAAGCTATCCATATCATTTTTGAACTGGGTAGAATACGCTTTCACTACTTCTTTTGCAGTTCCACTGCACTGTATGCTACCCTTATTCCATGCCGGAGATTTCTTGTCCACAACTTCCTCTGGAACCCTAGAGAGCCAGTGCAAGGAATAGGAAGAGTATGCAAGACGGAGCGTTGACTTCGGGAATAGACGACCATAAAAAGTACCAGGCACTCCAGCAGCGAAGTATTTTTGATACAATGGAAGGGTTCTGAAGAGAGTGTTGAAATCATTGGTTGTGACATCGTTGAAGAAGACCTGGAACTCCAAGGGTGGGGAGTTTTGGAACTGTGCATGGTATTTCTGCTCCACAGCTTCTATGATTTTCTCCATTGCCAAGAATGTATTAGGACCAGCAGAACATCCAAAATCTGCGATTCGAAATGTGCAAACATTTGAAGAATCAAAACAAGGGATTTTAAAGTCAATCGTCTCTTTGATGCCTTCATTCATCAGTTCATTCGCGACGTCCAACACTCCCCTCTGCACTTGGCAATAAGTAAATACACTTTTGTAATTAAACTTCAGTGAGTGTTAATTCAAATTAGTCTGTAGAAGAAGATACTGAGAGAAAGAATGTATACCTGATAGGAAGAATTTAGGGCATAGCTACGAGGTCCATCTCCGCCAACCATAGCCCATGATTTTGGCTCTGTTTTGGTGTCGCCATTTTCCATCTCTCTGTTTCTCAAGTTGATGCAGGTTTCCTTCCTATTTATGGTAGCTCTACTTCACATTCAAGAGAAGGGTCTCTATATCAGTAATTTGACTCTTACATCTTCCATAGCATAACTACAATAAAATTATACAATGAGCGGGGCATACGAAAATGCCGTTAGAGTTATATTATACAATGAGTAATTCGCCTCTTAGCTCTTCCAAAAACGCACAAGTACAATACAATTATATTATGTGTGGGGCATAAACAAATGCAAGTAACATTTGATTACTTAGTATTTTATTTTTATCTAATATATGTTTGAGTTCAAGAACTTTTGAAGGGAGTATCGATATTAATTGATTATGAAAGTACCTTTATTTTACTATAGTTAGGTTTCCAAAATACTGAATGAAAGCTTATAATTGATGGTTGGTTTGAGAAGTTCAATGTTAGGTTATATATAAATATTTTATTATTATTTTAATTCAGTCAATTTTTTTTAATTTAATGAACTAAATATTTTTTAAAATTGAGCATGTGAGGAAAAAATTTACTAGGAGGAAGCTGACAATATTTTTTCCAAGAGAGTGGGAGAATCACAAAGCCATCATATAAGATTGAATTCAAAATGTAAATGTTTTATTTTTTATAAAATATTCAATTTTATTTTTTATTATCTTATTGATAATTTATTTTTACTTGTCAAACTACATGATTTCTGGTACAAGCTATGAAAATATCAAAGAAATATGCAAAGAAAAAATATTTTCTATGCTAGGAAGACGTGGTCCTATGAAGAAATTTCAGATCTCTGCACGTCTCGAAGGTTATCTGGGAAACTTATATCCAGCATGTGATGTCTGAGCATTTCGTGTGTCGGTCGCGGTCCGGTGCAAACAATCCAAACAAGGAGATTCATGGTTCAATTATTAGTAGCAGATCCATTACGTTCATTTTACATGTGAATCAGATAATAAGATTCTATTTTATTATATATATTTTTTTAAATTGTTGTTTTATATGAAAATGGTTAACTAACACTAGGTTTTTTTTACAGATTATAATTCTTGAACGCGATGTAAGACCATTAAAGTTTTTTGTTTTGCTGAAGCTCACATGAAATAAGGAAACTAGCTCTTTAATATATCATCTCGATCCCTTACCTAATCCTAAAGAGTGTTGTATTGAATGATCCTTCCATGAAAACGAGGGGATGTTGGTGAAGCTAATTAAAAGGTGTTGCCAAATAAGAAAATCCTTACTTTTTAAATATTTTTCTTGGACTGCAAACGGGCGCTAAGAAATTACGGAAAAGAAAATTACTAAAACCAAATAAAGTTTTTGTATGAAGAACCAAATGCAAATCTCCGATGGACGGAGTTTTGAAAATAGCTGTTGGGGCCATCTCCACCACACTCAAAGGCTAAGATTCTGGCAAACTCTCCTCACTGGCCATCTCTCTCTTCCCCCCTTCTATCTGATTGAAGCTGCACTTCAGTCCGATATAAATAGAGAAACAAGCAATCTCTAACTAATTATTGGAATAGATTTGATAATCATGGTTTGGCAATTAATTATTAAAATATAATTCATAAATATTTAAAATGGAAATTAATTTTAGACATTCACATGAAAACTTCCATGACAAATTAGTCAATTAACTATTAAAATATATATAATTGTAAACTATCATGCTAAACTCTGGGAATGAATTAAGACCACTTGAGGGACGAAAAGCTTGTAATTTCCGATCGAATCTTGGGCCGGAGAATTTTGGTGGTATAATACTAATGGAATCAATATAACGTAGATGGACTTCTGATGTGTTTTTTTCCCTTCCCGTTTTATTGTCTAGCGGTAGTGCCTTTGGGTTAGTTATTGCACCGATATTCTTGTCTATCAATTCGGTGAAATAAATAATTTCATTTTATTTTCATGAATAAATATTTATTTTGTTTGTTTTAAGGAATAGTTAATTCTTTATATATTAATTATAATTATATTAATTGTTATTTGACAGTTCAAGTTTTTGAATGGGATAATGGTTGTAGAAAATCTAATTTTGTAAAGAAAAAAAAGATGAAATATCTTTATTGATGGCTTGTTATATAAATAAATAAAAAATCACCAAAACTTATGGTACTTAGACATTAGGTTTTTACAATCATTTGAGTCAAGATAAATCAATCTTCTTCAATTTAGATAAATTATATCAATATTTTATAAAGGTTGGTGAAGAGTCTAAAGTTTATATTACGGAAAAAGAATAGTAGCAATTCAAACAAAGAACATTGTTCATGTTATCTTTGATGTTTTCTTTATTCCAAAATTAAAATTAAATTTACTTAGCATTGGTCAACTTCAAGAAAAGGGGGTATGGAGTTTCTATAAAAAAACATAGTCTGTAGAATTGAAGATGAAAAATTAAGCTTAATTGCTAAAACATAGCATGTAATCGATTCATTCCTCTACAACTTCAAAAAATTACTCATTCAAGTTTTTTTGATGTGATTAAAGGAGAAAACATGGTTATGGTATTTTCTCCATGTACATCTTAATTTTGACATATTGGAAATTCTACACAAAAAAAATATGGTGGCAGGTCTTCCTTGAATTACAACTCCTTATATTTATGAAAAATGAGTTGTTGGCAAACAAGATCAAAATCAATTTCCATGAGAAAAATCATGGAGAGAATGGAGACCACTGAAGCTTGTTCTTTCCAATATTTTTGGGCCAATAACTCCACTTTCCAGTAAAGATAAAAGATATATAATCAATTTTATTGATAATTATAGTCAACAAATTTAGGTTTATTTTTTTGCAAGAAAAATCTCAAGCTTTTGAAGCCTATAAAAAGTATTAAACACTTCTTGAGAATGAGGCTACTAAACAAATAAATTTTTTTCTAACAGATCATGTTGGAGTATAACTTTGCAAGTGAATAAAATCATAACAAGTAATAGATTTTTTGTGAAGAAAGGAGTGTCGAAAGGACTACTTATGCTATTTAGTGTTGAAATTTACCAAATTAATTACTAGAAATAAAATCAAAATTTTATGGAATTGACTATCTAATTTAAACCAATTTGTTCAACAAATAAAAATTAAAAAAAAAGAATAAAATTTAAAGTTATAGAGCTAATAAAAAAAAGAAATCTAGAGCTTTTGATTTCATCCTGTTAGTTCCACATAATTTATTATTTCTTATTATAAAATTCCAAATCTTTATATTGATGATTAAAAAATCCTTTAATTATTCAGTTTTTTCCTCTCGAACAACATTAAAAATATCCCCATCCAATAATTTAATATATCTCTATGTCAATTTAATTATTTGAAGATACATTAAATTCTTTTAATTTTTTTAATATAAAATCACACTAATCATGGTAAAGTATCTCTATCTTTCACTCAATTAATTTTGTTTAGTCTTGAAAGCTTCTAATCATAAATGACATCTTTGTCTCATTATGAATCATTACATCAAACAATAATTGGCTAGAAAATTATAAGCAATAAAAACAAGGATAAACATTTCGAGAAACAATTAGAAATAAAATAACTCGGAATTTAAATTGTATAATCCAAACTAAACTACATCAAAAGATAAAATTTAGTTCATAATAATTCTAAAATAAACCATGTTTTTATTGTAACACATCAAAGGAAAATTAAGAAGAACAATAAAAATTCTTTCGCTTGCAATCGAGTTAAAAATAAAACTTTTTTGTTTTTAAATTTTTTCAGGTTGACTTGTATAACCTGGATCTAACCTTTCAGCCTGGTCAATCCCGAATCAGATTTGATAACTATGGTATAGAGTTGACAAAGATCAATAATAAATCATCCCACAGTTTTTGGATGTATTTGTCTAACCTCATATTCCATGTCAAAAAAGAAAAAAATTAAAGCTTGATGACAATGGAAAAAAAATGCATTTTTCTTGCTTTATAAACTATATAATCCTAACATCAATAAATTTATTATTTGTCATGATGTTATCTTTGATGAAGCTAAAAAAATCCTATTTACTATAAACATTATATTTGTGGTTAGTTAAAACTAAAAATTCTTAATAATGTATCTCCCTTGATGGAACATTATTTTATCGTCACCTCTAAACATTTATCTATTTCGTAATTATTAGAAAGCCACTCCCATTTTTACGTCCATACATTCAGATAACTTTTCCAATTTTCTCTTTCATTATGAATAAAACTCTTATTTTAAGCAATTTATTGTTCCATGTTATGACAATCCAAGCATCTTGAAAAATTAGTTCTTGTGTGCAAGGAGGCTCTGTTTTAAACACATTTAATGCTTAACAAATAAACTACCCGAACAAGGCTAGTTAGGGCACCGGCACCGGCAGATCATTCATATAACTGAGAAACTAGCAAGAGACCTGGTAATAATCGGAGGTCACTAAGTGATACAGACATTATTTCTTAAGGTAATGGAAACACAAAAGCTTCATAATTCGTCAACATTGAAATCCAAAAACGCATATATTTCATCAGTCAATGTTGCGCTTTAGCAGAATAAAATGGTCGACGTGTTGATGCGTCTCCCCACTGAAGACAGAGTCATAATTCTCTGCAAACTTCTTGGCAAAATATTCGAATATTTTGTCAACATCATCCCTTCCGAAGTGTTCTTCCAATAGTCCCTGAAAAACAGCTCTGAATTGCGAAACAGCAAATCGGACATCAATCTTCATTTTCATCATGGGGTGATTAAGCGTGTTCATTCTCTCAATACAGAAATGCCCACTGTTCTTTATAATCTCTTCCAACTCCTTAGCAGAAGAGTAGTACAGAGGCAAATTAAAGGAATCCACCTTTTCTTCACTAATCACTCCCTACAGCAAAAATATTAAATAGTTCAATGAAATTAATATTTGAAAAAAAAAAGAATGTATACCATACCTTTTTGTTTACAAATGTCACAAGTATCTGTCTTGAAAATTTAATTATAATATAACTAAAAGCGAGGCATTATAATTATATATTATAATATAATTAAAAGTGAAGAAGTTTTTACTATAGAATTCCATAGTAGTTAAATTATTTTCATCCTCGAACTTCTTTTGTTTTAATTGCATACTTTTTATAACCGATTTAATGAGTTATAGTTTGGATTAGTAAGGAAAAAAAAAAAACGAACAATTAAAAGAGAGAGTACTGAACTTTAAAACATGGCAAAACCGCGTTGCAATTCTCTTATTTGGGTAAAAAAAGTTATTTTAGTCCACTCTAGATTTTAAAACTTTAGTTTTAGTCCATAATAACTATGAGAATTGTAAGGAATTGCCTCCTCTATCTGACCTCAAGAGCAGGCATGGTTTACTACTAACATAACACCAACCCCTTTCAATTGCTTCAAATACAAGAGAGATTAATTTATATACTTACCAATTTCGCCATGTCGACGAGGCAAGATCCGAGAAGCTCATTGCATATTCCAGCTCCAGTCTGAGCCATCAGGATCCCATCAGGAAGACCAGCAATTATGATCACCATCAATCCTCCACCGATAATTTCTTGAGCTCTAGCATTCAGAAAGTTATCCATATCCGTTTTGAACTGAGCTGAATACGCTTTTGCTACTTCTTTTGCAGTTCCACTGCACTGTATGCTACCCTTATTCCATGCCGGAGATTTGGTGTCCACAACTTCCTCTGGAACCCTAGAGAGCCAGTGCAAGGAATAGGAAGAGTACGCAAGATGGAGCGTTGACTTCGGGAATAGAAGACCATAAAAAGTACCAGGCACTCCAGCAGCGAAGTATTTTCGATACGACGGAAGGGTTTTGAAGAGAGTGTTGAAATCATTGGCTGTGACATCGTTGAAGAAGACTTGGAACTCCAAGGGAGGGGAGTTTTGGAACTGTGCATGGTATTTCTGCTCCACAGCTTCTATGATTTTCTCCATTGCCAAGAATGTATTCGGTCCAACAGAGCATCCAAAATCTGCGATTCGAAATGTGCAGATATTTGAAGAATCAGAACAAGGGATTTTAAAGTCAAGCGTCTCTCTGATGCCTTCATTCATCAATTCATTCGCGATATCCAGCAGTCCCCTCTGCGGAAATAAGTAAATATGCGTTTGTTAATTGTACTCGACATAATAATGTTCTATTCAAATTAGTCTCAAGAGAAAGAATGTATACCTGATAGGAAGAATTCTGGGCATAGCTACGAGGTCCATCTCCGCCAACCATAGCCCATGATTTTGGCACTGTTTTGGTCTCTTCATTTTCCATCTCTCTATTTCTCAACTTGATGCAGGTTTCCTTCCTATATATGGGAGCTCTACTTCACATTCAAGAGAAGGGAAGGGAGGCAAAAATTATACGAGGATGTTGAGTTGCCGACACTGAGTTTGAGTCCCTTCTCTTGAATGTGAAGTCTTGACTTGTTGATGTTCTTTCTTAAAAAGATGGAAAGCATTAGAGACTAATCCACTCCCTAACAATACAGGCGTTGACAACGGCTTATATGTGATGCGACGTTGCAGCTGAAAAGCTTGTCATCTTTATCTTCTATGATTTTGTAACACGTGTATTCTTTTTGGACCACACAGGACAATAATTTCCAAAGAAATCTCAAAGGGTAAATGAATATTTCATGGATTGTAACTAATTACTATATATCTAAATTAACATATGCTACCGAGCAAGTCCATCCATAAATACTTTCTCAATATGAAATTAAAATACTAACGTCATGCTTGACAAAACAAGACGATTAGCGAATAGTCAAGTTCACTAATGTTAACTTAATTTTTTTTTTTATCTTGATGTTTTTTATAATTTTTTTCTTTTTAATTTTATTATTTGACTAATGATTTTTTTTAAATGTGTGCAGCTTAATCAAGTATACTCGAGTATTTTTTTCATTTTTTGAACTTTAATTTTTTTACTAGTTTTTTTTAAATTTATTTTTTATCTTGATCTTAGATTGCGAGTGATGAGTTAGTTAAGTTAACTCTGGTTAACTGATATGTTATTTTTTTTAAATTGATTTTTTTTTGTTTTATTTCTTGATATTAGGTTACTAGACTTTGAATTTTATAATTTTTTTTAATTAATTACTAAATTATCTTATTCTTATATCCCAGATCATATGTTATTTAAATTAATCTGATTTAATTAGAATTCTCATCGCCTAACCATTTTCTTTTATGCTCATAAAAATTTAACGGACGGCATAGCACGGCTGCTTATCTGCTTATCTAGTGATACTCTTTATGGTTAGTTCACTATACTTCAATTTAAGTACTGACTAGGTTTAAAAATACAACGAAATTCTACACTAATTTATGAAATGTTCCGGAAATAACAATTAGAAGAATTAAACCTGGAGGTTCTAAAGCAGCAATTAACTTATCAATTATTAATACCCATTTTTATTAATCAAGAAATATATTACAAAGGAAAAATAGAAAAAAATATAAGAAGATTTAATTAGACTCTTCCCTGTTAATCCTTCGCACCGCTATAGCTTGCTACCTTGTACTTACTTTTCTATGTGATATACAAAAAGTTCGTAGCTAGAGACCTTAAAAGTCTGGTGGCAATATTTTTCACCATGTTTTTCACATACCGGGATTAGCATGGACTCCATCCATATATATATATGTGGTTGAACTAGATCATAATGTGAATGGGATTGCTTAACAAACTAATCAATAATTTAATTATTTTGATTACGTGCAAGTGAGAGACGTCGGTCTCATATACAGTACTACTAAATAAGTAGCTATAATTGCTGACAGCATGCCTTTGGGAAGGTAAGATGACAACTTTATTTTTCAAAAAACACATGGCTTAATTTTTGAAAAACATTTTAAGATGATAACTTTTAAAAGAAAATATTGAAATAATAGATTCTAATCTCCTCGGGGCCTGGGCCCTCGACTTTAATTTTTTTTTAATTTTATTATATAATAAAAATAAATACTCACAAAATTAAACATTAACCTTAAAATAGATATTTATTCAAAATTAAAATAATCTTATAGAAAACAAACAAAAAAAATTCATGCAATCTATTTCCTAACCAATCAATATTGAAGAACGAAATTAAAAAAATAAAAAATAAAAAATAAAAAACAAAAAACAAAAAAAACATATTTGGTCGGTAAGTAAACCCGTCAAACCTGTAAATCAGGTAACCTAGGCTGGTATATCCAACCCATGAAACAGGTTATTAACTCCATTAAGATTATAATTTTTTTAAAAAACTATTTTTTACTTGATAAATATGATAATAAAAATATACGATCGCAAAATCAAATATTAACCTAATACTGATATATATATTTTTTTAAAATCATGAGAACCTTATAAAAAATTAAACGAAACCAATTATGAAACTAAATTCTCAATAACCAATATTTATAAATAAAATTGAAAATAAAAAAAAAATTAAACTTGTTAGACCTGCAAACCATGTACACCAACCAAACCCTAAAAAACCTGTAAATAGAGATAATTTGTATTACCTTTGCAAACTTGCAAATTATTTTAACTTTATTAAAAGATAAAATAAAAAAATTTACAAAACTCATTTTCAATCACTTCAATAATAAAAGATAAAATAAATTTGAAAAAACTAACAACAAAAAATAAAAAAGAAAAAAGAAAAAGAAAAGGCAATACACTTGTAATCCACAAATACAATAAGTGTCGATGAACATAGCCCATACCCTTTAGCTTTTCTATTAAATTTATATAAATAGTACATTATATCTATCAAATGAGTGATGCAAACGCATTTATTTAAGTACCAATAAGTATATCAATAAAGAACTTTTATTTGGACGGTCATTGATCCCTTTAGTCTCAAAATAACAATCAATAGTGATAGCTATAGTTAATAATGTTCTATTAGAGTTGTTATTACTATGAACCCTCGTTAAATACATTATAATGGTGAATAGCAATAATTGAAGTTATTTAAAACAATGATTTATATTAGAAACTGGCATCTTTCGATTTTCTGTTGCACGGATCCTCATCCAAGATGAGTAAGTTTCTGATCTACACTTACACTTGAGGGTCCAGCTGCTGTGGTCAATCGTGTGACTTGCTCCGCCCCCGTCCCGGGTTCGACCCTCTATGTGTACGCCTATCACCCCCGCGGTGCCTTACCTTGCTCCTGGGCTTGCAGGATGTCCAGTGAGCCGTGGGGATTAGTCGTGGTGCGCGCAAGCTGGCCCGGACACCCCACGCTAATCAAAAAAAAAAAAAAAAGTTTCTGATCTGCTAGCTCGCCTTCTTCTTCTAGTTCTAGCTAGCTGGTTGCTTTAGGAAATAATGTTAGCCCAGGATTGAATTCCATCGAGATTTCACCTAAAAGATCATAATGTCGGGTCAAATATAATTTTTAAAATAAGTTTGGTATTGTGATTCATGTTGTTCACATAGAAAACTCTTAAGCTCTCTAGCTACAAACTTTTTGTATATCACATAGAAAAGTAAGTACAAGGTAGCAAGCTACAGTGGTGCGAAGGATTAACAGGGAAGAGTCTAATTAAATCTTCTAATTAACCATTTAGATACATAAGACAGCAATTGCATCATTTCAAATTAAACTTATCCACTCTTGTTTGGATTTTGCAAGTGTTAAATTAGTTAATGTATGGTTATCATTTGCAGGTTAATCCAGCATTGCACAAGTAAAAATCCTTGTCAAAGTTCCTCATTTTCTTCTGTCATAGAGATCTTAGAAGAAGTTTCTGCGTATCTGGGGAGAGCTGGATGTTCTCCTGTTTGTTGAGCCCATCAAGCATGTATAATAAGAAGTAGTTGGTTATCATCAGGGCTCCATGAAACAGTCAAAACTGGTTTCTGTTGACCTATGACTGTATGCTTCCACGACCCTTTACTGCCATCTATTACCTGAATCAGATTAGTTATAATTTAATCGCTTGTTCAAAAGGGAGACAAATTAACATTAAAATTTAAATTGAAACTTCAGCAAGGGCAATGGTATTTAAAAAGAAAAATCAAAAGAAAAGAGAGGAGAGGAGAAGAAGAAATGATGATGAATCATGTAGCAGGAGATAAGCATTTAGATCATCTTCGAAGGTATGCTTACATTAAATGTCCGTGTGCTACGCAAACACTCAATATAATTCTTTTATTTAGAAAACATTAAGAGAAACATTTACCTGCCCTATGATTGCTGACTGATCCTTGGACGATGATGACAAATACTTTCCGTTATGTGAAAATTGCAGAATCTTTCAAGTTGGCATAAACTTAAAGGATTCATTCAGAAAATTCAGAGTGATGGGCAGCATATTCATGTTAAGATGTTATGAAATGCAGTAAAAATGATTGCAAAAGCAGAATAAATTAGCATACAACAAATCTTGTATTTGTGACGGTGATGATGTTTAAACTGCAATTTTAGTATGAGAAAGAAATGTAATGGCATTGAGGTATGAAAACAACTGTAACTATGCTGACTCATCTGAACAATTGTCATTACACTTCAGCAGCAAACATTGGGACTGTGGAAGGCGTTTTAGGTACAACGTTCCTTTTCCTGTCTCATTAGGGGTGAATGATCCTGGGAGCTCATTCGTTTTAGGTTCTTATATGATCTAGTAGCAGGTAGAGGGGTCAGCTCTCTTAGGTTAAAATCATTAACTGAGCCTTTTCCTGGGAGGGTGGAAGGCTTACCTCCTGTAGATTTTCTTATGATTCCATTCCCTTTCCTCGGTCCTTCTGGTCAGCTTGACTTGGAGGTTTGTATATGGAGTTCAACAGAACCAGGTGCAGATTGTTCTTAATAGCGTTTAGAAACACATTCTAGATCATCACCGTATCTGTAATGGCCTTTGAACCATGTATTCGAAGAGTTGTAGAGCTCATTTCATAGTTTTTGCTCAAAAGATTATTGGACAAATGCTCTCTTCCATATACCAAAGCTGACTGACTATCCTAGTATAACACCTTAGGTTTGTTAATCTTGCCGCCGAACTTTCCAGGAGATCACATTCAGTTAGCCTGTATTGAAAATCACTGTAATGTCCAGCTGATTTTGTAAAGAAAATGATGATTATTAAGAATGGCTTAATTGTGCTTTTGTAATTATGAACTTAATTATGCTTTCCAGTTGACAAATCATTACTGTCACATAAACTTATAAATTGACTCGATAGTTTAACGAACTAAACTCTTTTTAAAGTCAGTCCAGTGTTTTAGAGAAGGGATTTAAGGATTTGAGCCTGGGACCGGTGTGCGGAAAGGTGGTCGGAGAATAGTTGGTCCATTAAGGAACAGAAAACATAAAACAGAGAGGCCCAAATCTAACTGGGCTAGGCCTGCTACAGAAGCAATAATCAACTGAAAGAATTTCCATCCATGGTGGCTTGGGCAGTGGATAGATAACCAGCAACAGAGCAACAACAAGTTTCTTAAACCTCAATAGAGTAGCCGTTGAAGCAGAAGGAGAGACAGCGGAAACGGCATGAATTCTTCATTAATGCTACGCCGTTTCTTCTGTTTCAACTCAACAACAACTGCAGCAGCAGCAGCAGCATCTTCTACTTCTTCAAAGAAGAAACCCCTTGTCTTCTTGGGTTCTCCTCAGGTACTAGAAAACACATGTATTCCCTTACTTGTGTCTGTTTCATAATGGGAACTGAACTGTGATTTTGGTTCCTTTTCAGGTGGCTGCTACTGTTCTTGATGCTCTTTTCAATGCATCTAAAGCACCCAATTCTCTCTTTGAGGTACTTGTGTCCAAATCCAATCTTTGTTACCTTATAATATTTTTGTAATTGTTTCTATCTGGGTTATGGTTAAAAATGAGAAAGATGATATTTTTGTGTGGATTTGTGTTAATGGGATTTGCTTCTTTTGGAAGTTGTAAGAGGTTGTGGTGTGCAATTTAATGAGAGTATGTTTTTGTTTTGTTGTTAGGTAGCAGCAATTGTTACACAGCCACCTGCAAGAAGAGACAGGGGTAAAAGGTTAACGCCTTCACCTGTTGCTGAGTTTGCTCTTGATACAGGCTTCCCTTCTGATCTTATTTTCACACCTGAAAGAGCTGGGGAGGTAATTTTAGTGGTTTTTTGTTTGGAATTTGATTTTTTGTTTTTGTTTTTGAGTAGTTGATTTTTTTTTTGCAATTTGCATGCTACCAGCAAGAATTTTCTGTATTAGGTCATTTTCTTACTTTACTTGCTGTTCTCCTTTACATTTATGCAACTTATGTGGATGAGTCTGCCAATTAGCAATCTGATAGGTTTTCATCATCCAAGAGCTACAGATACTGTTTTCTGCAATTAAGTTGGGTCGTACTCATTGAAAAATTATAGATTTTTATCATTTGAAACACCATGGAAGTGTGTGCATTGCATTGACAGATGTTTACGATTATAACTAAACAAATTAGGAAGATCTTGACAAGTTTGTCTTTTCTGTTTTGTAGTTTGTCCTTGTCATTAGCATTGAACTTAACTTATTTTTTGGAGCATGGGAATAAGTGAACTGTTATTCGCAGAGAATTCATGTACTTCTATTTCTGTGTAGGATACATTTTTGTCCAATCTAAGAGCATTGCAGCCTGAACTTTGCATTACAGCAGCATATGGGAATATCTTACCAACCAAGTTTCTCAATATTCCACCAATGGGTTAGTGAGATATACTTTCTGCTAACAAAATTGAGAAATTTGTTTCTTTGCTACTTCTGGAATCAACATCTCTTGTGTGTCACTTGGACAATAGTTCTTACTTAGCTGCAGTAATTCCATGATGAAATTCATTTTGTTGATAGTGCATGCAGTATGCTGTTTTTGTAGATTTAATTGTCATTTTATCCATAGAGGAATATAGGTTAGTTGTTTCTTTGACCAAATGAATTTGCATATATATGTTTTTTATTGTATAAGTTTGGGGTTGTGGGCATTATATGGTTCAATTTGTTTGAGCTCAAGTTCTATTAGGGATGGCAATGGGTAGCCACGGGTAGGGTTTCTACTATATCCATGCCCTATCTATTATCAAAGGGGTAAGAAATTTGGATATTTGATATCCATGCCCTATCAATCAACATAAAATAAAATGATAATTTGTGTGTGTGTTAAAAAATATAAATGTTTTACATGTGTATATCTCTATGATACAAATGTATATATCTCGGGTTAGGTTTAGGTCGGGTTTGACAATATTCATATTTTATCCATTACCCTTCGGGTAGAACCCACCCATTCGAGTCTGTTCGGGTTGGTATCCATTAGGTTTGAATGAAATTTTCATCCCTAAACTCTAGTCTTAAGAGTATCCATTTGATGCAAAAAAATGTTAAGCTTGAGATTGCTAAGATTTTCATTCTCTCCTCCTGTTTTTATTGATGCCAGTCTTGTTTATTTCCCTCACACTTGGGTGTGCCTCCTTTTGGTATCTTTAATGTTCAAATTCTAGAGAAAGGAAGGCAGTTGGTAGCTTTAACATATGCTACTGCAGAAACAGGGAAATTAATGTTTATCATCAGGTTTTCCACTTTCTTAACTGAACTTGGTTGGTGGTCTAGTGCATTCTGCTTAAGAAAATATGTTTATGATTGGTCTGTTTTTGCCCAAGTTAAGCAATAATATGGAAAAGATGGATCCTTAGACTTGAGTCCTTGTAAGCTCAAATAATCATAGTCAAATAGATTTGAATTTTGGTCCTTAATCTAATCAGTAGCTTCAAGCTTTTCAGTGTGACGAGACTAAAGTTATGCAATCACTAGTGAAGGCTATTGGAGTCCACCTTTTGACACAAAGCTAGTGGCCAGATGAATAATGTAATTCAGTATTTGGCAGTGCACATATCTGTTGGTCTTGATCTGTTGCTTAAGTGAACCACTAACCTGCCTAATACAGTGCCCAGTTTTTTAAGAAAAAAAATACCCCTCATGTCTGTAAATGAGAAGAAGAGATCGATTGCCTAAGGTCTTTCTACTTCTTGATGGTGAAAGGTGGCTTACGTGTAGAGATGTGAAGAAAGGGTAACTTTAAACTTTGTAACTGTTTGAAGATCCTATTATAGTTATGTTTTGAATTTACTCACTTTGCGCATATAAAAGACTCATTTTAGGGAATGAAGAAGCAACCCTTATTTAAGAGCATGATTTAGTTGATGGTGGAAGAGAATTTCTCTCCCTCTCATGCGAACAAATATTCGTGAAATAAGAAACATAAGGGAAACCAAAAATAATAACATATCTAATAGGAAAGCATTTTTTTATGCTTGAGGAGAGATGTATGTTTAATATGAAAAGAAATAAAATTATGGCTGGTAAATTCCATAGGTAAAAGGTTCTCACTGGAGAGGAATTGCAACCTCAAGATATCAAATGCTTTGAACTCACAAATTTATCCTCAATTGAAATATCTTCATGCAAAGGACATGAGGAACATTTTTGTCTTAAAAAATTAGGCTTAGTGTTAGCCTGCCTAAATATTGGGTAGGTTAGGAATCCTCTTTGCTAATATATCTATTTTGATACAACAGCAATCATTTGTAAAATCTAAACTAGTTGATACTAAGGATTAAGCAATAGCTTTTACATAGAAATCTCAAAGTTTATCTTCGCAGTTACTCACACCTAAACTTTTATTTCTCAGGGACGGTCAATATACACCCAAGTCTTCTGCCACTTTACCGTGGCGCTGCTCCTGTTCAAAGAGCATTGCAGGTTCCTTATTTTATAGGCCATCCATTTTAATTTTATTAAGAGAAATGATAATTTAATAAGAATAAAGTCTCTAGAAGATTGTGACCCATTGGATAGTTTTTAATATTGGACCAATGGTGTGTCCCATTGATCTAATGGCTCATATGTATTCTTCAAACTTATTCTTGTTAAATTTTCTGAAGAAATAGAATAACTCTTGTATAAAATGCTTATTTACTCCCAGACTATGCTATTGCATTTATGAGTCTCTGCATTAGGATGGTGCTAAGGAAACTGGGGTATCATTAGCTTTCACTGTTCGTGCTCTCGATGCTGGACCTGTAATTGCCAATGAAACTCTGGAAGTTGATGATCAAATTAAGGTATGGATGGTGCTTGTCTGCGTTAAGAGTGGCTGAAGTTAGGATCTGTTATTTTTTCATATCCCAATTAAATAACTTGATGGATGGGCTAGAGCTTTTAGCAAAAATATGCATGTTAATGCATGTTCCATTAACATGGAGTCCATGTGCACTTCCTGGTGGCACAGCTCAATCAGGATCTATAGATAGATGTTTTGTATGGTCCTAACTTCAGCATTTTTGCATGAAGTAGCTGCAGTCAAACCCATGCACTTGTACTCGGTAGCTCAAGCCTCTATTGTGCAAGACAATGGTCCCTCAGAGTTTTAAACCAGTCTCTTATGACATTTATCTTTCTCTATTTCATGCACTTGTACTCTCACAAAGTAGGGGTGGCAATGTTGACTCTAGTCTTTGCTGTCAGCTCATCCTTTCAAGAAACAGTTAAATTAGAATTATTTTATGTTAATTTTTAACTTGACTTGTAATTCCTTCTTCCAGAGCGTTTTAAGACTATCTTGTACATGCTTGCAGGCTCCAGATTTACTTGCATTGCTGTTTTTGGAAGGTATTTCTGATTTCTACTTTTTTTTTTTTTTTATCACCATTGTAACTACTTCTGTATTCATGGCTAATCTATCAGTCTTACATTTGTACTTCAATAGTCATTTGAAGTTCTTTTCTTTTTTTTTCTTCTCTGTCCTTTATATTTTTTCATTCATTCGAGTTGATATTTATTCCCAACTCTGCATTAGTCAACTAAGTTTATAATGTAAAATAAATTACTATACTTTATCCACCATGTATGATGCCCTTATAACAGTCATATGATATCAATAGTCAAGTTGTTTTCTGCTTTGTTTATAAGTTATCAAAATTCACTTTGTGAGTGATAATTTTTTTATGCATGACAAGTTTAGTAATGCATCAAGAGCAAAAGTTTATTGATTCGAGTTGAAGACATGAATGATAAAGGGAAGACAAAAATGACACAAAAAAGGAAACAAAAAAGTTACAAGTGTTATTAACATAAGCACAATATAGTTTTAGGCAGTGGCAGATGGTGAAATAGGATTTATATTGCTTAACCTTGCAGATAAAACAAGGCTTCCTTGAGTTGATTGATAAGAAATCACTTTGTAAATATTTCTAGTTTTTACACGTGATTAGATATGCAATAGCTATTCCTTCTATGTGAGTAGTTTGTATGATCAATGTTTTCTTGAATCTCTCTTCCATATTTTTCCCAGCATGATTTCTTTATTATGTTGTCTGAGCTGAATTATGGGCTGTGGATCGCAACACCCAGTTGAATGCACTTTTGAGTCAGGTAGTTCTGTCGATGAATGATCGCAGGATCTAAACTTTTGATTCATGAGCTCCCTTCTATACTTGACGGATCAGCCAGGTTAAAAGCTCAACCCCAAGATGATTCCAAAGTTACCCTGGCTCCAAAGGTTATCCCCCCCCCCCCCCACCCTTCCTGTTACTTTAGTTTTGAATTCCTTTTACTATGACTAAATACAAACAGCAATGGATCAATTAGAAAGAAGTATGGAATTCCCATCTATACTCTCTTGTAAGAATTTAAAGAGCTGCGATAAGGCTTCCTATAAGCTCTCTACTCTATGCAGATATCTGTTGAGGAGTCATGGTTATCCTTTGATCAGGAAGCTTCAGTCCTCCATAATAAGGTTAGCCCTCATTTCCTTTTTCCTGTCAAATATGAATGTGTGGTGATTACATGCAACCTTTTTAGGTTCGTGCATTTGCAGGGTGGCCAGGGACACGGGCTAAAGTAGCAATTGTTGATGATGAAAATGGTCGCCGCAATATTGTAGAACTTAAGATTATTACTACAAGAGTTTGCGACCATAGCATTGTTCAGGGTGATGAAGCGGATGACATCACTTATGTGAAGGATTCATTGGTGTTTCCATGTGGAAGGTCCACAGCGCTTGAGGTCTGTTCAGCCACCACGTGTCATCATATATTTATTTTGGTGTTGATCTGCAATTTTTCTTTAAGACTATACTTTATGTGCTATCCCAGAAAATGTTTTAGAAAATCTGGTTTCCCCCTCAAAATGTAAAATGGGAAAAAAATAATCTCTTTTTAACAGTTGAAACATTGTTCAGGTGTGAAGGCATGTTATATTTGTCCAGATAAACGCACATGCCCCAAGCCTTTTTGAGTTGCTGATTTTGATGCTTTTTGTATACCAACCAGGTATTGGAACTCCAGCTTCCGGGGAAAAAGGTTTTTCGTGCAGCTGCCTTTTGGAATGGTTTGCGTGGTCAAAAGCTGAAGAAACTGTAGTAGAGAAAACATTAAATCTGGACGGCTACAAACTACATAAGCTGATTTCGGCTAGAGGTAGGGATTTCTTGAATTTTTTCACGGATAGCTTTTTCCTGAACTTTATTTATCCCATGCATTCTGCATTGATGCAAACCAAAAGCGATTATTGATGTTTATGCAAAACCTTCGACTTTGTTCAAGCAAGAGCTGTATTGCATCAAGGTGATTTTTCACTTTCGCAGAACCTTGCCTTTGAAGTATGTTTCCTTTGTGCTGTTCAGTGTATTCCAAGTCGAAGGTTAGAAACTGTTATCGTAATCTATAAGATGTGAATTCTTTGGATCACATCATTCATTCTTTTCTTTAGCATATGCTCAATTGAATATATGATACTGTCCCAACTGGGAGCTCAGATGGCTCAGCTTTCTTCTGCTTTTTTAATTCGATAAAAGGTAGTTCAAAATAGAGACACTAACAAAAGAAAGACGGGAGAAATTTGAGGGCCGTTTGACTGTCCCATGATATAATTTATTCTTTCATATTTTATATTGGTACTTACTGTGCAAGGCAATTATTCTGAATGAAGTCTTGGGAAAGTTTCCTTGTTATATTATTGTTGGGATAGAATCATTTAACAATTTATAAATGTTTCACTATTTCGAACCCTCTTCAGTGTCCCACATGTAATGATGAGTTTGTCCATTAACTTATTTGTGAAATTCAGTGTACCAACTTAACATTGATTGGACAATAGATGCAAGCAGAAACAGATCTCTTTGGGATTTAATCTCAAAAAGTCCTCTGATTTTGCTCATGGGAAATGAGCCATACAACAAAAACTCCAATCTGGTGTCATCTGTTAGCTCAGTGCAAAGAACCTCAGGCCAATTTTAATGTAATCAACTATGAGTGCGTTATGGATGTTTGAATACGAGTGTATTGCCCTTGTCTGTGCTTGCATTATGAATGTTTCAATGGTGTGGATGAGATTGGCAAGTAGATCAACCAGCAGCCATTCAATCCATGTTAGCGGGGACATATTTTCTTACTGATGATCTGCATGCATTTCATTGTGATTAAACAGATATGTGATGGATGCAAATATGTTATTCAAGTTTAGTGGAGAATTGATTGTGGTTAGGATGCATTTCTCATCATAGATTAAAAAAACGAGAGAGAGAAAAAAAAAACAATAAAGATGAACTTGCCTAGGCATTAGAAACTGGAAAATGGTTCTCCTTTCATGTCATGCATGATTTTTTTTTATGTTTTTCAAAGTCCTTGCAATGGCTTGAGATGCTTTGAGGTGGCGTCCTGAAGCATGAAGAGAGGTCCAATAATGAAGAGCATAGTATCTAGGACATGGGTGTTGGGGCCCTTCCATGTTCAAACAAGAAGTTCCAATATTGGATGGTAATCCATAACGAAATTAGATGCTGTTTTGCCCGTGGAATTGCTCGAAGAGCTTACACGATCATAAGAAATAGATTCGTCTCGCTCGAGTTTTTGATCAAATCATAAGATTTTTTTTTTTTTTGGGTTTTTTGAGAGGTTCAATGAGCTTTAGACTATACAATGGAGGCCATCATCCCTCTTTATAATATAAAATCATTCTTAAATTTTACTTAACAATTTATTTTTTAAAATTAATATAGTTTCTTTACTTTTTTCTGTCTAATTATATAAAAAGAAATTAATTTAAACAAGCTTAATAAACCTAATTGAATTAATAACTGGAATTTTGATTTTTTTTTTGTTTATTTAAAAATATTAATGTCAATTATATTTTTAATGTTAAAAAAATTTGATATGACCTCCAGTGTAACGCAAACTACCAATCTAATATTATATAAAAAGTTCAACGCTCCTAGCTTAACATGAATTTTCTCCTGCTTTTGGACTAGAACTTAAAACGATTAGATATCAAAAAATAATATATATATATATATATATATATGTATATGTATATTCTTGCTTTATAATTTAATAAATAGTTTAACAGATATATCTTTTCTTCCATTTTTTTTTGTTTTGTTGAAAGAGCACACGTACGTAGTTTGACACATTGATCGACATGAAGAATCAACTAATGACTTGACAAATTGTAATAACTTATTAAATCGAGATCTAATTTAGATTAGATTTTAAATTAAATTAAATAAAAATTAATCTAATTTGATTCTTTCAATCCAGTAAAAAACTAATTTGTTTTTTAAAAAATATTATTTTAATTTTTTTAAAAAAAATCTTAAAACACAGTCGTTTTGAATTGCCTAGATTAACCCGCCTCTCCTTTTACCAAAGAATTAGAAATAAAACCCAAAAGGGGGGGAAAATTCCTTCTGATATTTCAAGCTCTGGAGTTTGAATGGAATCAACCGATGTTACAATTATTGGGGGATTATTTAATAAAGATAATAGGGAAAGCAAAGCCACGCTCATTTAAAAAAAAAAACATGAAAGCTAACAGAAAAGCACTTTACAATTATTTCTCATTCCATTAACCTGCAATCTAGGTTAAACAAATCAATATCAAACCCAAAAGCACTGTTGCCCTTCAATGATTTCTAGGCACTTTAGCATGGTTTGTGGGCAAGATTTCCCCCCCTGTATTATTAATTATATAGTGTATTGTTTTCTCCTTTTTTTTCAAAAGAAATCTCTGGACACTGCTTCTTCACACTACTGCTTATACACAAGCAAGCAACTTCCTATATAAACACCCCAATGCTCTCTCTTAGTCTATATCATATATCCCTCTCTCTAGCTGGTTTGCTTTCTGATAAAGAGAAACAAGAATGGGAGCTCTTGATTACCTCTCCAACTTTTGCACTGTCACCAGCACAAGAAGCAAACGAAAACCAATGCAGGTACTCTCTAAACCTAGCTAGCTGTCAACCCTTTTCACTTCTCTTTGTAAGTGTGTAGTCTGTAAAAGAGAAGGCAGCCTCTCTCTCTCTCTCTCTCTCTCTCTCTCTCTATATATATATATATATATATATATATATATATATATATATATCTTTTGCTGTGTTAAATGTTTTATGCTGTGACCCTTTCCTTTCTTTAAGAGATGGCTTGTGTTATATTTCTCAGACAGTTGAGATCAAGGTGAAGATGGACTGTGATGGCTGTGAAAGAAGGGTAAAAAATGCTGTCACCTCCATGAAAGGTTTTGCTTTCTAGCTCTCTCCCCCTCTCTCCTCTTGTTCATTCAATGAAGTTGATTCACTTTTTGGTCTGAGTGAATCGAACAACCTTGTAATCAGAGAAAGCAATCACATAATGAAAAGGACATATAAGCTTTCCAAGTAAAAACAAAGGCATCTTTTGTTTAGATATCTACAATCATCGAAATCGGAAACAAATGAATCTGTGGTGACCTTGAGAGAATCTATCCTTCTTTCTTCTATTTTTGGCTCAAATTATATTTTCTTTGAATTTTGACCGCGACAGTTCAATCTAAGAACACAGCGTATGTTATGACAGGATCAAACCAAAGAATGCATGTACATATGGATGGAGAGTTATTGTCTTAGAAAATTAATTAAAAATCAGATAAAGCCTAAGCTGAAAAAAGGGGAGAAAGAGCAACTAGAAAAATGCCATTAAATTTTAAGTTCTTGATATGAGATATATACTGAAAGGAGGGGAAAAAAAGGCAACCTAACCCCAGTACAAAACTTAAAGAGCATAACAAAATTAGTAAATATCCCATCCGATCTCTCCTTGCTTCACTTCACCCACCTGCAATAATATTGTAATTCTCGATTTATTTCACTCCTTTTTTTTTTTAGCAAACACTTGCAAGTATATATAATTTTGCAATACATATACAGGAGTAAAGACGGTGGAAGTGAACAGAAAACAAAGCAGGGTGGTGGTTAGTGGATATGTTGATCCAAACAAAGTCTTAAGAAGAGTGAAGAGCACAGGCAAGATAGCTGAATTCTGGCCATATATTCCTCAACATCTAGTTTACTATCCTTATGTTTCCGGTGCCTATGACAAGAGGGCTCCGGCGGGCTATGTTCGCAATGTTGTGCAAGCTTATCCAGCCTCAAATGCAGCTGAAGAAAACATTGTATCTCTCTTTAGTGATGATAATGTGAATGCTTGTTTCATCATGTAAGAGATTGCTGCCATGGATTTGTGTAAAGCAAAATGGGTTGCTGTCTTTTTTTAAAAGCAAGACCTCCTTCATATGTATGTATGTATGTATGTATGCATGTACTATTTTCTATCTAGAAATGAAGCAAACCTAGCTATCTATGGGTCTGAAAGAGCATTAATCTCTTGGTTTGTGATTTTCATTATGGTTAGGATGGTTTTTGCAGAAAGATTGGATTATGCAGATTCCGTTTCGCCATGCTATACTTAATTATAAGTTAAGTATTTTTAAAAGTATATATAAATGTTTAGCAAAGAACTGCTTCTTCTTAGAAAGAACATCCACACAATCTCAGAAAAATTGAAAGCTAATTATTAGAAAAGCATGTCTATCTTCTCTTAATTCTCTCATAATCAACCAAAGAGTGTTTTTATTTTTTAAGCATAGTGGGATTAGAAAAACCCTAGTGTATGTTTGATATTATTATACTCTTAAACCACACAATTTGGTTTTTTGCTTTTTGTTTATAAATAGTTTTTGATTAAGTATGTATATGGTAATAGGGTGTTTTTTAATTGAAAATATATTAAAATAATATATTTATTTTAATATTAGTATATTAAAATAATCCAAAAAATATTAAAAACATATATATTTGATACTTGTTTAAGAAAAAAAATTAAAATAAATTATAATATAAAAACAAACACCCTGCAAACTTGTTTTCTTGATAACACATATGGTGGTGACTATTTTGCTTTTAAATAATAAAAAATACTTTTGTTTCTAAAGTAGTGTTGTTGTTATCTTGGAGTTTATTATTTTTTAAATAAAAAATTTAAAAAATATATAACAATAAATTATTAAATATTATTTTTATTAATATCTTTAAAGTGATAGCAAAAAAACAAACTAAATATGCTAAATTTCAGTGAAATGGGAAGCTTTGAACTAAAATAAGGATTTGCAAGATAGCGCAAAAAGAGAGAGAGAGAGAAAGAGAATTCATTAAAAAGGTGTCTAGAGGTTTTATTTAGGCATTGCTAGGAAGTACATGCGATTGAATTGTATTTTTTAAAAGTTTTAATTTTTTTTAGAAAAATATTTAAATAAATATATTTTTAGTTTTTTATTGTTATAATACATTAATAATAAAATTTATAAAATAAATATTATTTTAATATATTTTCAAATAAAATTTATATTATAAAGTAATATCTCGTAGACTTCCAACCAGGTTATAAACCAGGAAAGCAGTGAAATTTTTAATTTGTAACCAAGGAGAGCAGAAAGGATAATGATGAGAAAGGTGTACGGACTCGCCAAAATCATTAATATTCGGACAGGTTTGCCAACAGTAAATACATTAATGTGTTGAAGGTATACTAAGAGGCTTCCTTAACCGCCATGCATTAAGGGAATCCAATTCTTCTGGGGCTGCAATAGTCAATTTGTCGGATTCTATTATGTTCCATCTTATATATTTGTAAAATCATTAATCATTATATGCTCTTGAGGATATGATCCATCTTATATATTTGTTAAATCATAACTTTTAAATTTAATTAATGGTAGGGATTTGCATCATATACATGGATATTTACTCATAAATATAATTAAAAAATCTATTTGATTTTATGATAATTTGGATTTAGTGGCTAAACTTTGTAAAAATAACCCATCATTTTTTTAGGATGAAAGGGTTAGAATAAAAAAATAAGCTTATTATGCTGATTAATTAAATCGCTATTTGTTTTTACGTTGAAAGCTACATATAAATATATTTTAAAAATATATTTGACATAAAAAATATTAAAATAATATATTTTTAGTGTTTTTTTATTATTTTGAAGTGTTTATATAAAAAAAATTATTTTAATATATTTTAAAATAAAAAATATATATATCGATCTCAATACCAGACTTAATTGATTTACTGCAAACAAATTAATTAAAAGAAATTATAAGCTTAAACTACTCCTGCAGTTGAAGATAAAAAAGATATCACCTTTTCTTTTTATCTAATCTCTCTAGATAATCTACATTTTGTCACTAGCTAGGTCTTAATTAAGAACCCAACTTCTTTTTATAATTCCGATTCCAAAGGAACAAAATTTATTATTTAATTTAAATCCTTTTTCTACATGAAAAAAACCCTCTAAATATAGAAAAAAAAAATAACAACAATAAAAATTAATATTTGACAATTGAATTGGTGGAGAAATATTCAAAGGGGGAGACATGATCTATGGGATAGGAGACTTGAAGAATAAAGGTTGCTGATTAAAATACCTCTCTATATATAACGGAATAACGCTATGTAAACGGCATCGTTGATCCAAATTAAGTTGGAATCCCTTGGAGCTATATATGAGATTGACAGTTGCATGCATTTTCTTTGGGGTCAAAATAAATTAATAAATTCTTCTTTTAGAGAAATATGTGGTTAGCAATTATTGGTCAATTATTCTCGCATGTTCTTCGTTCTCTTTTTCTTGAGCAAAATCGAGTGAAGAATTCTCCCCAAAATCACGAGCAATATGTTCTCTTTTAGGTGGCATTTGGTGTCAAATCAAGAGATCATGTATTTGATTTTTTGTTAGGAGATTTCGAAATTTCTTGAAACGTAATAAGATTTTATGTCTCGTTTATAGTTAATTAGAAAGCTTAATCAAATTATAATTAATAGTCCATTTGTTTCACATAAAAAGTTTTTTTCATAAAACATATATTTTTCTCGACTTTAATTTAATGTTTGATTCACCTTAAGAAAAGACTTGATAAATTAATAAAAAAATGTTTTACAGTCAAGAAAATAGTTTTTAGATAGTTTCCATCAACCTTATACTCTAGGAAATTATATTTCATATAATTTTGTTACTTGAAATAAATGAAGCCAAAGAATATAAGATTTTAAAAGGCCAATTTTCCATCAAATAAGGAATCGCTTCCGAAACAAAATACCAAGGATTACATTTCTTGAAATCATAGTTTCAAAATTTGATAGCCGTTGACTAATTTATTTATTGATCCGGTTTCTAAATCAAGCTAATTTTTTTAAAAAATCAGGTATATAGAATTAAATTAGTCAAACTCAAGTGATCTAGTCAAAATTTAATTTATCCTTAATTAATTTTTAAATTTTTTAAAATAATGTTATTTCAAAAAAAAATTAAACCAACCTCGAATTCTCCATGAGCCGGGCTGGCCTCTGAACTATGCCGGAATTATCAAGAATCCAAATACTGAACAGTTTTCAGGGAACTTTGGCTGAATTCTGTAAGTTCAAATTCTTCAATTTTCAACACAATCCCCCAAGTTATGGCTTTAATCTGAGTGGAATGACGTCGTCGCATTATCCTCAGAGAAGATAATGGTAATTATATTCATAAACCCATGAACAGAACACAGACATGAACATGATCTTCTTCTAATTTTGTTCCCTTTCGCTGCTTGTGGTTACTATGTTAAAAGACAGATGGCAAGAAAACAACCTAATGATTTTATAATAATGACAGCATTAGATATATTTTTTTTCTTCTCTAAATTTATACTATTCAACACCATCGCTAATAGAATACGAAGAAGTTAATCCAATTTAGCAATATAATCCCTTTGTCTAGCCGCTCAGAGCCGCTAAATATCATCACATAATCTCCATGAAAGGACAGTAATTAGTAGTTAATTCACATTGTGCCCCAAGAAGGAGAATGATTTTGGGAAGCACGTCCACCTCTTGTTAGGCACAACATTTTTTTTAATGGCGAAAGAAGCTTCTGTGTGCAAGGACGGGGCCTTTCAAGGCATTTTCAACACTGCTTTAGCAGTTTAATAAGCTTAATATTGCATCCACTTACCCAACATTCAATATTTAATTTTATTGTGAATTATCATATCAATTAAAGTAATGTTTTTCTTGGGATTCTAACAAGAGGGGTAACGCTAAGGATCATGTAGCTCCATTTTTCTAAGAGGTCTTGGATTATATTTTTTTAATTGAAAAAAAAAATAAATATCTTGTGATAAGTCATTAAGAGCAGGACTATATATGGTCAAGAAGGGGAGATTTTAGTTTAAATGTCACCTTCTGATTTGTCCAGGACCATGGGAAATTCTGTTGACCAAGAAGTCAAATTAATTGATTCAGAAATTGTTGCATTTGACTATAATTATTGGTCGATCCCCTCATAACAGAGATCAAACCCCAACAGGGATTTTTTTTTTTAAGTATATATATAAAAATAATCAACGGGTTTTTAAATCGAGTTTAAATCAGGTTTTACTGGATTGAATTCAAAATTTTAATAAAATCAAACTGAGTTATTTTATTTTATTTTAAATCCTTTATTGGTCTAGATTTCTGTTCATTATTACAGTTTAAGTTTTATAATTGTTTAGAAATAATTTTTGACTGTTTTTTCCTAAATAGCATCGAGCAAAATAAAATTTTATTTTCTAAAATAAGAAATTTTTTAATTTATTTATCAAGATAAGATACTCCATGCTATATAAGCATCATAATGATATATAATATCTAAAAAATATATATGTTTGATTCCATATAAGCACCATATGATTATTTATTGGATAAAGAATAAAGAGAAAACTGGGTACTTATCACAATGGCTACAAATAACATCACAAAATTTTATTTTCTGATAACCAGCGACGGGCTTGCAATGACTGTTGAAGTTTAAAGTATAATGATGAGATTGTATAATGCTTTTCAGAGGTTGTTCTTGCAGAAACCTCCATGAACGTGTACAAGACTTTAAGAAAAGATATATAGCTTGCAAGTTTTTAATTCTTGTGAGAATGTGAAATTATTCTGGATGAATTAAAATTCAGAACTTCGTATCAGTCTTATATCTAAGCATGATAATTATTCGATGAGATCATGCTGTAAAAATGAAAGGAACTACCCAGAAAAATTCAAAATCCATTGTGACGAGATTGCTAAAACCCCTCCAAGTGCTCTCTCGTTCTCGAGCATGTCCATGGCAAAGCACAATTTAGACACAATGGCACAGATACAGAGTTGAAATGAGCAGGAAATGGGGTGAATCCACCGAGTAAAAGAAGAGATGGGTTGATTTTGTAGCACAAAAAGGGTATGATTTTGTGTGATGCAATCAGTAATGCAGTGTATATATTGCTGCAAATATGGAAATTCTTCCAGGCTCCTTCATAGGCAAACTAGGGTAAAATTATCTTTTGTCCATTTTCTTCAACCTGTATCTGAAAATTTGTAAAACGATCTGACAGACTGACACCATCAATTTGCTTAAATGCACAATCTTCATGTTTTTTTGTTTTCTGTGTATAGTATGATACTAGCTAAAATGTGTTGGAAAAAATATTTCTATCGCCAAGTTAATATTGGCATGCTTTAACAATTTAGCTATAGCCAGTAATTATCAGTCTGTGAGAGTTTGTTTTTGCATTGCAACCTCAAATTATTTTTTATCTAAATAAGTATTAAATTATTTTTAAAAAATATTTTTAAATATTTTTAATGTGTTAATGTTAAAATTAAAAAAAATTAATAAGATATTATTTTGATATATTTTTAATTAAAAATTAATTTTAAAAAATATTATGCATCACAATATTACATGCATATTTAGTGTGATGATTATATAATTTATTATGTTTGGTTAGTGTTTTATAATAAATAAAAAAATAGATATAAAAAAACTAATAACATGTTTTGTTTGAGAGATGTAAAATAATTATTTTTTTTGAAATAATTTAAAAGTGAATTTTTCTTATTTAAAAACAACACAAAGAAAGTTGTCTCTTTTAACCCAAACCAAACCTATTTTTATGTGCTAGTTAATCCTAATTGAAACACACATGATTAAAAGGCATATTTAGTATTATAATAGTAATTGTTTGTTAAAGTATTTTTTATTTAGAAATATATTAAAATAATATATTTTTATTTTTAAAATTTATTTTTAATATCAACACATCAAAACTATATAAAAATTAAAAAAAAAATGATAATTTGAAGCAAAAAAAAATTTAAAATCAATTTGTAATAATTTTTAGATCTGTTTTTTTCCTCTCAAAACACCTTTCTTTAACTGCAACCATAACCTTACTGGCATTTCAAAATAGAATTAAAAGAATATTTAATTTCTTAAGCATGTAGACTTCGAATCAAGGAATTATGCTGTGTTTTTTTTTAAAGAGAAGGAACCTGTTTCCAAATTATGAATAGATTGTGAATTTTGAACTTTTACGAGGCATCGTGCATGAGATCTCTTCCTCAAACATAATATTATTTTAACCGAGCTAAGAACTGGTGCAGCATGTTGCTCTTAATTAAACCATAGATAAATGAAGGATTAATAATTAGTTATAATGGTCTAAATAAACTCAAAAAAATACTTCATAACTCGGAAATGTCTCATGTGAATTGCTCGAATGTAACTGGAATCTAGCTCTTTTTCAATTCAATCAAAGGGAAAACCAAGCTGTAGATTGTCTATCCAAAGCATCTAGCTATCTTTATCATGTTGTCCAACCTGATTTGGAGATTAACCTGAAAAAATTATATGTTATCGATCATGGGATCAAGCCGCGAATCATCTGTCAATCTGTATTATTCTTTTTATTAAAAAACAAAAAAAGAGTTTCATCCTTTTATGTCGTTGTAGACTAAATCGAGTTAATTTGACTAGTCAATGTAGTCATTAAATTTAAATCTCTTGTTGGGTCAATTAAGTTTTGCTAGATAAATATCTTGTTTTATTCAACATAGATTAGGCTATGAGTTTTAAATTTAACGGGGCCAACTTGCTTAATTAGATGGGTTCTGAAAACATAAGGTATTTATGTTCAATTAACAGGGTTTGTAATCCTCCTATAAAGCTACATTCTATTTAAGGATGATAATTTAATTTAAATTTAATTTAATGTATACCAACACAATCCGATATGAGTGTATTTTAGACCCGATGAATAATAAATAAGATATAAATATTATCAAACTTAACTCGAAACTAGCACGAACAAATATATGTTTATATTATAAAAATATATCTGTTGAATATATTTTTTTTTTTAATACAATGTGATATATACATACTTTAATATTAACATAAAATACATGTATATATAAATATGTATCATTTAATACATGCATGCATGCATATATATATATATATATATATATATATATATATATATATATATATATATATATATATATATTATTTTTTATTGAACACCCGAAACATGACAAATAATTTATAAATATTTAGATTTTTTATCCCAGTAAATAATAGATAAAATATAAATATTAAAAAAATGCAGTCCGCGGTTAACCATTGCCATCACTAATCCTGTTCCTGTAACTGATTTCCTTTTTTTCATGAATGGAGGTCCGTCGGTGGATATAACAAAACTCGAAAGCCAAATGCCCATAAAGTTCGAATGTGTTGGGGCTGGGCCATAATGTCTTCTCTCATATATTTTCCTTTTACCCCACAGAAACTGCTTCCAATAATGATACAACTTGTCTCTCTAGGAAAAAATATAATATATATATATATAATTCATAAAGGTAAAACATAAAATAATCGATAGTAAAGGAAGTCATAATTGCCTTCCACACCATAATATCATGATTGAAGAAAGGAAGACAGTTCCATCCAGCTAAATTGTGGGTGTGTGTCCCTATTGAGCATTGAAAAAGAAAAGAAAAAGGCCTCTTTCTTTCAAATAAGCCCATGGAAGGGCCCAAGAACCAACCATGCTCCCCATGATCAACCTTCACCTTTTGTGTCCTTGATGTGTCTTCATAGGATAGGAGACCTCTAGAAGCTTTTAGCTCATGTTCTAAATTTTTAATTTTACCCTCTTTGTTTAGAACGTGCTTGTATTGTAGTGTAATATATTTTTTATTAGAAAATATTTACTATTTATTTTTATATCAGTATATCAAAATTATTAAAAATTATAAAATAAATTAATTTAATAATTTTTTAAAACAAATATATTTTTAAAAATCACTTAAAACTAGAAGAAGTTGTTATACTCCTAATCAAGACCTTATTAAATATTAAGTGTGGGACTCCCCAGCTATTTTATTTATTTATTTATTTAATGGAAGGAGGGACTCCTAGAAAGTATATGTTTAGATGGCCCATTTAAGGGTCTGGTGGGCTGGATGTCTTCTACAATTTGTTGAGCAGCAAGGACTCGAAAACACAAAAAAAATTGTCATAAATTAAATTTCGAAAAGTCAATATATCATATATGTGTATAACGCATAAGTAGAAGCCGGGGATTGATTTTATGCAGATGTTTAAGTATTGGTGCAGCCGTGATGGCATTACAACCATTGGATTTATTATTTATTCAAATCCAATGAAATGCACCCGCGTTGTACCGAGATTCCAATCTAAGCACTATAGACTATAGTTAATTAACCCGGCCTGGTTTTGTGGGTTGATTCTCGACTCGAAATATAGTCTGGGTTGGGTTTTATAGGAATTATGGATACTAGGCAGGAAAAAACGGTCTAAATTTATCAAAACAGAGTATGTGTGAACAGCAAAACATTACCCTAGAACTGATTCTGATAGACTGTTTTTCTCGTCAGATGTCAGGCGGGCCAATCATCATTTCTTCATCTCTGCCAAGAACCCAAGGACTGGATTTCTTCACTGTTGATAACAATTTCAGGGATGTGAGCTATCTTCATCCAGTCCTCTCCTGTTTCTTTCTTGCACCGCCTCTCCAGATTCGGACATTCTTCAATTTCCAACTGCTTGAGCATGTTAAGTCTCTCTACTCCATCCGGCAAAGACATCAAACCAGGGCAATCCGAGATATGCAACTGTGAAAGTGACAAGAGATGTCCAATCTGATTTGGCAGAGAAGAAATTCCCTTGCAATCACAGATTGTCAGAGATCGTAGAGAAGTGAGATGCTGGATTCTCTGTGGCAATGAATTCAGCTGTGGGCATCCATAAATATACAAATGCTCAAGGGCGGTCAGGTATTGCACTCCCTTGGATAAAGAAGCCAGTTTATCACAGCCTAAAACATGTAACCGGCGAAGAGAATGCAAGCCACACAATCCATTAATTAGCAGAGATTTTAATCCTCCACGACTATTTATATGCAGTGACTCCAAAGAATTTAGGTTCTGGAGACCTTCCGGCAAGCTTTCAAGTTCATCACATTCTATAAGAAACAAGCGTTTAAGAGCAAACATATTATCAAGCTGATTTGACAGTGACTTGAGATTTCTCAGCCTAACAATTTCCAAGCGCTCAAGGACTGCGTGTTTTTTCACCATTCCATCAGGAAGATGTGTCAAGTCACAGAAGTCCTCAATACGAAGGGAGGTAAGAGAAGTGAAATTCCTGACCGATAAGAGTGATGCAGCACTGCAGTTCTTGATTTTTAATGTTCTAACAGATGGTATGGGGGCAAGTCCACCAACTTAGCACAATCACAAACTGTTATCTCACGAAGGCAAGGAAAACTGTCTCTTCCAGTTCCAGCTGTATTTGTCCATGCCTCTAAGCTCTACATGGAATCTAAAGTCAGACTCTCCAGTGATGGGAATGGTGTTTCCTCATTTCCGTACACATCCCTGCTAATATACTTCAAACCTTTCTTACTCTTCAGACGAAGGTTCTTAAGGAATTGTAGTTTCCCGAAAGGTGGAAGACGCTCACACCTGCAACACTCTTCCACTGATATTTGCACTGGATTTGGTAGAAGCAAGTCCATCATCCAATGTGGAAATTTTATGCCTCGATCACATACCCAAAGTCTCAAGTCAAAACGCCTCTCCCCCCTATCGTCGTTGCTGATTAATTGAGCAAGAGTTGTCTTTCCAATTCCACCCATCCCACAAATAGCATAAACAGAGATCATTTGAAGTGGTGAGCAATGAATGGATTAGATCTTCTTTCTCCTTGTCTCTTCCATAAATTTTAGATTCGTTCACGTAGGAGCTAGTCACTCTCCAATCAAAGCTGTCCACCTCTACGTCTCCAACTCCCTCTCTTAGATGGAAGTCATGCCTCCCCTTGGCATCTAACTTTTCTCTTACAGTTTTCAATCTACGTGCCATTTTCACTCGAAACAAAAGTGGATTATGAGCAAGAGAAAAGAAGATCTTACTCTGTTTTTGAGATCACTTTGCTGCAAATGCCTTTGAGCTTCAATGGTGAACTCATCCAGCACATCATCAGCATCATAAGCAGCATCCTTGCTGTTGATCAGCCACTGCTTTATAGCCTCATTCTTCCATTGCTTCTCCTCTGCATCCCGGACCACACCTTGAATCACTGTGAAGGTGCGCTTGAGATTCTCGTGCTCAGTCTTTAGGCAACTCCCAGTTCTTGAAGCATCGTTGAATTCAAGTTGCTAAAGACTGTAGCCACAAGAGCAGAAACAAGTGCATCAGACACAGCCTCTTGTGTGCTTCCCTTTCTTGGAAAAACAAAAATATAGAAGTAATGAATATGGAATGGATATATGTATATATATATATATATATATATATATGGAGAGAGAAGTGTGGTGTGGATGTTACATGTGAATGCTAGGAAATTCAGAGTAAAACAATTTAATTGTGTCTTCACATGTCATGGAGAATAACGGTGCTTAAAGGAAAATTAACAACTTCGTACTGGGAGAACTGGGACTTCTTGAAAGATCCATGCATTAAATTTGTCTCTCTCTATGATGACTCAACCTTCTTACAGAAAAATCAAGGAAAACTAATGATGCTGTACATAAACAAATACAAAATTAAATTATGATAATTTTTGTGAGTGATTTTTAAAGTATTTTTATTTAAAATTATATTTTTTTAATTTTAAAAATTATTTTTTATATTAGCACAAAAAAAAATTAAAAAATTAAAAAAAAATTAAAAAAAATTAAAAATTTTTAAAAATACGCTCTCAATTGTGTTTTCAAATACGCTTTAAATGACTGTTTGAAAAAGATATTGTGTTCCAAAATATTTTTCGCTTGAAATGCATTATAATAATATTTTTTATTTTAAAAATTTTATTTATGATCAGCATATAAAAACAATTAAAAAATGCAACAAAAATAATTTAAAGCAACAAAAAAATTCAAAAAATAGTGAAATAGCGGTTCAACTGCAACACAAACAAGCCTTAAAGGGGTGTTTGTTTTTGCAATAACACCGCGTTTTAAAAAAATAATTTTTTTTATTTTAAATTAATTTTTTTTTATTTTTAATTTTTTTTAATAGGTTAGTATCAAAAATAAATTTTAAAAAATAAAAAAAATATTATTTTAATACTTCTAATAAACAATTTAAAAAATAACAACTACAGTAACAAAAACTATCTGAAAACGCCCTTCGAAAATTGTGGTTTCTTTTTCTTTGTTTTGGTAATATAGTAACAAAAACTACTAAAGTTGTAGTTATATTACAGTGTATAACAGAGGTCAAAGACTCAAAGGTGGAGGCTGCAGATGCCACCCACCCGCATCTCTTTTGCTTGAAGATAATAATAATAATAATAATAATAATAATAATAGTCTGGATTTGATCGGACTCAAAGCTAACTAAATTGACCTGAATTAATTTAATTTTTTTAAGAAAATATTTAAAATAATATTATTTTAAAAAATATCTAAACTTTTTTTTAACTAAACAGTACGAATCCAAATCTTACGTTATCAGGTTATAATACCACATCAGTTAAAATTTCAAAACTAGGAAAATAAGTAATTTAGTAGCCCATTTGTTTTTGGAAAAAAAATAAATATTTTATTTTATTTTATTTTAAAATTAATATTTTTATATATTTTTATATTAAAAATAAGTTTTGAAAAATAAAAAATATATATTATTTTAATAAATTATAAAATAAAAAATATTTTAAAAAACAATCATTAATAAATTTTATAATAGATCAGCATGCAAGGCAAGTAAGATACTTTAGATAATGAAAGGTAATACTGAAAAATCAGACTGTTCATGACTTTCGAAATGAAAGCAACCGAGGAACTAAGCATGAATTTTCTGATATGCTAATAACTTAGTCACCAGGTTTACCTAAAATAAAATAAAATAAAACCTTAGTCATGCATCCTTTACCATGTACCATATAAATCTGATTCTACTTTGCAGATTGAGGAATATATTATGATTGTAATTGTAATTGGAATTGTTTTTTAAAGTGTTTTTTAATATGTTTTTTACATAAAAAAATATTAAAATAAAGTGTAGTGTAGTGATGAATTCACGAGTGAGCGTCTCGAGCGCGGCGAGGCCTTTTCTGCCATTCAAAACTATCTCAGCTCCAATTCTACAAAGACTGCTAAGAGACTCAAGGCTGATGCTGTCCATAAAAGCCAGTCTATCATCGTGATTGCCTGGAAGCGTGGCTATCTCCTTTATGGCCCTCCGGGAACTGGCTAATCGACTATGATTGCTGCTATGGCTAATTTCTTGGGTTATGATCTTGAGTTGACCACAGTTAGGGACAACAGCGATCTTAGGAAGCTATTGATCGAAACCACTGGAAAATCTATCGTCGTGATTGAGGATATTGATTGCTCACTTGATCTTACAGGACAGAGGAAGAAAAAGGAGAAAGATGAGAATGATGCCGAAACAGGAAAAGAGAAGGATCCAATTTCTATGAAGAAGAGAGCAAACGCTCTGGTAAGGTTACTTTATCAGGGCTTTTGAATTTCATCGATGGAATCTGGTCAGCATGTGGGGGAGAAGGAATTATTGTGTTCACTACCAATTATGTGGACAGACTGGATCCTGCTTTAATAAGGAGGGGGAGGATGGACAAGAGCATAGAAATGTCATATTGTCGCTTTGAAGCATTCAAGGTGCTAGCCAAGAATTATTGGGAACTCGAGTCCCACGAGTTGTTTGGAAAAATTGAAGAGTTGTTGGGGAAGACAAAGATAGACATGCTGATGTTGCTGAGAATCTGATGCCAAAGTCAGACGAAGAAGACGATGAGACTTGTTTGAAGTGTTTGATTGAAGCTCTTGAGGCTTCAAAGGAGGAAGCAAGAAAAGAGTCTGAAGAAGAACCAATGTTTAAGGCTGAGAAAGCAGACAAAGGGAATGGTGAAGCATCTTCTTCCAAGGAAGAAGCAGGCAGCAGTAAAAGAGGATGGTGTCACCCTATCCAGGGAAGTGAAGAGACAGTGACAGTGACAACACCTTGAAAAGCATTATTAGACATTTGATTATGCAGGAACTTGGAACACAGCACAGTTGCAATGTAGTTGCTGGCAAATAAGTAAGATCAGCCATTGTAATTGGATAAATTACTGCATAATTGTCTAATGTTAATTTTCCTGGTAATCTATCACTATTGTTAGTCAATTTTTCAAAACTGTGCCACCTGCATCTTGTAGATTCCAAATCACCCACTTGCTTTCACCTTTCTTTGATTATATAAGATCATAGAGATAAAAGATGCTAAAGAAGACATTGTTTAGTAAATGGGGCATTTTCTTTTTGCTGTTGATCATCCTTTTTCACACTTAGATTCCACAACTCCATCAACTGTCCCTTTTTCTTAAATATTCCTAGAGCTGATAGACATCCACTAACGCAAACAAAACAAGAAATTTTCAAGAGTTGGAACCCTACTTGAACAGAGTTAACAATACTGCGACTACTGCTGTATTTCATTTCTACTATAGAAACATACAGATCAAGCGTAAACCCTAACCCTAGAGACATACTTGCATACTAGAGAAACAGGGAAAAAAAAAAAAGATGCCCAATTAACTACATGAACAAAAGAAAGTACATCGCTAATCAAGAACTAGTGAACTTAGTGACAGCCTTAGTTCCCTCAGAAACAGCATGCTTAGCCAACTCTCCAGGCAAAACCAACCTGACAGCAGTCTGGATCTCCCTCGAGGTAATCGTGGGCTTCTTGTTATACCTAGCAAGCCTTGAGGATTCCTGAGCAAGCTTCTCGAAAATATCATTAATGAACGAATTCATGATACCCATCGCCTTGCTTGAAATCCCAATATCTGGATGAACTTGTTTCAGGACCTTGAAGATGTAGATCTTGTAGGTCTCTGTGCTCTTCTTCACCCTCTTCTTCTTCTTGTCTCCAACTACTGCTGCTCCGCCTTCTTTTGGGAGCTTCTTGCCTGCCTTTGGCTTCTTCTCTGCAGGGGCTTTCTCTGCCACCGTCTTCTTCTCCTCCGCCGGCTTCTTCTCCGCTGGCTTTTTCTCTGCTCTTGGTGCCATTTTTTCTCGAAGGCGACGAAACCAGAGGAGGAGAGGCTAAGAGAGTTTTTTGTTGGAGATGACTTTTCGTGCTGTGATAGTTTCGTTTCTGCACTTATATAATAGGAGGCGGGTAGTGTCCTTGTGTGATTGGTCGTTGCTTTTTATATGGATTGATGACGTGGATGGTTTCGATCGTTGGATTAGAAAAGGGTAATTTATCAGTCGGCGGTATAGATTGTTTGATATAGTTCCATAGTAGTCGTTTAGCACAGATTGCTGACATGGACGAAAAGTGTACGGAATTAATTATTTACATTTGAGTTTCGTATGAATTTTAATTTTAATTCTTTTAACTTTTAACTAACGAGGGTGTTCGTTTTGTGTTTAGAAAGTGATTTAACTTAGGTCACAAGTAAAACACAAGTTTAGAGATGTGGAATCCATGAAAAGGTGTGTTTGTTTAGTTTTAATTTTTGTGTTTATGGTATAAAAAACACAGTTAAATATTTGGTAATATATTAATTTATGTTTTATATTATGAAATCCATTAAAAAATTAAATTTAAAACATATTTTTTACATAATAACTAAGTATTTATAAAATTCTATTTGTTTTTTTATTTTAAATATATTTTTTAAAAAAATGTAAATTTTTTATATTTTTCTTGAATTAAAATTAATTTTTTTATTTTATTTTCAGATCATTTTAATCCGCTAATATCAAAAATAATTTTTAAAAAATAAAAAAAATTATTTTGATGTATTTTCAAGTAAAAAACATTTTTAAAAAACAATTATAATCAAATATTTTATACATGTTTTTTGCTGTATATAAATATCAACCATAAATTTTACTAAACATGTATCTAACTTTAATTAATAATATCTAACTATATTTTTTTAAAACTTACTTTTTAAAAATTATATCCATAAAAATTACCCAAAAAACAATTTCACTTTTAAATTGTAGTTCAACCCCAAGCTAGTGAAAAGCACGTCTTTCTCGTTTCTAGAACTCCATTGCAAAAGGTAGCAAGCCTATAAGAACATTTATTATTTTTACCGAATATATTTTTATCCTCTCTTTTTTCTTTTAGCTTTCCTGTTACTTTTTTTGTATTTTAAAAGTATTTTTTAAAAAATTAAAATTATTTTATTTATTTTAAATTAATATTTTTTAGTATTTTTAAATTATTTTAATATACTAATATCACAAATAATTTTTAAAAAATAAAAAATATTATTTTAATATTTTTTTTAAAAAAAAAAACGATTATACTCTCAAAAACTTTTATTGTCAACATGATTCAAATTTACACAATGTTTTCATTATCTTCTTCTTCTTTCCGGTCATAAACCACAGCAAAACACGCAAAACAAAACCAGATCTACACCTACCACCCTCTGCTCCACGACAAAGATCAACAAAAACCAACACTGCTATTAAGTCATATAATCCCTTATTCGCTTGCAACCACATGTGTTAGTGTTAGTGTTAGTATAGAATTTTATTTCAAGTAGTTAGTATTAAATATATATTAACCCTTCAATGTCAAGTATAGAAACAATTGATATCCTGGTAATTTCATGTTTAATCATAATTTTAATCAAATATTAATCACATGTTTTTTTTTCTATGAATAAGCAGTTTCAACTATAAATTTTACAAAACTTATAATTTATGCAAAGCAATCATACAAAAAAGTGTTTTTTTCAAAAATAACCTTTACAAACCCATAAATACAAAAACAATTACAATACCAAACATACTTTATATATAGTTAAAAAGAATTTTTTCTTCCATCAAGATTTTATAATAAAATTTGATTAGAATTTTTATTTGATTAAAAATTGAAAATCTAAACTTTTAATTTATAAATTCTAATTTATACTACATCTCTTATTGAAAAAAAAATGATTTTAGCTGTTTTTATCAAACATATTTTTAACTTACTTTTATCCTACACTATTTATAAAAAAAATATTTTGAAATTATAAGTTTTTTTTTAAAAAAGAATTATAAGTCAACACCAAATGAATTCTAAGATTATCTTCGCGAAATCCTAAAATGATCAAGAAGTGTTTATTTCTCAAGTACTTTTTGTGATTTATATATTGAACTATGATTAAGTAACTTTAACTCTTCTTAAAACTCTTAACTCAACCTGATATGGCCAGTGATAAAAGGTCATGTGTTAAAGTTAGGTCCAACCATGTAGTTGTATTAATTATTTTTTAAAAATAAAATATGTTTTAAACCTGATTTTTTATTTTATTTTATCTCAATTAACACTAAACCAATTCCAAAAAGACATTAACGCTAAACCAAATACTTAAGAATAGATCATCCATTAAAAATTCGCCAAAAATATGAAAGCTAAAACAAAGAGAGGGGAGAAGGAAAATTTTTGTTAATGGAATCCAATCTAAACATATACCAATACTCGAATGATTTCATCTTGGGTATATCAATTTGAATTTTTATAACCAAAAAAAAAAATTAAACTCGGATTTTACATTGATTTGTAATTTACAAAGAGTTTTTTCTTTTTTTATCTTATTTGTGGTTGAGAAGTTCTGGATGTTTTTTTTTGGCTAACATAAACAAGATTTTCAATTTTTTGTTAAAACCTGCCGAGAATCAAGTTGTGTTTATTTTTGTGGTGGTAGCATGTTTTTGAAAAAAATTAAAAAAAAATATTCAAGCTTATATAAAAAATAATTTTAAAAAATAAAAAATATATAATTTTAATATATTTCTAAATAAAAAAATATTATAAAACAACCGCTAATATATAATGTGTCACACGAGAAAGAACACACAAGACTATTAGTCTTATTTGAAGATGACACATCTTTCATCATATTTTTTTTAAATATGCTAAGGCATAAATGAAGGACAAGAAAACACCCATGACCCAACCGAAGGTGGTTGTCAACCTAGCAGAAGGTGGGGAGAATAAAAGAGGGAAAAAGGTGTGGCCCCACCGAAGGTTAGAGAAGAGAAATTACTTGCTTTTTTAAATATGATAGATATTATATTTTAAAATGTTTTGTTTTTAAAAAAATACATCAAAATAATAATAATAATATATAATTTTAAAGAAAAAAAATAAAAAATAACAAAACAAATGCCTGCCAAACAGGCCCAAAAAGAAAAGGAGAATAAGTGGACGCTGTCGACCGAACCTCTCCCTGGCCCAACCAAAACTCTCTTCTCCTAGTCCATCAGTGATCAGACCTCTAACACAAAACCCAACTGAACCTTCAATATCAAGTCCAACCCAGTTGAAAAACATATAAGAGAAAAGGGGGGAAACCACCGACCAAATGCCTACACGCTTACCTTAATTTTCAAGTTACCAATGCATGCATTTCAAAATTCAAACTCCATCCTAGTACAAGCCACTTTACTTCTGTTATAACCACCGTATTATTCCTCGACATTTACATCGTAGGTTAAGTTCCTGTTTAGAAGTGAAACCCAGACAGATGTGTGCGAAAATTCATATTGCCCCTGGCATCAGTCTTGAAAAGTAACAAATGGTAACTCATGTTGTGCTAACTAGTGATATTTCATTGTCACAATCCAATCTGATCTTCTGTTTTCCTGACCATATTCGTAACAATTTCCAGCCTTTCAAGATAATTTACATCACATTCTAAAATCAGTTTAAGAACATAAATAACTTCACGAAATTCATCAGTGCAGACCATCCTCAAAATGTAACTGTACAAGGTCCTTGTTTCCTAGTCTTATAGATTTTCGTAAATATTTACGGAGAAATTTTGAACTGTCTGACAAACATGTTAGCTAATATTTTGACATGAAATTGACTAATTTCATAAGACCTACTACTGATTTGCAGGCAATTAATGTTGAAAGCGAAGATGACAGATATGCTTAAGCATGACTTAGCTGATAAGAGTTAAAAAAGGAATATGTTTCTGGTCTAAGCAGCTGGAACTCCATTGAAGCTCGACTCATCCAACATCTCAACTACAGGAGCAAACTGCACAGGAAGAAAAGTAAGAAAGAGAGAGACTAACCAAGTGCTCATAAACATATAAACTGACCTCATCATCCTCTTCGAAGTATATGCCATCAACTGCGCTATTCTGCTGGAACTCCCATCCCAGAATATTCTCAAGTAGTTCTTTCAGTTTCCTAGTCTGCAAGAGTTGGAACATTAAAGTGCAAACATCTTCCATTCATTCATCCAACACCAGATCATCCATTTCAATGAAATTTAGAAGTGGTGAATACTTAATGAAACTATAGACTGCAATAAATTGATTTCTAATCAAATGAAGCATATCCTGGAGCACACCTTAATCTAAGATTCCAATCCATAAGTAAAGATCTGAAACATTCTAGCGGATGGTAAAAAAGATATGATATAGTGCTTTTTTCATGCAAAAGGAAGAGAATTTGGTATCATGCCAAATATGCATGACAATTAAACATCACAGAAAAAATTAAAGAATTTGTGATGGACACCATCCTTATATTAGTGGGAGAAGAACAGAATAGAACTGCAAGCATGAGCATGTGAGTCTGTGGCTTTCACAACTCGCATAGAAAGAGAGGTTTGCAGTCAATGACCAAGAATCATAACTATAAGAAGTTTCTAAAATAAAGAAGACCAACTTAGTTTTTCTGAAAAAAATGTTTCAAAATAGAACTTTGAGATGTAAAATATGCAATTTACATGTAAAAGAAAAGAGCTAATTGACTATGAAAAGATGAGTTTAATGTACAAACCCATGTCAAAAGATCTCCATCCACCACAGTGGCATCTTGCACCAACAAAAAGAAATCCTGTAACCCATTTAGCCATAAATCAATCACTTGATCATAACACAAGAATCAATATGTAATCTTTGCAACACGAATGATTTGAAATTGCTATAAGGTTTTCTTTTTCTTTCCGCGGCCTAGTTGTAAAAGAAGTTGCATGGCAGGCAACCAATTATATGTAATGCCTAGGAACTTAATAAGCAGACAAGCAAATTTAAACCACCACAATCTAATTCAAACATGAAAAGTCTCTTCTAATTGGCAATTGAGCCTCATCAGTTGATAGTTTTTGTGCAACGAACTACCTTGCAAAGTCGGTGCAAAAAGCTATCAGCAGAAAACCATGACTCGTCCAGCAATGATGATACCGCTATTCCTGCACCATTACTTTCTTTCCTATCTTTCTGAAGTCCATATTTCAGTTGATAGAAGATGACCTTGATGAACTGTGTGAAATTCATATGAGCCAGTACCAGTTAGAACAAAATCTACAGAACCAAAGGTGCATGTATAATGTATTAGCTTTCAACCACACAAAAATGCATAAAAACTCAGGCATCAAAATATCAACACCAGCAAAGGATAAACACCAGGATCAATAGAAAAAAAACCCAGATATACCAACAAGTCTTATCCAGTAAACCAAGCTTGCTGAGTGGATATAGTTAAATAATTGGTAAAGTTGACTAGAGAACTTCAAAATGGTAATAAGAGTAAGGAGTTGGGGGAAGCGATGATAAAAAGGTCAAGGCATCAGGTTTCCAGAGTCAAGCAAGCAAATGATTAGAAAGTCCAGCCACTATCATTATAAGGAAGGGGATAAAAATTAGGGTAGCAAGGAGCATAAAAACCCATGTGATAATTAAAAAATGAATTTCAGATAAGATCACAGAAAAAGATTCAGGAATCTAAAACCCAGCTGTTAAGGCCTCTGTAGTTGGGTTTATCTGCTAATAACATCACCTTTAGTTCACCTTTTCATTTTGTGGTGCTATTCAGTTACCTTTTCTTTTTGTGGTGGTATTCAGTTACCTAAATTTTAAAACCACCATGATCTTGTAATAATATAAAGAAACACTCAAAAAAATTATTGTCAGAATATTACCTTAGTAAAAAGATGACTCCTTGTACGAAAAGGCTGTAAAAAGAACAAAAGAGCACTGTCATTAGAAGATAAATAATACAAAATCCAAAGCTGGAATGAACATCATTGAGGTGATATGTGTAAACTATGCACAGGATGAACTACAACTTAACCAAACACTTATAGAGCACAAAAGTGAAAAAAGAAAGAAAAAAGTGCTTTTAAAAGAATAACATACTATAACATTAGAGAAGATAAGAAGGAGACAGAAAAAAAATGAACAGAAAAATTTTCAGTACTGCGCGACCTGTGCACGCTCACCATAAATTAATATCTTAATTGTATTAAGGAATTGGGAGTAGTATATCATACTAAATCAGCAAGAAACTAAAAAATACAAAGGAAAAATGGTTTTAAAAAAGTGATTTTAAATGAGAAATGCTCAGAAGATATTGCTGCTTGCAGTGCTGAACCATACACCAAAACATGTGACAGCTACTCAATGTATTGCTATGCACTAAATCACTATATACGAGCACCTACTGTAGAAGATTAGCATCTAGGGAGACATTTAAATGCACAAACTGAGTGTGTATATATTGTTCAGCTATTGCTCTTGAATATATGCCTCGTTCAATCTAATCAACACCTCTTTGAATTTGGGCATAAGCCATAATTTTCAATTATTGAAAGCAAAAACATAGCCAGATCAACTTAGTTCAAACCTTTATAATTGGAGCTCTTTACAATGATCATGAAAGAATACAATCATTGGATTCAGCTCACAGGTTATGATATGGAGCAGAAGAAAGAACAGTGTCAAAGAAAGTTCAAATGAGAACACGTGCGCGCGTGCGTGTGCACAAAGAAGAAAAACATAAAGGCACAGTGGGAAGAGTAGTGGTGAAAAACATCATGATCTTAATATGTGGATAAGAAAGTGCCACATGCATAATTAAATAAAGCATTGGTTTTCTAAGTTTCAAAGTATTGATAGCAAATTATATCTCAAACTAATATTTTACTATCAAGGGAAACTGAAACAAATCATTACTTACAGCTTCAATGCAACTCAGTAGAAGGCTAACCAAAGATTTCCACTGAAAAAATGCTTCAAGTGATTGCCCCATCTGCAGAGTTTTATGAATGCCATAAAGATATGATACCATCGATCAATGTGTGAAATGCAGGATTTATCTGTGTATACCAAAAATGCAATATAAGCAAATTGCAGCTCCCCTAGAAGTAAGTCTTCAGAACCTCCATAGTCTTTAATCAAAACACTTTCTAGTAATTCAGTCTGATAACAGGAAAACAAGAAGAAGAAAAAAGAAAGAAACAAGTTAATCTAAATTATAAAATGTCAAAGATAATTCAGAAGCCTTGCATACCAATACTTTACCTTGTCAAGATTCAAAGAAGTAAGTTCTTTCCCCTCCATTCCTCTGCGTTTAATAACACGTGGGATTGTAGTGTAATAACATCCTCTCTTCTTGGACTGATCAACTGATGTAGATGCTGAGAACTTACCAGTCCCCAATTGTGCATCTAGAGCTCTCTCGATTGATGTTTTAGGACTCTTTTTATCCATTTCAGATTCACATGCAACCGTAATTTCTCCCCCAATGGGTTCTGTGAATTGAACGAGCAATTCAACATAAACAAGTTGTGAGGAAATCACTATCAGGGGAGGCACACTATGTATTTCAAATATGCTAGCAGAGTCATAGTATTTCATAGACAGATGAAAACCTTTGTTCTATTAAAAATAAGTGACTAATGCATATTATTACATGATTTACATGCTTCAAGCTCTCTACATCAATTACTAGCCAACAAGCTAAAACTAACATTCACATCAACCAATACCCATATCCAGTGCTGAACTTTTCCTATCTAATTTTTTTTTTTTAAAAAAAAGGAAATGTGATCTGACCAGTCAATGACCATAATATATCTACAAGAAAAAAAATATTTAAATTAATATAAAGTATATATCTATTTGGATTCTCAAAAGCAAATTTAAAAAAATAGAAGAACCAAATGTAAAATGAGAAAACAACAGCAATTATAGAAGATGAAAATGAAGTGTTAAAAGCACCAAGCACTCAACCATGATAAAGCAATCATGAAGAAATCCTAATAAGAGCTAACAACAGAGCTGTTTAAAATAAATAGCACTTCTAGTAGCTAAAATACCAATTCGTTTGATGATGGTCTTTGTGAGGTAACTAGACAATCGCTTCCATTCTCCATACTGGCTTAGGTTATAAGGACCAAGATATCTGTCAAACTCTAAACTTTTAACTGCTTGGCAAAATCTTTCTTCCTGGGCAGCAAAAAAGGAGAGAAAAAACATAAACCAAAATGAAGCCAGCACTATGCACACCAAGCAAATGTATAGATTGAATACTGTCCTCCAAAAAGTAAAGTTTTGAACAGGAACTTCCAAAATAGAAAACCCAGGTCCGGAATTCTTGTTGTCTATCCATGGGTTAGAGTGAACTGAAAAGTATAGCTATAAATATTCATGTATCTATCAAATTAAAGGCAGGGTTGAAACTGTGCAGGTATGGGTAAATAAGATCCTTGTAGGAAACTAAACCATGCAAAAGCTCTCAGTTCCTATAACCATGTAGAATTGATTCTCCTTGCTAGTAATAGATCATTAAGTTTTCGTTAAAGTTATTGAGAAAGCACAAGCATTAACGTTATTGCAGAACCAAACACAAGTTAGGACATTATCTCGTGATGGGGAAATCATATAGTCAACCCAATTAGTCAATAATTTACATGTTAAAGCATTAACCAGTTCAATATATTATATCTTGGTTTAAATGAACGTTGATCTGACATTGTTTAACTATACATGCATAAAGCAAGTACACTTGCAAATAAAAAAGCCCTTAAATGTTCCCCTCAGCAAGCAGCAAAAACCTTCAAATTGGAATTCTACAATTCCCAGCCACCTATCAACGTACAGATTTCCTTGGACCAGCTTCTAGAATAACTTGCCTTGTCTTGTCCAAAGTTTTCATATCCCAGGACACCTTTATAAAAGAAGAAACTAACCAAGACAACTAATGTAAGCTGAGGACCAAAACCACGACACTTTTTTCTCTTGCAGTAGACAAGTACCAAAAATTTGAAGGAACAGGTCAAAGGACACTGTCCAAGTAAATTGGGTGGAAATAAGAAATGGCCCACTGTAACCACTAGAAGGAAAAATATAATCCTCAGCTCCAAGAGAATGATCATCAAAGAGTTCTAGAAAGGAAAGCCAGCCAACTACACTACAACTCGACTAAACCATCCAACTGTTAAAGCGATTGTGACTCATTAGCGAAAAAGTTTGACTCAGGTAATCATAATTTGGACAGTTTTTCCTTTTCCCCTCTTGATATTAGATGGAAGAAAAAAAAATGTAAAGAGCAATACATTCTTCCAATTAACAAGGCTTGTGTTACAAATGTACCGCAAACTAAACAAGAAAAGAAAAAATCACCACAAAGTTACCAGCATCACTCATTCTATTTTCACAACAAGTAACTCAAAAAATACAGTAAGAACATGCATATTCAAAAAGATAAATAAACACAAACCTCTTCTTCAGGAACCTTCACCAGCCTTTCCTCTTGTTGATTCCATTTACGAACAATAACCTTTTCATTAACCAAAAAAAATGAAAAGCAAAAAAGCAGTCATAATAAAAGCAAATTTCAAAATTTAGCATTCAAAACAGAAATTAATAACAATAAAAATTCAATTAAATAAAAAGAAACCCTACCTCAGATGGAGCCGCATCAACGAAGAAGCCAACGATAGGGGAGAATTGCTTGCCGTCTTTACTAGAAGAACTGTAGTAAACAAAATGAGGACCAGGAGGTATCATTTTGATGCCTTTAAATGCTGGTCCCACTGTAAACATCTGCAATTTATCACAGTCAGTCACGATAGCATAAATTTCGAAATTCAACTAAACGGAGAAAATCTCTAGTACCTGAGTGTCAATGCCGACAAGAGTGTACTGAGGGACGTCGAGGAGGAGGAGTGTAGCTCCTTGCTTTACCAGCTCTAACGCCGTCTCTGGATCCATGGCTACTTATTTTTAAGAGATTGTTTTTAGTTTTCTGGTTTCGGTTTAAGAGAAAGGAAGGAAGAAGAGAGTGAAAGGGTGAGAGACGGACCAGGCGGTCGCTTTGCTGCTGTAGAAGTAGAATCCAGAAACATCGAGGGCCGTTTCGGGGTTTTAAATAGTTTGTGTTTGGTGAGTTTAGGAAGCTTTGGGTTTGTAATTGTAATTTCACCGACTTACGGGTGGCAAATGGCAATCTTTGGTTGATTTTAGATAGGGGTGTTCATGGTTTTCGGGTTTAGATTTATAATTGAATCCAACTCCACTCCTAAACTCGAATTATTTGCATTTTTTTGGATTTGAGAAGGTTAAATATATTAAATTTAGGTAATGTTTTCTATATTATAAATATTTACGGGATAGATAGATTTAAAAGACTAATTTTCATGGGATTATATTTAGAGGTGAGTATATTGTATTTAATTTTCATATCTTACTTCTTTATTAAATTCTTGATATCCTTTATTTCTCTCCAATGAAAAAATATTTTTTTATTATTATGTCAAAAAAATCTAATAAAAAACTCATTAACAAGAACTTTCAAGCCTAAAATTTCTAAATAAAATAAATATCCAATCCATAAATTATCAAATATAAAATCAAAATAATTATAAAACATATATGCTAGATCAAGTTAATCATGTTTTAAAAGTCTCAACTCATAATATGTATTCATTAAATTTTTTAGCCTATTACAATTTGTAATATTTATATTATTTAATTTTGATGGATTGAGTCAGTTTAGATAATACAAATATTATATATAAATAAGGTTTTCTCAACACTCCTTTTAGTTAATGTATCATGATATGAATGACAAACACAAAAGAATTTAACTTAATAGATATTAAGTAAACATATTAATTTAGATAATTTTTAAAATGAATTTCTATATTTTTATTTTTTTATCTTGAGATAGTAACAGAAAGTTTCAATTACTTAAAAAAAAAAAAACTAAAAATACATCGCAAAAGTAGAATTACTGCTCAAAAAGTTTTTAATGAAAGTCTCTTTTAAAATTTTCAACTATAAGTCCGTCGATTCCAAAAAAAAAGTGAGAAAAATTTCTCATAATTGCACGAGTCTATCTATATACAAATAATTCGCAATTTTAAGAGATTGGTATTTTAATGAAAGATTTTTGCTCTTTTACTTAATTTTTTGGACTTAATGTCAACATTCATAACTTCTTTTAAATGTATCAAATTGATAATAGAGACGTGTTTTTAATATTTTTTATACAAAAAACTAAATCTTAATTCATGCACATGATCCGAAAATACTCTTTATTATTGGAAAAAAAATGTAAAAATGTTTCGTCTCGTCATGAAATTACACCTAATTTTAATGTGAAAAAAAAATGTGTGTTGAATGTTTAGTATAAACTAAGTAAGAGAAACGTTTTGCTTTTCAATATTAAATAATAAACCATATAATTAATGCCCCCTTTAATGATAGTGAATGCTTCAGACCAAAAATTAAAACAAAAGAAAAAACCAATATTGAAGGTCTAATTTACTGGCCTGTGACTACAAAACCTCACTTAACTTCTTTATCACTAAATGCACATTACTTGAACTGCCAGAACAAATATCTTTTTTTCTAGAGAACAAACATGCCTTCTTGCCAATCCACCATGCCCTCCAATGCAAATCCAAACTTTGATGAACGTCGATGGATAATTAACATTCGTCGAACACTCGACGAGGAGCTTGAAGATGACACTGAAATTCCTGTCTGTATTTTCAATGTCCTTAAAGCTCTAATGACAAGTTGCCCAGATTGCTATGTTCCACAGCAAGTTGCAATAGGTCCATACCATTACCGGCGTCCGGAGCTCTATGAGATGGAGAGGTACAAGCTCGCCGCCGCAAAAAGAGCTCAGAAACGCCTCGAAAGCCTCAAGTTTTCACACATTGTTGATAACTTGATCAACCTTGAGTTGAAGATTCGAGCTTGTTATCATAAGTTCTTAGATTTTAGTAATGAAACTCTAGCCTGGATGATGGCCATTGATGCGTCATTCTTGCTTGAATTCCTACAAATTTATGCCGTCAAAGAAGGGATCGTTTTCACTAGAGTCTCCTCAAGAATGTCACATTTGGTTGATTATGCAGGGAGAAAATCAGCCCACAACGCAATTCTCAGAGATATGGTAATGCTTGAGAACCAAATCCCATTATTTGTGTTGAGAAAGATTCTTGAAGTTCAATTGTCATCGTTGGAGATGGCTGATGATACGCTACTCTCAATGCTGGTTGGATTTTACAAGGAGATTTCTCCGTTTAAGACGTTGGAGGACATTCCCAAGATCAATATCTCTCAATGTGCCCACTTGCTGGACTATTTGTATGACATTATTGTGCCCAATATTGAAGCACCAGAAGAGATAAATGAGGCGGACGATCAGCTTGATGCAATGCAAGGCAAATGTCTGTCATCCGAGAATTCAAACCTAATCTCAAGGCTAAGCGAAGGTCTGGTGCGTCTTCTCAAAAGATTGCTATTTTCTAGACATGTTAAGGCCATGCTTAAATTGCCTTGGACAATCGTCTCTAACCTTCCTGGATGTTCAATCTTGAAACAGCCTGTTGAATACCTTTTCTTCTCACAAGACATAGAAGTCAAACCAGAGAATGAGAACCTGAACAGTGAACTTAACAAGCCTCCATTGGCAGAGGAGATCGCAATTCCTTGTGTCGCCGAACTGTTCAGATCCGGAATCCGTTTTGCACCGTCAACAGGTAACATCCTGAGCATTAGTTTTGATGCCAAGACCGATACATTTTACCTTCCGAGTATCAGTTTAGAAGTGAACACAGAGGTGGTCCTAAGAAACTTGGTAGCATATGAGGCTTCAAACGCGTCAGGACCATTGGTTTTTACGCGTTATACTGAATTAATGAATGGGATAATCGATACCGAAGAGGATGTGAAGTTGCTTAGAGAAAAAGGCATAATTTTGAACCGGTTAAAGAGTGATGAAGAGGTTGCCAGCTTGTGGAATGGGATGAGCAAATCTATTAGACTTACCAAGGTTCCTTTCTTAGACAAAGTGATTGAAGATGTTAACAGGTATTACAATGGACGATGGACAGTAAAAGGTGGTAGATTTATGAAGCAATATGTGTTTAGTTCTTGGCAGTTTCTCACATTGCTGGCTGCCATTTTTCTTTTGCTCTTGATGACATTGCAAGTCTTCTGCACTGTCTATAGATACACTCGAATACTTCATATGAGACCACCTAGGACCTAGTCATAGTTATGGTAACGTAGTGGCTAAACAAATTCAAGAATCTAAATCTACTGCAAATTTGTGATTGACTTGATCACATTCAGAAGCAGGTCCACCAGGTGGGGTGGAAGTTCTTGACTCAAGGATGGGTTAAATTGAACGTGGATGGAGGAGCAAGGAGAATCCAGGTCAAGCTGGAGCAGGGGGTTTAATCCCGGACGAATTTGGGTCTTGAATAAAAGAATTTGCAATTAATTCGGGACTGTATTCTTCAGTTAGAGCAGAGCTATGTGCGGTGGTACCAGGTCTCGAATTGGCATGGATGTTGGGATTTCTGAAGGTTATCCTAGAATCTGAATCCAAACTGGTGGTTCAGCTCATCATGCAGGTGTCTATTACGGTGGAAGCAAATTACTCACTTATCGCCAAACCAAAGGAGCTGCTAGATCGTGAGTGGAAGATCAAAGTCCAATGTGTTTACCACGAGGCAAATCAAGCAACAGATTGGTTAGCAAATTTTAGTTTGTCTATGAATTCTCCTGATAGGAGCAATTGAATTCTAAATGACACTCCAGAAAATAGCAATGCCATTTTTTTTATTTTTATGTTTTAAAAATATTTTTAATTTTATTTTTTATTTTAAATTAATGTTTTTTTAATATTTTAATATCACTGTAACATGCTGATGTTAAAAATAATTTTAAAAAAATAAAAAATTATATTATTTTAATATATTTTTAAATAAAAAACATTTTAAAAAATAATTATAACCACATTTCAAATACACGCTACAGAATAAATCTGTTTTCCTGTTCTTATTTTCAAGTATATTTTGCCCAATCAAACAAACTTCATGCATCATAATGATTCGTGCAAGATCGAGCATTTTACATGTTATGTTGACCAGCCCATCATCCTCAACGTCCTGAAAAAATAACCTCCCAACTACGTCACCAAAACTCTCGTTGCCATCCATAGTGCTATTAGCAGGTCCATCTCCATGACAAAATCTTTCGGGAATACAGAGCAGAAGGCAGAGCATTGCTTCAAGTGTGGAGGTAGATTATTATAAAACTTAATTAACTTGATGGAGTTGATACACACCTTAATACATCTATTAAACTAGCCCACTTATAGTTGGAATCACCCGCACATCATCTAATAAAACTTAATTAACTTGATGGAGTTTAATCTTTCATATTTTTTTATCAAAGAATCATCTTAATCTAATAATTTAAACTGTTAGGTGAGGTATCAAAATATAATTATAATTTATATTATTTTCTAACACACCCCTCAAGTGAAAACCTTTTGAACTTAAAACTTGCACAAACTCACACTATTTTATACTTAATTTTTATCATATAAATAAAGATGATGAGATTCAAACTCGTGATCGCTTGATCATCAAGACTTTGATGCTATGTCAAAGAATCATTTCAACCCAATAGTTTAAGTTATTAGGTTATATCCTAAAATATAATTTATATTATTATCTAACATGCTTAACTTGGATAAACCCGTTTTAAAACTGTTTTAGTTAATAGCAATAAATTTTTTAATAGAATATCTTTTTTCCCCATAATTCCTTTCAATGTTCATAAACAAATAACCGAGGATAAATAGATATTATTCTGTAACCACTTCTAATGAATTTACCAACAACTAAATTTGTTAGAACCACATTTTTTCTAGTTAGATAAAAAAAAATTATTTAATTTTTATTTAATTTTAAAAAATATTTTTAATGGTGTTTTTATTTCCTTTTCCTATTTAGTATAAAATATCAAATATTGAAATTTGTGAATTTATTTTTTCTAGTTTGTTTAGGTTGTTTTTTAAGTTTATTTAAAGAGTTGTAAACTTCTTAAAAAATAAAACTTTTAGGTGTAATGAATTATTGAGAAATAAAATTTTAAATTAGAATTTTTGTGTGATTACTTTATTTAATAGAATTTTATGATATTTTTTATTGTTGTCTTTTTTATGTTATTTTTGTCTGTTTGTTGGTATCAAAGTTTTATGATTTCTAATTTTTAGTTGTTGTGTGATGTTGAAATACCATAGATGAAAGAGATGGTTGCAAAATAATATATGCTCTTATTGAATGGGATGAGATGTTTCTTCTTCAAGAATAAGACGTTTAGAAATTGATAGTAGAAAATATATAAAGATAAATTATAAAATTAAAAAAAGATGTTTATATACTGATGATAAAAAATATATAAAAACAAATTGTAAAACTAACATGTCAACTAGTAGAGATAAGGATCTCATGGAATCGTGAAAAAAGTGATCTTGGATATATAATTAATTTTAAAAATCTATTTTAGATGCATGAATGTTGGTATCATGCATTAAATCCAGAAAAAGGTCTCAATGTCACATGAAAAGGTGAGCAATGAAAGCGTAGTTGTTTGTGGTTTGGTTTTTTGTTTGCTTTCGTCACGTTACTTATCATGGTTTTTATTACTCCTGTTGTTTTGTAATGCAATAGCTAGCAAGAACGTTGCCATGTAGTGCTTGGCTTTTAGAACAAACTCAGGAGTTATTGAATTAATTATTTTTATTAAAATATTATTTTTTTATTTTTATTTTTATTTTACTTTTTATTTTACTTTTAAAAATTTATTTAATTGTATTTGATCCTGTCAACTAAATCACTAAAATTCAACTAAATTAATTAATATTTACTTTATCAATTTCTTTAATAATTTAACTTGAAATTTATAAACTCAGATTAAATTCTAAATCATAAATTTCTCAAGTGAACTAAAGTAATTCTCTTGTTTTCCACTTGGCACGTAGTTAAACACACACACACACACACACATATAAACTAAGAGGGGGCGAGTGATTCAATGTGTTCTTGGGGAGGAATCACTATAGATTCCAGCAGCGATTTCTTTTTTCTTTTTCTAAGAACTTTTTCATTTGATCTTGTATTAATTTTTTGTTTGTTTCTTTAACTTTGTACTGATTTGGAATTATGATTTATTTTTTAGAATTTAATGTAACAAGGTCAAAAAAACATTGTTTTGATTTTTTTAAAAAAATTAAATTCACTTGAATATTCAACCCGGATATTAACCTAACCAACTTGTAACCAGTATCTTATGCCGAATAGAATTTAATGACTATGGATACATGCATCATATTCACACATCGAGATAACTCAATTCTTATAATTTTCTTGAACAAATCATTGCTTACATTTATATCATGAGCATATTTAAAGAAAGTTGAATTGATAAAATCAAATTGATTCCCCAACCTTGACCATTGTGGACTAATTAAAAGGAGTTTCCAAGTTACCTTGCCTCTCCCTTGGAACAAAATTACCCACCACAAGATCATAATGCCCGATTTCTCTCTAGAGAAGAAGGTTGCATCAATGTGGTAGCCCAGGCTTGAGAAATATGGAATCTAAAGCATAGATTGCCTAAAGAGAGGGAGGAAAAATCCACAATCCATGCCAAAGCGATGAAGAAAATGCACGAGAATGGGATTCTAGGCATCTATTTTAATTTATTGTCTTTAGTTTTGATTGAAGGTAGCTAAGCCTCAAGGTCAAGGGCACTTGGGTCTTCCTTCCTTGGTCTTCCAGTTATTATAGCAAGGGCATGTTTCCTTGTTGCCATAAGTGCCAGGAGGAACACAGAGGCATGTCGCACAGCATTTCAGACAGAAGAACATGCATGGCTTCTTGTGTGATGTTGCTGAGCAGCGGTAATTACATCTTGGTTTGCATTCTGTAATCTCAAAATAAGTAAATTATTAAATGATTTCACACCCTTGATTTGCTACGTATGTAATGTAATGTAATTTCTCCAAAAAAAATTAAATCCGGAGCTTTGCCGGGTAGATGAGTGAAGTAGCTTCTTTTTTCTTAATAATTCCTTTCGATATTCATAAACAATTATCGAGTGATTAATAGATATCATTCCGTACATCTTCAAGTGTTCTTACCAACTAAACTAGTTAGAATCCACATTTCTCTTAGGTTATAGTCTTGTTTAAAAGGAAAGAAAAAACCCAAGAGAGCAAGCATAATATATATACCTGAAGGACGAAGCTTGGCACCATGGATCTGTTAAGTGATTCAGAAAGGAAAAAAAAGAGATTAGAGCTAGCTCTTTTATTACAAGAGTGGCGACAACTTTTGTAAGCAATGAAAGCTAGCACGGACATATATGTAAATTTACATACCTCAGCCACGTTAGAAAGTGTAATTAGAAGAAAGAGAGAAAGGACCACCAAGAGGGAATTGCGACTGAGGCTAGCCATGGTGCTCTCTTATCTCTCTCTCTCTTTCTAAATTCTACAAGGGTTTTCTTTTTCCTTGATAGAGATTTTTATTTTCCATGGGGATTTTGGGTTATTATTTATAGGGATTTCTTTGGGATGACATCAAGGCGTGAATGCTGGGAACAGGCATTAAATCCAAAAAAAAATGGGTCTCATTGTCACATGCATGCAAAAGTGAGCAACGAAAGCGCCGTAGTTTGTGGTTTCGTTTTTTCTTTGCTTTTGTAATGTCAACGAAAGGTAGCAATAATGTTGCCGTATTGAATTTGGATTGATTGGTATATTTTTATTGAAACACAGCGGTTTTGTTTTGTTTTTTTAATTTTTTTAAGTTTATTTTGATGAGTTTGATCGACCAACTGCATTACTAGAACTTGATTTGATCAACTAAGTTTTATATATCAATATTTGTTTTAGTTTAATCTGAAACCTAACTTGGATATATCAAGCTATAGAACATGGCAAACCAAATTTAGGCTCCGCTTGTTTGCAGGAAAGTGAATTTCTTTTGAAAAGTGAATTTCGGGGAAAGTGAATTCCGGAAAAGTATTTTCTGATGTTTGGTAGTGTTATGGAAAATGAACTGAAAAACACTTTTCAGTGTTTGGTTATGTCATGGAAAATGAGCTGGAAAATAACTTATTAATATTTTATTTTTCTCAAGTTTATTAAAATAATGAGGAACAAATCTTACAAATTAAAAAGTTGAATGAGAATGAAATTGAAAAAAAAAATATAATTTCATAAATTATCTCAAATAAAACAAATAATAATCAAAATAATAGGGATCAAATCTAAAAAATTAAAAAATAAAGAAAAATAAAGAAATTAAAATAATAATAATCAACATTTCATAAATTATTTCAAATAAAATAAGTAACAATCAAAAGAATGAGGATCAAATTTGATAAATAAAAAATTTCAATAAAAAAATGATAAGAAAAAAGCAAATAGCAATTATAAAAATAAGAACCAAAGTTAATATAAAAATAAAATTTTAAGAGATGAAATTGAAAAATAAATATTCAAAACAAAATATATATAGCAATCAAAAGTTTGAGAATCAAATTTGATATAATCAATAAATAATGACATTTCTAAATTTTTCACAACTTCCGGAAAGTGTTTTCCCCTCAAATTTTTCAGGAAAACACTTTTCTGAAAACCAAGCCAAATTTTTCTTTTACTGGAAAGTGTTTTCCATTGACCAACTTTTCTACTGGCAAACAAACACAAGAAAGTTTGGAAAGTGCTTTCCCGGAAACCACTTTCCGGAAAACAAACACAGCTAAAAGGAAAACACTTTCCTGAAAACCAAGTTAATTTTTTTTTTTGACTAAAATTGACTGGAAAGTGTTTTTCATTGACTGGAAAGTGTTTTCCGCTGACCGGAAATTATTTTTCGTTGACCAACTTTCCTAATAACAAACAAACATAGGAAAGTTTGGAAAATAATTTTCCGGAAACTATTTTTCAGAAACAAACAAGGCCTTAAACTTATTACAAGCAACTCTCGCATGCTTTTCACTTTGTGGTTGAGAACAGTTATATGTCATGGATATTTTATACTCTTTTTGTATAATTATCATAGGTATATGGTGTTTTAATGGAATGTTACTTGAAGAACTCAAATGTTTAGATTAAGTTGCTTGGCACGATAAGGAGAAACGTGCCTTAGTTTTATAATTATTATTAAAAAAAAGTAAGAGGGCTAGTGATTTTCTATGTCATATGCATATGATAGGAATCATTATGGATACATGTAGTGATTGCTCTCTTTTATTTTTTTTCTATTTTTTTATTATTATTATTTTGATCCCTTAGTTTTTTTTTTTTTTTTTTTCTTCTATTTGGTCTTCTAATATTGTATTGATTTGGAATTAGTCTTGATAATTTATTTTTACACCAATACATGTGTATCTCATGCTATCAAAGAAATGTTTTGTCACTCCATTCATGCTACGTCTAGTGAAATAAAATTTAATTTTATTAATTTAAAAGAATTAAAGCTTTGAAGACCAAATTTAAGACTTGAACAAGTGTTCAATCCCTTTTTTATATATAAAATCAAAGACTAATTTGCACAATCATTTGAAGAATTCATGTCTTTTTTTTTGTCAAATAACTTTATTTTTTATTTTAATCTCACATCCATTTATTTAGGATTTAACTTTGAGGTTTATATTGGTTTCCTAGAAATGGAGTTCCCACAATGTCAAGGAAATATTTTGACACTCGGTTGATCACCAGTTTGAAAAAATAAAATAAAATTATATTTATGTAAAAATTTTATCTTTCAATAATAAATTGATTGAAAATTAAATTTTTTAGTTTTTTTACGGTATAGTGATCATAATCTCATGACTCATTACAAGTATAAAATGTTAACCTAGATTGATATTGATTCTTTTTTTTTTTACATTAATTTTTTTTAATTTTATCATTTAATATTAAGCTTATTAAAGATTGAGTTTTATTTTTTCTTTCAATTTGTTTTCTTTGATAATAACTCAGCCTCACGACCCGGGTCATGAATTTATCATGCTAACTTGGATTGGCTCGAGGTTTTTACATCATTTTATTTTATTTTATAAAATTTTGTCGTCATTTCTTTAATTGGTTTTTTTTTTTCTTTGGATCTATTTTTTAGATTAGTTTTTTTAATTTTATTATTCAATTTAAATTAATAAAAAATTGTGTTTCTTAATTTCAGTCTCGTGAATGTTTTCAGAATTAATTTTTTTTTACACTATTAAAAAAAAACACGAAAGTTTTTGGGATTTAACTGTGTTAAAAAGGAAAGAGAATGAGGAAGGCATACTTTTGTGGATATCCTGACGAGTGACGTGGTAATTAAGGTGGTTAGGACATGTGAGACAACATGCCTTTCTTTGTTGTTTGATTGTGTAATGCTGTACGGGTCTGAAATAGCAAATTGGCAATCAGCCATCCAAAATCATCGATGATACCTAGACTAGTAGCACATCATCTTATTGGCATAGTTTGAGGAATTTTTGGTAGGTGACTATCTTGTGAAAAAAAAAATGTTCTTTTTTACATAATAGGATAACGAATGTTTTGAATGCATTCTTGTTAAACTCAGTTCATTTCGGTAAGTCAGAGAAATTTAGGTTTTAAAGTTTGATTTTGACTAAGGTTTTAATTTAATTAAACAACTAAAAAAATTAAAATATTATTTTTTAAAAAATAAAGTGACCTGAATTGATCCAATAACTTGTAAATAAATCTGGTAATTTAAATCCTTTTTTATATCATTCCTCAAATCAAATTTTATTATTTTTAGTGAATTAAGAATTTTATTTTCACTCTAATGATTATATCTATTTCTTTTTAAAAATATATCTAAAAAATAATTAATTAAAAATCATTAAATATTATCATCCGCCATCAAATTATGCACCATCAAATTTTCTTGTCATTTATTAAGAATATATTTATGTTATTTTTTAAAGTGTTTTTTATTTAGAAATATATTAAAATAATATTTTTTTTATTTTTTAAAAATTATTGTTGATATTAATATATTAAAAAAATTTAAAATATTAAAAAAAATATTAATTTTAAATAAAAAATATTTAAAATTTTTTAGAAATACAAATTAGACCGTATTCTCGGGTTCCCAAACGGTCCTACATTCCTAATAAGTCTCCGAAACAAGTATGAGGGAATATTTTATTTGAAAAAATCACCGGATTTAGAAAAATTAGTTAAACCCTGGGCCTCGTCTTCTCCTTTTTCCCTAACTTAGCCCTATAAAGTGGATACAAATAGCTCCCTATCTGCGAGGGAGTGACTAACAGTAGACAGGACATATCACATGTGGTTGAACATGCCTAAGTTTTGAATTCGTCGATGTCTGAAGAAAAAGAAAGCATCAGCTCCACATCACATGTTACCAATCTATGAGAAGGCAAGAAACAAGCTATACTTGCTTTGAGTTTGAAACACCATGAAGCTTCAAATAAAAAAAATAAAAAAATAAAAAAAGAAGCTCCCAGTCTTAAGATCCAGGACATGCAACTGTCACTTATTGGAACAATATTCACCATCCTCATTATTTTGATCAGAAAAATCCCACCAAGCACCTAAATCATCAGTGGCCAAGAGCTGACCTAACAAATTCTATGAATCTTGATTCAGTCCACCCAAGATAACAGAAACAATTTGACTAGACTGTTTTCAAGAACACAGATTGCATCACATAGCTTTACTTTCTTACATATACAATCCATTATAAATTAGTTATTACGAAGGGCAAACCAAGTTACGAAACCAAGTTCCGAAACGGGATTGATGCCGAAAACTAGACAGATCAACATTCTGTGATATGTCAACCAGCTCCTTTTGGCCACTATTGCTATTGCTGCTCCAATTTGCAATCACAAAGCCCTCATTCTCTGTCCATCTTGCGAAGGAACAACTGAACTAAGCCTGATATAATAAGTAATCGCGATGATGAAAGTCATTCACTGCTGGGGAAACTACCTGACAAACTTATGAGGTTGGTAAGTTGAGCATTGCAGAGAGTTTTTGCAAGTCCCAAAATTCTTTCTGGGACATGATAACAGCTCCCACAGCCAGAGCAGCAGACACAATAAATGTGCTTCTTATGCATCCAAGGCCTCGCGAAAATCGTCCCAGAATTGCCTTGCAGTACTTGTCTGCTTCTTTCAAGGATGCATGGTCGCCTGAATTTTCTGCCTTCGCCAATACTTTCTCATTCTATAAAAAAGCACAGCATAAAACAAGTTATATATTACAAGACACTGACAGGCATAACATTGTCGGTACAAGGTGGAACAGCAAGTTAGACTAGGTGCACTAGCAACTAAGGCATATTACCTGGGTCCCAATCATGAATGTAAAATTATGAATGCCTGGAGCAATGAGAAGAAAAACACAAGGTCCCTTGTTTCTCTTCCTCCATTGTTAGGAAGAAGAGGAATATGAAGGGTATCGTAATTCAGAAAATTCAAGTGATGTTTACAGAATTCACAGGCAACCAAGCTAAGATGCCTAATAGTAAATTTTCTCAGTTCATGATCTGTCTAAGAGAATAACCTAAAGAATTAATGATGGTTCAATTGACCCAAAACCTTTATTTTAATACTCTATACATTTCTGCAAGTAAATATGCAGATAAATATGAAAAACATGTTACCTTCTGCCTGAAACTCTTTAGAGTTTCCCTCACTTGGTCAGGACAGGAATGTTTGACAGAGTGGTCCTTCCATTCATCTGAAAGCTGTCTCAAAACCATGACACTTGCTTTGAGATTATCCAGATAGAACATGTCCTGTTTCCAAGTAGTTCATGTACAGGCAACCAAAGTCAACGATGTATATAACAACAGCAACCGGTCTCAAATTTACAATCTAAATCATAATTACATCAGAAAACACCTACCCATTGTTTGTAACACTCAGGGTTCTGTGTCAAGCACCATATGAAAATGTCACTTGCTTCCTTTGATAGTTCAGAGATACCTGCAGAAAGCATTGATAATCAGTTTGTGATGCACACTTATAGACAGCAATCAATTGATGACAAGCAGCCAATTTGAGTTTAGACTACCTTCTCCAATAGCTTTGACTGAAATGTTCAAAATCTGCTGCGTTACTTGCTTCATTGCTTTGCTTCCAGAGGAACCAGCGAGAGCAACCTCCTTTAAGGTTGGATAAACAGCTTCAAACCTCTCGGTTGCCTAAGGAAAAAAAACAAATCAAAACTTGCCTCAGGCCTAAAATACCCAACAAAATCTAGAAAGCTGCACTAGAATACCCACCTTAACTCTAGCTGAAGGAACTGGGAAGGTTACTCTCATCAAAAGCTCAAGAGCAGAAGGTGGTACCAAGCGCTCACCCTTTTTAACAGCACCATTTAATAAAATTGTACGAGCTTTGGGGGATGATAAGATTCTAATCCAAAGAAAAAAAAGAGGGGGGGGGGGGTCAGAATTGAATATGAACAAACTATGAAAATTAAGATTAAATAACTAGCTACACAATAATGTCAAAGATCTAAATGACACAAGCATCGAATAGGAAGGTGTGAAATTAATTTGAATCCCAATGGTACCTCTCAATCAACTGCAAGATTAAGTCTCTGGATTGAGGATTACTGCTTGATTTCCCACTCAGCATAGGGAAGAGAACACGAATCCACATGTACAATCCCACAACCAAATCTCCTTGAGATGCCTAAATCAAGATACAGTTCCAAATATCAAAATCTATTTTCCTAAGAGAAGAATTCACATATTTGGGAAGGTCAGGTTACCTGAGCAATCATCCATACAGTGACCGGAAGCTTGTCTTGTCCTTGATATTTTGGATTTTCACTAATTACCGGCAATAAATTGATCAACACGTCAGGCTTGCGTTGTAATGCCATTGCCAAAACCACAAATATGGCAACCTGGAGCCCAACAGTATATTGATAGAATGGTCAGGCACTATTACAACAGCCATGAGAAAAATTTGTAAAAATGAACATAAAGTGTCTCGGGAAACCTTTAGTATTGATGCTGGTGTGCTAACCATAAACAATGCCTTAAAATAAGCACAGTTCCTAACATTCTTCAAACAGGATAGCATCTGACTTACTTTAGGGAAAAATACTTATCTACAAGGTATTCATACACAATACTAATCCAAGCCTGTGAACTGAAGCAGTATCTGATAACAAGTATTGCATAATGTATTGGGAAGAATGATCTATTTTTACAAAGAAAAGCGGTAGTATTTCATGGTTTGTTGCTTTTTTAACATGCAGCAGTTGTTGTGGTTTTGCTGAGAAAAAGAATAGGAAAGGGAAAATTAGACTATAACAAACTGACAGCAGAGATTCTCCTTAACCACAAGAAAACTTAAAGTACACAGCGGAAGCGGCATTAATAAAAATAAAAATAAAAAAGAGGGATAGAAAGAAAAATGAAATTGAAATATTCAAGTTCTTCTAAAACACTCAAAATGTTGATTTCCAGACATATTTTCTTTAAAGCAAGGCTCAGTGGATGAAACTATGGTTTATGTCAAAATTAGATTCCAGAATCATGTGCCCAAGTTGATGGCAATTGGTGCAATGGTTGTTGCTGCCTTGATGCTTTTTGCTGGTTGTTTAACCGATTTGCACCCAAAAAAATGTGTCCTCCATCTCTTCACACCAACCTTGGGGGTTTTTCATGAATTCTAGCTATGTTTTACAGGTTTGGTAGTGTACCAAAACTAAACTTTTCAGTTTATGATAATTTACATTGACAGCTACATTATTGTTTCTGACTTTATTATTTTATTTAGTGGAGTAACAGATTTGAGCATTTAATTCAAGCAACCTAATGAACCAAAGATTTTTTTAAAAGTGACCAAGCATGCATGTGAGCAATAGAGAAGCAACATAAGATTTGAATGTTGTGAATCAGCTAAACACTATATCAATCCCTGGTTTCTTTCAAGTCTTACAGAGTTCTTTATCAAATTTTGAACACAAAGTTCTTTTGACATGGTTAATAAGCATATCCAAAAATTCAATTTTTGCTAGTCTTAGTAGTTCTAGGAGCTCCAATTTCCACATTAAGGAACATTGGAACCCAAGGACACAATATAGACATATAGTGACAGGATGGCCAAATTAGAGGATTTGAACAGCTAATACCTGTGTTCCGGTAAATGAACGTCTATTAATCAAAGTTCTTTGCAAACATATGACTCGTAACAACTTCTAAATTCTCACCTATAATACAGAAATTAAAGCACTGGCATGCAAGTACAAACCAAACATGATAATAGGTAAAAAATAAAAAAACACTTTTAAAGAAAGTATTGACTAGCATTGAAGTACTTAGAAATCATATATAAAGAGATATTCCTGAAAGCTACCAGAGACTTGGATGGCGATTGCTGGACCACTTTTTTGGATCCCTTGGTAACTCCTTGATGACTTGCAAGGTCAGCGAAAATGCTGTCCACTGACCATAACACAAAGGACGCAAGTGCTTCAAGAGATCGCTGGCCAAGCCAGTCAACTGCCATCTTGTAAACATCTTGAGAGATGTGTGCGAGAGGAATCTGCTCAGAAAAGCATTGATTAAAAATAAGATGTTAGAAATGGTAATAACATAAAGAATTCTTTCAAATCACATCAAGTTGCAGCGTGTTTGGAAGTGTGGTTGCTGTTGTTTTTTTACTTAGAAAAGCATGCCAATAGTATTTTTTTTAATTTTTAAAAATCATTTTTAAAATCAGCACATCAAAATGATTTGAAAATATCAAAAACATAATAATTCAAAGCAAAAAAAAAAAAATCAAAATTTTTCGGAAGCGCTTTTGAAAAACACTCCCAAACAGGCACTTAAGCTTCTCATAGAGCAATGTAAGTGGATCAATTCAGCTCGATCCATCTTAGATCATCACATAAACGAATTACACGATGTCGGTACCTTACCATCTTAACACAAATACAAAAGTCAGAACGAACAAGCAAAGACTTAACTACACCATTATAACCCAAATCATTCACACCCGTTATTACTTTTTCCATAAAAATCAAATCTTTAAAGAAAACAATGCTATGTTAAGAAAAAAATATATTATTTTTTATGTAATCAAAATTACTATTTCCTAATTACAATTAAAAAAAAAAAACACTTACATCAACCAATTTGCCAACAGAGGACTCCTTGAAGATCTTCAACCAAGGAAACTGAGCTGAACTCACTGATGAAAATGCTCTTCCAAAGTAATCAGCAAATCTCATTAATAGTATATCCTGCTGTGTCTCATACGAGACCTAAATACGCCAAAACGACATCACAAAAAAATAATAATTAAAATGTACGGATTCAAATTAATTAAAAATAAAAAAGTAAGACCAGAGAAACTAAATTAAAAAAAAAAAAAAACAAGGATAATAATTATAATTATTAATTAAATGCTTACAGTGATGTCAACAAGAAAGGCGCCTAAATCACCGGCATCGATCTTCGCAGCCGCCTCCGTCACCGTCACTTTTGGTTTCTTCGCCTTCGGCTTCTTTACCTTCTTCACTTGTTCTCCAGCACCACCACGGTCTCCATCGTCACTCTCGCCATCATCCTCATCAGAATGCCGCTTCGATCCATCTCTCTCGCCACTCTCCTCCTCCTCTCTCCTCCGGCTCTCCTCCGCAATCCTCCGTCTCCGATCCTCAGAATGTTGCTCAATTGAACGAAACACATCAGCTTCCCCACCGCCGGCACCGTTAGATCGTCGGTGATCGGAGGAAGAATTCTCCTGCAAATTCGAAACTTTCGGGAGTTGTTGTTTCTTGTTCCGCTTTGAATACGTAACTGTTTTCCATCCGCCGTCGCTCTGATCTTTGCCGTTAATGTTAATGTTAACGTTGCCTTTACCGCTACGGTTTCTCATTTCAATTTCGTCTTCCATGAGAAGTTGAGCTATAAGAGCTGAATTCTCGTCCATGATTGAAAGGGCTGCGGTTTCAACGGAGCGACAGAAACGGAGGTTGAGTTTTCGACGGCGAGTGAAGAGGAAGGAGAAGGCGGGTTGGGTTTTTGAAGGAGACGATCAGAGAGGGGGTCACTAGTGTCAAAGGACACGTGGATATTTCCGCTTAGGTATTTGAGCTTTTTTGGCAACGAATTTACGCAAATGCCATTATTAATATTTCTTGATTTACTGTTTTAAAATCCGTGTGGATTAAAATGGAGAGTCGGGTTAACTTATTTAACTTGTGTCCCATGCAGAATTATTGGATTTTTAGCACGATTAGTCCCTATAATTTGAGAAATTTATCAAATTCATCCTTTTTTTATCAAATGTTTTTCTTTTGTAATTTAATAAGCTAGTAAAGCTTATGCATTTGAAACCTTTTTTATTATTATTAAGAGGAATCGTTAAAAGCAAACTAGTGGTTAAATTTTTCATTTTTTTGGATTAATTTAAAGTTTCATTTAAATAACTTTAAAGATGGACAACAGATAGTCCCAATTGATTTAAATTTTCTTTTGAATAATTTTCATTTTTCCTTACTAAGAGGAATCTTTCATTTTCTTTTCTTTCTTTTTCTAAATAACTTATTTCGCATGTTCTCCGTTGTGCTTGAATCAAAATTATTTTGAACATAAAAAAAATAATATCTAAACTATACAAAAATTTATGGTATTATTATTAAACTAGTTTAAACTTAAGAACATACAACCTAATTCTTTGATCAACCTAAATTTTAAATTGTGTAATAGTTATTTTTACATGAGTTTGTCATCTAGGAAAATCTAAAAAAAGGAAAAGAAACAGGTTATATTATCCTTAATCAATCCTTTAAACTTGTAGCTTGAATTGCGAATTCTATTATGTATAATTTTTTTTTTAATTTTACTGCAGCTAAATAACCTCTTAAACAACACAAAGCTGTTATCTCGGCTATTAAAAAGTAATACTATTACGCAACCATATAGCTTTATAAGTAATTATTAGTTGTTTACCATGATTTATGCTTCTTTTATTACAATGGAGCCCTCACTGAAATCTTCAAACTTCCCTCCTCTTTGTGATTATTCAAATAACTTTATAAAATTAACACTAAAAAATGTCACTCAATTAATTATGTTTATAAATTATTTTTTAAAAATCATTAATTTAAATTTTATGAACCTTAGAACCATTAAAAATTTATATAATCATTAATTTTAAAAACTATAAAATTAATTAAAATATACATAAACCATTCCAAACATCTATATTAATAAAAAAAAAATAACTCCATGAAGTCTTGGTTTCCTTAAGTCGTCTTTGATTACTTATATGTCAATGCAAGGGAGGCAAGCTTGACTTTTCAGCTTTCAAATATTTTAATCATGGTTTATTCTGATTTTCGTTGGCCTACGCATGGTTTACAATTTCTATGTGCATCAGTCAAAGTATGCTCCATTTTTTTAGGTAAATTCCGTGATGCCCACAACGTGTAGAAAGTGTTTGGGAATTTGATAATATTTTTATATATTTATTTATTAAAAAAATCAAAATTTAATAAAATATAAGTTGAAACTCACTATCAGAATTCACGGTATTCAAATTAAATGAATTAGTTCTTGATGCTAACATACTATTAATATTATTATTTTAATTTCATACACTAACTTCTTGTATTGGAACAACATTGTTTATTTATAAAGTGTTAGTTTGGATGAGAAGTATATGTGGGGTTTTCTTTTTCATATTATTATTTAAGATTCAATCAAATTCGAAGGAATGTTGTGAAAATAAATTTCCTGAGAAAAATATTTAATATCCCATGCTCATTCACATGTAAAACGAAAATGAAGAAATAATATAGTAAATGATCTAGCGATAATAACTTAAGGTTAAAGGATTTGTTTTTTCTGTAGTTTAAGGATTGAGCTTCATAATTATTAATATAATAATCATTGATAATTTATATGATTATAACTTTATAGCTTATAAAATTAATTAAAGTTTGTATAAGCTGACCCGAATACCCATATTAATAATAATAATAAAAAAAAATCACTATGCTTCCCCATGCATTGGTTCTGGTCCAGATCAATGCGTATGGTCTTGTTCTCCTCCACTAGCTAACTGTTTTTTGTGACAATTCTTTGAACTTCGGCTTTAAAACTATATAACGTGCCACATTGCATTGTCTCCCTTAAAATATTTGATTAATTTTACAAAATTAAACGGTAGTTATTATGATGCATGATATATTTTAAAAAATATATTAATTTTTTAATATCAATACATCATAATTATATATAAAAAAAATAATATTAATTTAATGTATTCTCAAACTAGATGCATTTTTAAAATATATTCAAGATGTCAAAAACAAAATTAATCACTGTTTTATCTATAGTTTTCAGACCCGATCCAGTCTAAGGTCTGGGTTACGGGTTTTAACCGGGTTACCGAGTCATCTGGATCAATTCTTAAAAAAAATAAAATAACACTGTTTTAGTAAAAAAAAAAAAAGCAAAAGTCAACGGATTGCAACCAAATTTTTGACCGGGTCTTACAGGGTCAACCCACATGACCAATTAGGTCATACTAGGTTTTTTTTTCTTTTTTTTTTTTAATCCAATCCAATTCTAACTTCAAATCAGCTCAAATTAATAATTAATCCGTTGTGCTGTACTAGATTTCAAAACTATATTCTTACTCTCCTTTCTAATAATTTATACTACCTGAAATTTACCAAAATCTTGACTTCCCATGCCACTTGTCGTGGCAATAATTGTTTATATATATATATATATATATATATATATATATATATATATATATATATATATATATATATATATATATATATATAAAAGAAGGAAAATCCCTTCCCCACGATCAAATATCTGTGGTCCCATCCATCTTTGTAATTTGAGGAAGATGAAAGGGCAAATAGGGAACGTAAAAAGATCCGATATGAACGAGGGCCTGTTATTGTTTTATTTTTTAAATATATATCTGACTGTTTTAGTGTGGGGCCATCAGCACCCACGTAGAGAGACCCCGCCCCTTCATTTAGGGTTGTCTCTCCTAATCGGCAATTTATTAGTCTCACCATATCAGCCTTTTTCTCTCACTAAGAACACCTTACTTACTTTCGTGGCCCCCACTAAATTCTATCCCCTTCGGCTATTTTAGAATTCCATCACAGTTTTATAAAGTTTCAAGAAAATAACATTTACTAGAGAAATAGTATGGTTTGAATATAGTCACTGTCAAGAATTGTAGTTGACATAATTGTTATTGAAAATAATGTTATTTTAAAAATTATATCTCTTTCAATTCAATTAATATAAATAAAAATTTAACTCAAAATCTTATGAAAATCTAATATCTAAAAAATAAAATTTAAGATCCAATAATTAAATTTTTTTTATCAAAAACATAATAGAACTTTATTTTTTACACATATAATACTGTTAAATTTTTTTTGATAAAACGATTATAGCCAGACCTTAAAAGACTACTAAACATGGCTGTAATTTAAACATGGCTGTAATTTATTAAGGGTTTTAGTTATAGTTAATTTAAGGTTAATTATGATTTTTTTATGTTCTTTTAAAGTGTTATTAAAATTGTTTCATATTGGATATGTCAAAAACATAATTTGATATGTACCAAATGACTTATTTTTTCTTTCATTTTTTTTTTAATTTTTTTTTCTATCAAATTACCTTACCTTTTCTTTTATTTTTCCCCTGACAATTGGATCTTTAATGTAATTTTTAGGTATTAAATTTTCATAAAATATTTAATTGATTTTTGTTGAGGTTAATTGATTTACAAATAGAAAATATTTTGAAATATTAACTAAATAATAGATATTTTAAAATGTAATTGTGCAGAAAAATATATTACAATACGAGTATAAAAACAATATTTTAAAATACATCTATGTTCAAGCTATATTATTTTTCAAATATTTTCTTGATATGTACTATTTTCCCAAAAATTTTAACAAATCATGCTATTTTCAAAGAAATCCACTGTAACGCATAGGATTCAACTATGAATCATCTATTTTCAAAAGTGATTTTAAGAATATTTTTTATTAAAAAATTATAAAATCAATATTTATTTTTTAATAATCTTAATATGTTAATATATAAAAAAATTAAGCATATTCTTACAAAAACATGATATTTCACTTTTCCAAACACACATTTAAAGCTGCTTTGTACGAATTCCAGCAACCTGTTTCACGTTAACTATCTCGACAACCTTTACAGCAAACTAAATATCATGTGTGATTTATCGTGTGGTGAGAAATTTCAACTTATGGGGCTACCGGAGCCAGTTGATGATGATGATGTCCAAAAATCTGCAACAACCTTGCAGAGAACCTTCTATTTTTGTTTAAAGAAAACCCATCTTTCTCTGTTTTTATCTTCCTTTTCTTTTAACGAAAAAAGAGTCATCTGACTCATCTCTTCTAGTAAATTGTAGTTTGGAATTCGGAAGTTTTCTTGCTTTTATTTCCTGCTGCAAATCACCCACCAACCACCTACCTCCGGTTGTCCTGGTGCTGGCAAGGTTTTCCAATAAAATAAGAGTTGATCCTTTAAAAATCCCAGTTAACCCGTAATCCGGTTAAAAGATCATTGGTTCTAATAAAAATCCAAAGCAATAGTATTTTAATTTTTATTTAAATTAGGTTAATTCATGATGACCTATATCTTGTCCCGGATAGAATTTAGTACACATGATTCAAATCCAAGACAGACTTCACAAGTAGTAACAGAAGCCCCTTTCCACGCTGTGTGGAGTCTAAGCCCCGCCATCCTATCGTCGAAGACGTGGCTATCATCATGAAAGGAGGAGGAAAAAGCTTGTAATCTTTTCTAATCTCTCCAAATGGCCAAAACACCTTGAAACCATGGAAGAGAAGAGAGCCATAGGATGCTCTGTTGGGTTAATCAAGCAAATCAAAATCTAAAAAATAGATAAAAAAACAGCTTGAAATAAGCAATTTTTATTTACTACTTCCTTATTTAGGATAATCTACATCCTGTCCTCGGAGTAGTTGTGTAGCCTTCTACAGTACAGGGTCAGGAAGCCGTGGAAGTGGAAGTATGGGGGCAGAGAAGATACTGTAGGTTTTCCCTCAAAGGGACATCACAGGGAACCTGTTGTTATCTCATTGAAGTGATCTTTTGAACTCGAACACATATTGATTATCAACTCAAAACCCAAGACTCCTCACTCAAGTGAGGAGTACAGCTCAGTTAAAGTAAAGATGGGTTGATAAGAAAATGCTGATGTAACCTCTGAGCAATGAAGTTTGGGGCAGAGTTGACATGGTTTATAGGCTAGGAAATTGTTACCTGCCACAATATGAGAACGTTTCTTGGGTACAACATAACAATCCAAACAGTGATGGATGTCTTACCATCTAGGAGAGCACAATAGCAAATTCGAGAAAAAACAAACTCGTTCTGAGAAAGAAAAAAAACAGAGAGATAAGAAACTCCTGATGCAGCATTTTTTTTTCTTTTTGCCAAGTTTTTGCAAGAGCAACGGAGCTGAAGAACTGGGATCATAGCATAAACAACAATGAAACAACTTGCGGCAATCTGGGTTTCAGAACTGCAAGCAATGGAGCATCAGCAGATACAGCAAATAGAGCAAGTTTCAGCAGCAACATATACTCTTGGTAGGTAAATAGCAATGAGAACAGTCATCTCAATGCAGCGTTGGAGAAGCACCAAAAACCAATCCACCTACCACCACCGCCACAGCAATGCAGCAGTTTGCACCGGAAAAATCAACATGAACCCCACCCACCGTCTCTAGGAGTTAAAATCTGAAGAATTTCCCCTGCCTGCACCTCAACTGTTTTCTTACCTCCAAGGTAAACTCTTCGTTTATCTTTTGTAGTCAGATGGTTGGCTCCACGAGCCCCGTCTTTTCCCCTCTTCAAACCTCTTGGTGCGTGAACACGCCTCTCTGAAAGGATGCTCCCTACAAATGGCCGACTGAACTCTATCTCGTACAAGGCCATAACTCCCTTTATGAAGCCCAGATCGAGCCTCCACTGTTCTCTCTCAGTTAAAACATGTGCAAAAGAACTGGATACCTCGGATAAAAAATCTCTGGATCAGTCATTCGAGTATTGGTCATATGGCACTGGACTCCACTTGTCCCATGCCAGAGCGGACCAACCCCACTTCCAGCCAGGAGTAGTACCCCAATCTCTGCTTGATGCCCTCTACATGCAACGAAAAAAACCAGTTTCCCATTGTCAAAAACAGGTGTGATGACAGTTATGTCAGGAAGATGGCTACCTGCAGCACTAGGATGATTGGTCACCAAAACATCACCTTCATTATTAGACTCGTTTTTTTTTTTACTGACTATACGTGGATTAGGTCTTAGGACAGGTAGTATAACGAGGGTACTAGGCTTCCTTGCTCTCAAGAATGGCACCGACACTCAAACTGTTGGCTTGGAGTTTATATTTACTTGCACTATAACAAAATTTGAAAATTCATTCAATGACGATGAATCAGAAAAGTACAGCGAATACTTCCAAACAAGAAGGAAAGGCTTGTCGATGTTTTCAAATAGTAAAGCAATTAGTTTCTTACCACTTTTGAATGTCAATAACATGAAATATTTATTCAGATCTCTGCATTTTAATTTTTCACTTATTTTTTTGTTATTAGATAATGATATTTATTATATTAATTATAAGACTCAATTCAAGAATTTATTTAACTCGAGGCTCGAGTTATGGATGGATTAAAAAAGTTGACTCATGAGTTGACAAACTAATTTATTTTTTTTTAAAAACAAGTATAAAATGATGTTTTTTAAAAAATAATATTATTTTAAATATAAAAAGCACAATACCTAATATCTAGTTTATATTTTATAATAATTGCATTTATAAAGACAAGATTTCGAACTAATTGTAAAACTTGTCAAATTGACATGAACCCCTATAGCACAAGATTATTAATCAACGGAAAAGAACAAAATAAGGCAATTCATCCAGACAAGAGGGGAAAAAAGAATTTATCAACTACAACTAGCACAATCATAGGATAGGAATAAATTGACTCTCATTACCTCAAGTTTCCCTTAATCAATCACATAAAACTAGTTGCAAAAGGATGTAAAATCATTGAAGCCTAGTTGATCGCCTTGACGTGCTTTTGTTGCCGGATTTGAGAAATCTGGTGTGAGCTTTCAAGTCCAGAGTGTCAAACTGACTTCACAGTTTTTGCTCGACTCTTGCACATATAATCCTCAAAGACTTAAAATACCTATCAAAATGTGTTTGATTGGTCTCGTTTCTTTCTTTTTATGAATTGGACGAGATGATTTTATTGGACAGTAAGAGTTAGGAATTTAACAAGAAAGAACTGCCAGCCAAGTAGCTATCCACCAACTATTTAGAATCATCTGATAGTGCTTCAGTGAATTTTGCCTCGTTCTTGATATATTTAACATTGATAAGGGAGAAATTCTTCAACTGCATTAAAATAGCCATCGGCAATACTCTTACTAGGTTTCAAGTCATCAAAGCTGAAAAGACTACCTGATCATGACGAGGCAAAATGGCAGATACATCCACATAAATGGTAAAATCTATGCAAGAAATAATGTTAATTGTACAATGTCAAAAGGTAACGGCAGGCCAAAATGACAGAACTGCTGCTGCTAAACGAATAGCTGTACATTTAGATGGCCAAGAATTCTATCAGTGACCTCTCGCACAAAAATAATCATGGATAGGAGCACGATCTCATAAGCAATTTGTCAAATACTTCTATCTCTACCATGAAGCAAGGCAAAGCAAGACTCAATTTATGCAGAACTTCCAGATATCGGACTGTCCACTATCCTGTCCAACTTCTTCTCCAAACGGTCATCCATAATTGCCATTGTCCCACCAGAAAGTAGATGGTGTGGACGTCAGATGGTTGTATGGAGCACTGGTCTTGCAATGAGGTGAATCCAATTTTGTGGATACATTGAGAACAAATGAAGTCTACCCCAGACAACCTATTGTGACACCAGAATAGAGGATTTTAGGAAAGCTAACCGGTTCTTGGTGAGTTTTATCTTCTCCTCTGCTTCTGCTGCCTTTTCTCGAACCCCACGGACAACATCCTCAGGAGCTTTCTCTACAAACTGGAGAGTGAGGCAGATTGTAAGCATATTGCAAAAGTCCACATGTCAAGAGCTATGAAATGTCATAACAGTTTTTAATTAACATTAAGATGTGCTACGGCCTAGAAATTATATAACCTTGGATAATGCATAATCCACAATGAGTATGGTTCAGCAATCCCTTATTATTATTATTTTTTTTTTTTGGGGGATGGGGGAGCGAGATCTTTGGACATAAATGCATGTATATGTAAGAGCAGAAGTTTATACTTTCTGGGAACTGAGACGAGCAGCAAGTCCGTCATACTCCACTTGCATCTTGGAGAGGCGCTTTGAAAGGCGTTCTACTTCAGCAGATATATCGACCATATCTGCAAGAGGAAGGTAAGCTTCCAGTCCCTCGCTAGCAACCAGATGTACCGACTGGTTTGCATCCCCTAAAGCACAATAGAATTTACATCCATTAGAATATAAAGTTCAAAGGCCAGTCATGAGTGAAGTGAAAGAAAAAAAATGATAGAAGCAAAAATACTATACACGATTTATATCTGTCCCATTGACATGAAAGAAAACAAAAGGCAGAAACAATGCACAAACAAGAAAAATTGATTGGGAAATAAACATGCCTGGAGGAGAATCTGTGAAATGGATATTTTGTAGATCTAGCCTGGAAAGAAGAGCTAAGACTTCCTTCTCGTTCTGCAATGACAGGTTATTATACCATGCTTAGTATGCACATGCACAGATTTAACAAATAACCCAGCTATGAAGTGTAGATGATCAGTGGGCATGTTACTTTTCCTATTATCAAATAGAAAACATAATATTGATGAAAGAAACAGAGCTAAACAGATAATGAGAGCATATATCTCTATCATTCACAGCAAATTATATGAATGGTTGAGAGAGGACCCTTTCAAGTTTCAGAATATAACTTGAATTAATTTTCATGATATGACAGGGCATTTACAAGTTATAATCAGTTTGGGCAACAGAAGTTTGAGAATCTATACATGCAAGAGTTCTTCCTAGCTTTACTGAACAGAAGGCCAGCATGTTGCTGCATGTTTTATCTGTAGTCCTCTCTTTTAAGAATTTTTAACATCTCTACTGCACAAAGATTTCTTTTAGCCAGGGGGGACCCTGGCCATGAGCTCAGTAGGTGCTTGTAGAGGTGGGGAACAGAGACAGCATATGAGCCTATTGGAGTTGAAACGTAAAAGGTTCAAATGTTACTTTGCCAATCCAACAAAAATCAAGGACCAAGAAAGAATGTTTATATCCCAGCTTGAATATGCAGCTAAAGCTCTAGTTAGAACAGCACACTAATGCCCACCTAAAAGACAGGTTAAGAAATTGGAGTGCACTTACAGATATATATTGGATGACTTCTTCACTTGCAACTATAGATGCAGATATACGCTTGGCTGGCTCAACTGAGTATTCTGCTCGAGCATTGCGGATTGCTCTAGTCTAATTCATATGTGAAGATGAAATCATTATGCTTGTACTAAAAAAAGATGAGAAATAAATATAAATTTTTTTCACAGGATGACAATTGAGTGTGCAAGAAATGAAAGTAGTTGTGTACTCACCAAAGCTTGGAAATTTTCAAATTTTTTTATGGAGTTGGGAAACCGTGGAAGTGAAGTCTGGGGCCAAGGAGATACTATAAGTGCTTCTTTCGGGTCGGGGAGTGCCTGTATATAAATTGGAGGATGTCAAGAATCAAAAAAATGCATCATACAGTTGTTGCATCTGTACCAAGTTAACAAAGCGACATCACAAGGAACATATTGTATCAGTTTCAAACTTAAAGAAATGATCTTTTAAACTCAAACACATAATATCAACTTCTAAAATAAAAGCAGCAATCTTTAAACTCAAATCTCAACAGAGTCACTCAAATGAGTCCAGTTGAGTTAAAAATAAAAGATGGATTGAGAAGAGATATTGATGTAACCTCTAACCAATAAAGCTTTGAGCAGAGTTGAAATGATTTATATGCTACAAAATTGTTACCTGCCATAGTTCTTCAGTGACAAATGGCATGAATGGATGTAGCAATTTCAATACATTTTTGAAAACATACAATAGAACCGCCTGTGCCTCTGAACAAGCTGAATCGGCTCCAGACTGGTAAAGGCGAGCTTTACTGGCTTCGATATACCTGGCCAAAGCACATCAAAAGAAAGCTAAATATGGATTATAAATTAAAATAACATGCACCACATATACCTAGAGTTCCACACCTAGCGCACATAATGTGGCAAACAAGATTCCAAGGATTCCCCTGGTATTATCACAAATATAAATGATGCACAAGTATGAATGTTAGCACATGTTTTTGCATCATATGGATATGCGCCAAATAGGAAAAAACTATGAGTTTCACCAAAAAAGAATGACAAGACAAAACAAAGAACTGCTGACATTTGCCCACTTTGTGAATCCAACATTTTAAGGGATCAATTGTCACTTTATCTAAAACAGTTGTTCTGAAAACTAGCTGGATAATTAATGAAAATCTTATTCTTCAAAACATAAAAATTATAACGCTGACAACCATGTGACATAGATCATACATGCATGTACTAGATCTCAACCACTATATTTCGTCAAAAGTGCAGCCTCTCCCTTGTATCAAATGCTTTGTATTGTGATGTTTAAATTGAAGGCTCATTTTTAAGATTCCAGGATCAGGAAATTTATTCATCATCTACAGTACCTCTATTCAAATAACGATAAATATTTTCCATTGAAAAACTAGATAGATTTAATGTACCAATCAGCAAAATCACTCCAGAAGAAATCATATATTTCCCTCCCAACATCTCCAAAGAAAAACTTATCATAGCTCGCTGTGACCATGTCAATAAGAACATGAAGTTCCGACACCTGAAATTAAATGAGGTCATTAGTTTAACTATAGGTATTTGACAATGGACACAATGCTTCATAGCAATTTTCTTACCACCCAACATTCTGGCAAAGGTAGCCTGAGAACAGACTCCTCTTCGTCAAACTGCAAGAGGAATAAAATTGGTTCAGTTTACTGAACAGGGCAATTCCTACAGTAAGCATAGAAAACATAACCAAAGAAAAAACCACGTCCTCTCATAGAGAGCAAACAGACCTTACAATTCCTTATAGCTTCCCAAGCAGATACATCAGTTTGACTAGGCATATTCTGTAGCACAAACTTGCCCGCATTCCATAGTTTGTTGGTGAAGGCCTTGTTGGCAGTCAACCTCTCAGTAGACAAATTAAGGTCCTGGGTCAAAAGTAAGTATTTAGTAAACAAACAGCATCTGATGTAAGCTTGAAACCATCCACTGAAAAGGGAGGTAGATAGGCTTCATATATACATATATATAAAATGCCACGAAGTCTTGAAGGAGGAGTTTCAAGGACTATAAGAAAAGAAAGCAACCTGGCCAGCAGTTCCTAGAGAAATAGTGAATCGTAGAGCATCAGTGCCAAACTCTTTGATTGTATCAAGGGGATCTATTACGTTACCAAGTGTTTTGGACATTTTCCGTCCCTGAAAAAAAGACAAGCGGATTTGGAGGTAAAAGTGAGGATAATACATGCAAGCTAAACTATTGGAACAACAACTGAGTAAAATGCTAATAATCACAATAGAAAAGCCAAAGTTGCTCAGTAATCCTTGCAGTAATTATTTTTTCATTGTCTTCAAAAGACATGAGATGCTGTACATATCCATGAAACTGGACAAGGATTTATGAACCAATACATGCATATGAACAAAACTACACACACTCTACTAACCTGTGAGTCCCGGATAAGCCCATGAAGATAAACATATGAGAATGGAACAGTCCCAGTAAACTCAATTCCCATCATGACCATCCTTGCCACCCAAAAGAACAAAATGTCATGCCTGTTCAAACAACAGAAATAAGTGTCAATGGCAGCAATCTAGAAGTAACAGATAAGCCCATGGAGGAGGAAATCTGAAAACAATGAAAAGGCAAACAGTGACAATAAAAGCCATATTATCAAATGAGAAAATAAAGAAAGAAAGGGAATTCAATGGTATTAAAGATGGTTCCCCACAACAGGAAAGACAGTCATCTCGTTGTGAAGCCAGAAGGCAGGTAAATCACCAAAACTCTTAACATCATCACATAGATAAAACTGACTGTGATATGACTCGGGCATGGTTCTACCAAGATGGGTGCCAGAAGGCAGGTTTTGCGAAAGTTCTGCCCTTGAACATTTTCCCATGATGTGGTTAGTCGAAAAGAAAAAATGAGCACTAGTTACTGCAAGCCAAAACTTTTATGGTGTTTTTACCATTGTGTCAAGAAAATAACTGATTATTATTCACTTCTTTAATGCTGCAAATTGTTTCCAGCCTATCTTATACCAACAAAGTCAGCACCCGTAGTCATAATTATGATGCAGAATATATATTCCATCAGAGTTGGCAGAAAATTATCAGCAAAAGCCAAATCATAGCAGCAATGCACTAACAAGAAAACCATGACTAATCCTGTGATGAAAAGATGCAATTTGAACACTCTCTTGCTCACTGTCCATGTTCACTCTATAAACAAAGAGTAAGGGCACAATATACAACCCAAAACACCAGAAGCTATTTTGCTCCATATTCAGCGTGTCATAGATCGAGGCTTGGCTGCCAAGCACTCCGAATACTCTTTTAAAACAGGCCAGGTTAATTCAAAGTTTTGAACTCCCCACTCAGCCAAACTGGTTAAAAAGTATCAATCCAACTTCAATGTTCCAAAAATGATTAAACTACAGCCAAGATAAAAGGACAAAAACAAACCAAAGTAGCGAGAGTCAGCAAGAGAAGAACATACCCAGTTTCAAGCATTGTTGTAGGATAAAACTGCTTAAAATCCTCCGCTGAAACATCTGGCCAACCAAGAGTACTGAATGGCCATAGAGCGCTGAAGATGGAAGTTGAAAAAATGAGGCTAAGGAGAAGGAAATCCACTTCATTTTACAATGATAATTCCATGGGGTTATGTGGAAAAGGTAATTCCAGTTACCCATGGGTTCTTATGAAATTATTAGAAAGTGATGAAAGATCCAAAATTCCCTCAAACAAAAATTAAATGATTGATAAGAGATTGATTAAAGCATGCAGGACATAGGAATAATCATCGAGGCTTCCACAATATACAGAAATGACACAGATTTATTATCCATGCATAATCTGAGGTAACTTTCTTTTTTTGCAATCTTTATCCCTGTATCTAACCAGCTAGATTATATAAAAGAAAAACTGTTTGGGGGGAGTGGGATTGACTGAAAGAAGAAAAGCCCATGCAGAAGAAAGTTTGCTGCTTATCCTTCACTGTTGGCACTTCTAGACTCCAAGTCAAAACCATTTGCTGCTTTAGACATTTCCAAGAGAGAGTCATTGATCGCTTAAACTCTTCAATCTTTTTGTATAGAATTTAAGTATTAATAACAAGAGATAAAGGATTGTGATTCATTGAAAAACAGACCTTGAAAACCAAGTATCCAGAACATCTGGATCTTGATAAATTTCAACATTTTTCCCATACTTCTCACGAGCTTTCTCAAGAGCTTCATCAGCATTCCTTGCAACTATGTAATCTTCTTCACAGTTTTTTCCTACAATGTACCACACAGGTATGCGGTGCCCCCACCATAGCTGTCTGCTTATACACCAATCCTTGATGTTTGACAGCCAATGATTATAAATCTGTCATCAGCAAAAGAAAGTTGTAAAAAAAGCACTTGACACCGAGTATAGTAAATAGTAAGGAAACTCATGACACAATGATACCCAGGTTGATGTATATTGCTTCAAGATTAATAACAATTTACATGGTTATGGGGGACAAGATAGGCCACATAGAAAAACTAATATCAAGCAGGATAGCAACTTACACAAATTGGAAACTACTGGGATAGAAGGCTCAGAAAAGAGTCAATTTAAGCAAGCATGAGAGTAAGTCTAGCTGATCAACACACGAATCAAATGCAGACAAACATGACAGAATTTGTCTTAATCTTGCATACCTTCTCAAATCTTTCAGGCATTATGGTTAACTCTCCTTTTTCAACAGCACGAAGAGCCTTCTCAGCCAAGGGCTCCATGGTAACAAACCACTGTTTACTTACCAATGGCTCAATTATCTATAAGAGGGGAAACAAACATCATGACATTAAAACTGCCAGTTAAAGCATTTTTTCACCAAATTTCAATCCTCAATATTTGGAAGGGCATATGTAAAGACAGTATTAACGCACTTCTCCTCCACGTTGGGATCTAGGAACCCTTAAAGTGTGCGGTTCCTTTTTGATAGCTAACCCGGTCTCCTCAAGTTCTGACCACAGTTTTTTCCGTGCCTCAAATCGATCGAGACCACTAACATTCCAAGATTTGTTTCCACATGTTAGGCAAACATAAATTCTCCAGCACATAAATTCTTCAACTTAAGATAATTATTTCATGTCTCACCTGTACAATCCAGCAACCTCATTAAGGGTCCCATCCTTATTCATCACATTAAGAATAGGGAGACCAAGCTTTCTAGCAAGATAGTAATCATTATGATCATGTCCTGGGCTTATCTTCAACACACCAGTCCCAAAGTCTTTATCAACATGCTGCCAAAATAGCAATCGGGTTATTTTCCAGAAACTTTCATCTTGCTTGAAAGAACACAAGTCCAGGTTATAGGTGCATGGTTGGCACAACATTCAATAATTAAAGAACACTAGGGGAATTACCAAGCAAAATATATCATGAAAAGCAGCTAAAACAAAGCAAAATGCACCAAGTATCAGAAAGCATGCTTTTACCCTGTCAGCGATGATAGGTACATGGCGGCCATATGTCATGGGTACAATTGCCATCTTCCCAATAAACTTAGAATAGCGGTCATCCTGCATAACAAATATATATAATAATATATACTGAGTTATCAGAACTTATGTTGCCCCGAGTCTCATAAAACTTATATAAGAGAGCATATGAAACAACTAACTAAATCACAGGACATTTTATGATATCTAAGCCACCTCCAAATTGTAAATACTACAAGTAGCTTATCTGTGCAAGTGCTTCAGTTTTATCACAAGAAAGAGAATACTGGTACATCTATTTCATCTTTTGTTTCAGATTAAAAAACTAGGATATGTGTGTGACTAAAGAATGCATGGATATGCGTTACCACAAAATTGTTCGGTAAATAATATCCACACTGAAATTATGGAAAACCCGAGGTTTAGTTAGAGGGCTTGCACACTTTATCACAATTAGAATGACTATTATACTGTCTGATCCTCAAAAATCTTGAATAATAATAAGAATTGGTTGATCGTTATTTTTTTTTTCCTTTTTCCTGTGATAATGGCAACGAAGTTATTGTCAATGTTTAACAAGCTTATAATGATGAAGATTGACAAATTTTGGACAGCTTATCACCCATGTCGGTACTTATTAACCTATGCAATGATAAGGTATGTTCCTTAAATTTAGGATCTAAATAATCGATTGCATAACTATGTTACTTTGTGTCCTAGTATGATAGTTTAAATAGTTAATGTAGATTGCATAAATATGCCCCTACCTTGGGATTCACAGCAATGGCTACATCACCAAATAAAGTCTCAGGCCGTGTTGTTGCAACTGTCAAGAAGTCACTCCTACAAAAGGAAGTATAAAAATTCCAATTTGCATACTGTAGCAATCTTCTAGAAGCTGTGGCAACATAGTCAAGTTCACGAAGTGGTAATTCCAGAAGTACAAGAATGCAAGCAGATCGAATCACCGACACAGTACCCAGATAGTAAAAATATGTTATAAGAGCAAAAACAAAGTGGTACTTACTTCTATTGATGAGCTGTTAGACATCATTTACTTACAGAGGAAATGAAGAAATAGTACAAGTGAAATCTCTGATACTTACTGTCCAGCAACTCGATACTTGATGTGATATAAAGTGCCAGGTTCCTCAGAATATTCTACTTCCTAAGCACAAATAAAAAGAACTTATATCAAACTATATTATTTGTCACAATAACAGCAATCAATTGAAGCTGTAACCCAAAAATAGCATACCAAGTCTGAAACAGCAGTCTGTAGATTAGGAGACCAGTTAACCAAATACGAGCCTGGAAGAAAGTAAAAATTTAGTGAACTATTTATCAAAGTAACCAATCGACTGTTTAATATCCTAAATAGTAGAATACCCTGCACAGTTAAATACACAAACTGAAAACAGGAAGCAGAAAGTAGCCCCCTCCTCTTTAGCACCAATGAGCTGGTTTAATCTTGTAAACAGGATCAGACTGCAAGAATGTGGACCCCCCTGCCCCTTTCCCTTTTAGTGGAAAAAAAAATAGTTCAGCCAATAAAAGTATGATACCTTGATAGATTAGGCCTTTCTCATGAAGCTTGATAAAAGCCTCAACCACAGATTCTGCAAATTAGAAAAAATGGTGTGAGAATAAGGGAATATCTGATAAATGCAGCTTTAGAAGGCACATAAGAGGTGCTTGTCAGGTACAAAAGCATGAGGAGTCCTTTTTCAAATGAAAGTCAAATAACGAGCAGAGAAGAGAAAAAAGAGACAGATGGCACCCTAGCACTTTAACACTACCCATAAACTATCCCCGGTCAGATACAATTTTATAGATTGGCCACTGTTCTACTTCTGCCAGTAAGAAAACTGCCTTACGACTTAGCTGCTCATCAAGGGTGAAACCGCTCTCTAGTCCAATCACAGGAAGCACCGAGTCTCTTAATCTGATTTGTAATAGTTCCACCATATCTGAAATCATAACAAGCCAAGTAAGGAAAAAAAAACGCATAGGAGGGGTGGCGTGCCCTGAAAACTGAAACAACAGCAAACTTAGCAGTAGAAGTAATCTGAAGTTGGATAGGCAACCTTCAAATTTCAACTTATTTTTCTTTTGTCACTGGGACAAGGACCCCCTACTGAAGAAATTAAAGACCAAAAGAAGAAAGGAGGCGGTCATAAGAAACAAATTAGCAAACTTTAATTTTAGAATCTATAGAAGGGTGTGGGTTGTTTTTCAGATCTCAAAACAATGCATTAAAAACATAATAATCAACAAAAGCATTCATACCACAAAAACATGCAGAACACTGCCTAAATTTGATCTCCAACAACACATTCTTTGTCACCTAATAGCTTAATTTCTATTAAATGTCATTACCACTTCAATTTTTATACCCCCACTCCTCAGAAGTTCCCTTTGATTCTTTGATTACACATGGTATATAAATATTTTTGGAATCAGAAACGCATGGCCAAAAATTGAAAGCTGGAAAAAGAAAAAAAGGTGTCCAACACAGAAGAAGGTAATGCCATGCTCAATCAGAAAACATAGGTCACATAAAGAATAAAAACAGGAGCAAGTTTGGGATAAATACTTCTCTTTCCACTCCCAACTCGTTTTGTGAACTCATCTCTGCTCAGATCAGTCCTTTGATTCCTTCAGATGCAAGCATTTTTTCAACAACCAACTGAGAAAAGAAGTGCATTTATTCAAAACATACAAGCAATTCAAGCAACATTACATCAGAAACTTATAGCCAAAATCACAAGTAACAAGAAAAGTAATGGAAAGACTGAAAATAAATACCCTAAAAGTACGTCAAAATCTGATTTAGTAGATCCCCTATAAAAACAGTTAAGAGGGAAGGCCTCATTTCACCAAGGAAATACAGCTAAAGAGTAGGGAAACAAAGTTACGGAGAAGCTCCAACACTAACAATATTTTTATGGAAGAATAAGTGAAAAATAGAATTTTTCTGTTTAAAAATCCCACTAGGAGAATCAATCAATACACTAAATATCAGTAAAATAGTCAGTTCATAGACAAACCTGAGTTGCTAATACCAGCATGATCAGTACCAGGAAGCCACAGTGTTGGTCTTCCCTTCATACGATTGTATCAACCATGATATCCTAACCAAAAAGGTCACCAGGTTAGGCAAAGGAAGAAAATTCAAAAGGCAGAAAGGGTGATAAATGATACTTGCACGACAGACTGCCAGGGAAAATGTAAATGTAATCATGATATACAAAAGCACACCACTTAATATTTATCAAACTCAGTTCTCAGATTGATTAAAAGAATCAAGAGCATAATATCACGCTGAAATGTCTGTAAAATGGTAAGTGTCCTCTGCATATACTGTGTATCGAGAAATTTAAATTGTTGTTGATGACATAGGATGAGATGGCCAAAAAAGCCTATCAAATAATTGATTCAAAATATTAAAGGGAGGTTTAAAGAGAAAGTTCACAGAAAAGTGAACAAAAGGGTTGATAAACTTAGTGTTCTATGCATAAACTAACTCCATCCTCGAACCTTAACTTTATTTGTGGGTTTTAACATTTTCCTTCCTTAAGACAACACCTTTTTCCACTTCTTCTAGTATCATTCACAATAAAACGTCAGCAGTTGAGGTGCCTTTATATCATCTGCTTTTGCTAAGTAACTTTAGATGATAAAATTCAGACGATCATTCATGTTAACATCCTCATATCTTACTATCCAAATCTTGCTTATTCATTTAGCCCTTGATCCCAATATAGAACTATAAAGAATAGATATTTGCTTCTTTTATTTTAATTTTTTTAACAATGCTTCAAACATGTGAGTGTGGTCCTACTATGGTGTACAGGAAAGATAAATGAAAAACTCAAGGTCATAAATCAATTAGTTTTAAATTCAGTTCCACAACCTAAGAGTCACAAACATGGCATGCCCCATGTGCAACGAACAGTAACATTTGAGGTGGCATTGATACCACAAAAGGATCACTCCCCCGGTCAAAAGTTGGCTTAAAAAATCCTTGAGATTCCCACCTAGCATCCAACATTAGATGACGTTACTGCTGAATGAACATTTGCTAAGACACATTAAGACAGTAGCACAGAACCATTTGCATATGAAAATACCATCAAGTAAAACTTTACAAAATGTAAGATGAAATAGAGTATGATTCAACAGAACAGTAACCAATTGTAATATTCCGTTATCTCTGAAGAAAAATCAAACGCCTTGCATTTTCTGGAGAAGTAAATACACCATTTTCTGTTGCAGCAGAAGCAACTGAAAAGCAATAAGAAATGTGATTAACCTCCCAAAACAAATTATATAAACAAAACAAGTACTAGTTTGCTTAAATCCCAATTTTCTCTTCAACAAATTCACAAACCAAGAGATAAAACATCATTTTTATACATAATTTCCATTTTCAGTTCTTTACACTGTTAGTTATCTGATACTTTCAGTGATCTAAAGTGATAGGAAATGCTATAACAGGCTTCAGTCTGTTTCACTTGATCTTCAACGACCCCCGGTCTTGTATTCTTACCATTTTCGCAACTTCAATTCACCCTTTGATCCTCTCTTCGATACCAATTTGTCAAGACTTAGGAATTTAACCCTCGACAGTTATGATTATGACGGAAAAAAACTAGAGAGAGAGACAAGTAACTTCTAAATAGTATAGTAACTTCTAAATTGTATTCTACTTTGCAAATTGTTACAGCAATCACTCCTTTATACACTACCAGTTTTGGGGGGAAGAAACCAACCAGCTATCTTTCACAACTAATCAACTAACTGTATTGATATGCTAACATACTACAAACCCACATTAACACTCAATGCAGTCAATATTATCAGCAGTTGATCGTATCAGGCTGCTAACAATATCAAAAGGTTCAGGCTTTGCGATTTCATTTCTCTCGGACAGAAGTAAAACCATTAAAATCAAATATTAATTAACAAAAGAAGAAACCCATTTTCTATTACCCACAATTTGAAGCTCCAAGCTTCACATAATCCAAAGTATCAAACTTTATGATCCCAAATTAGAGGATTAAAAGATTGTGTAATTTAAAGTTTCAAACTTTAAAAAGATTTAATGATGATGGGATTACCTGTAAGGAATCTGGGTTTGGTGAGTAGATGGAAAGGGAAGTGAGAGAACTTGATGGGACAGTGGCATCGTTTAGAGAAGAGAAGAGGGTTGAGTCTGTGAGCAGAGGAACAGGACGAGAGGAGAAATGGAGAAGAGAGCGTCATTTGAAGTGTCATGTTTTAATGGGAATGTGAAAAAAGATGGTGGATTGCGGAGTAGGGAAGGGCAGGAAGGGAGGGATAAACCCTGTGAAGGAGGGGAGGTGTGGATGGCGTGGGGTTTAGTGGAGGGATAAATCCTGTAATTAAATCATAACTGAAATATAATGTTATTTTTTTAATATTCCATTTGAAATCTAAATAAAAGAATTAACAAGAAATAAAAACGAAAAACACCCTCATGGGACAAGTCCAGCCCGCAGAGCTGGTTCCTTTTTTTAAATGGGTAGACAAGACAACATCCTGATATTTTTTTGAAAAAACTACTTGCTCATATTTGTTGGAGTTTTTTTATCTGAAAAATAATATATTTTTTACTTATTTTGATCCAAAATACCTTTCAAATATGTTTAACACCTTAATAAATTAATTTTTTCAACTCAAAACATCCTAAATTGCTCCCAACACAAATCAATCTAATAAAAAATTATCTCTCAATCCTAATTTAGGTTCCAGACAAATTAAAAAGTCTAAAAATCTATAAAAAAACTTATTTTATTTAATGAAATTCATTAATATTAGATTAATTTTTTTGTAGTTGAAATATATTAACCAACAACTTTCTCTCATATTCATTTTATTGATGAGTTTCTTTCTTGTTTTTAAATTTAGAAATTGAAAAATAATAAAATAAACTTTTGAATGAAAACAATAATAACAAAA